>CM034149.1:38696339-39296339 GCA_019776745.2 Taxus chinensis | reverse complement strand
AATTTATTGAAAAGTGGACATCCAAGATGAAGAAAGTGAGGTTGATAACAAAGGGCATGGATTAAACCCTTCCAGTCACAAAGACTAATGAAGGAGTAAAATTATCCTTAAGAAGAAACCCATGATTTCTCAATACAGAATAAACATTGGTCATGCAGAGATGGAGATCACGGAATCCTACCAAAAGAGTCTTTCGAAGGTACTATACAAAGTGATCCACTTCTTCAAGCTTACACAAGGACCTCAACCAAGTAAGCACCCCAGAACATTCAAGTGATTTAGATGCCTGCTAAGCCCATAAATCAAATGCCATCTACCATGAATCTTAAATTAGTCCAAGACTGTAAAAGTAAAATATGGTGCAGTATGCTTGATGCAGAATTCAATATCTTATCCATATGGATGCACCTAGAATGGGTTTCTCCCATATGTGTTCTCAACGAAAATGAATACTGTGAAGCTTTTACATTTGTGTTGATTAAGGAAGCACAATAATTGACAGATGTCTAAAGTTGCAGGATCATTACATCTCAAGACCATTATTGAAGAAGGAAATATTGTGCTGGAATAACTTGAAATGAGTGATATAGTGTTGTTAATGGATATAGCATTGGAATATTTAAACAACCCTTCCCTAAAGCATTGTAAAAATGGATCAACGAGAAGACCACGATCATGGCCAATCCTTTAATGAACGTTAGAACTGCTTATAGATGTGTATTTCTTTTCGGTTGATAATGCTCCTTTCAATGTTCCCTCATAGGCATTGTATTAATTCAGGGTCTAATGAACACGTAAACACTATTAGAATATTCAGCTAAGAGTTGTGTTGTGGGCATGATGACGTGCATCGCTATAGTGATCTAAGTACCTTATCAACCTATCCATTAGGAAGGTTAGTATGACATTACTAGAATAATTGGATGAAAACCACAAATAATCATCTTGATGTTAGACCTCCTAAAAAGTGTGTCTTTAGATGTCTCAAAAGAACATACTATATAAAACACCCCAGTTGTATCAAGAGATGGTCCACATATGGTACTGATCCTGATACACACCTTCAAGAAATCAAATAGTTGTACCATTTCCTATGAATCTGAAGTGAAGTTGAGATCATATTTTAGGCCATGTGGGTTACTATAGAAGATCCCATGTCATAATTGTCAAAGACCACAAGCCACTAACCCAGTTTTCTGAAGATAGGATGTTACTTATGTTACTCATCAAATAAGATAAATGAGAGTTCTTGTGGACAACTGAAGCGAAGCTTTGGTCTAAACCTATTTGTACACAGAAGCTTCTCAGATTGGAGCAAGGCTAAACAAAAGAAGTATCTAGATGCCTAGATGACCATTAGGAAGTATTTGAGCAAATAATAATAATGAATATTATGGAATGAACAGCCAGGTTACTATAGTTATCAAACAAAGTAATTAGGGCTGACCTACCATGATACAAAGTTTGATGTCCTTGACATGGAGGCTCTACCATATAACATGCTTCTTGGTTGCCCATGGATTCATACCATGTATGGCATTCCTTCGACCTTCCATCAGTTGTATCAAGCTATGTCATGGAGGATCTAGATAATCACAATGTAAAGGTGATCCTGAACCCATTTACACATTGTAGGATAGCAAGATGCATAGTTTTTCTACGTGTAGCATGTGAATGTCCCTCTTCTTATATTATTCTCCTATTATGAATTGAGGCTATGTCAATGCAGATGCACTATCTCGATCCTATGACAAATTAGACTCATCTTGTAATCATAATGATTTCCCCGATGCACTATTGTTATCCATTTACACAATCCCTGGTGAAGTACATAGATATTTGTAAAATACAGTCTAGATAATTAATTCTAAGTCTCCAGAAGGCTGCTCAATGCATAGACTTATCTGTTAGATGTCACATCAAGACACATAGTAGACCATACTTCTAGTTCTAAGCATCAAGTCATGCTAGTTTCTCTAGGATCCCTGATGGAAGAAGTTTTTTCCTAGGGTAGTCTGGACGTGTCATATGAAAGGATATGACTAGAAAAACCTACCCGATGGGTACCTGTGGAGGAAAAATGGCTCTCAACTGTACACAAGGACCCATCATTGGATGTTAAGGGTTACCGAATGATGCCCACATCATTTTAAAGATTGTTATAAAGAATTGTAAGACATGTGGTATTTGTCAAGACACATCAAACCGTAAGACTTCATCAGCTCGATCCTATTCCCCATTTTCCACTTGGTCCCTTTGATAAAGTGGGGAATTTCCATTAGTAGGTCCACTGCCTCATGATGCTCCACCTCAGAGATAGATGATACTGTATATCTAAAGTAAGCCCCTTGCTTATTTAACCAAGTGGCTTGAAGCTAGGCTTTCATTTTTTTCCTTCCTTGTGATATCAGTGGCAAATTTTTTCATTTTTAAAGTAATTGTCACCAGATTTGGTTGTCCATTAGAAATCACCTGTATCAGATCAAGGAAGCATCTTCTCAACTTTCCAATGAGGTGGTAGAAGCTTTCCTAGTCAATAACTCCTTTCTATTTTGCAAGTTATGGCAACATACAAGCCAAGTTTTTGGACAGGTGAAATTTACCCCAGGAATTTTGTGTTCGTGCCCAATTCTAGAGAGAGATGCACGTGGCATCGGAATGGCGGATCGGCGGGGAGATAGGTAGAAAAATATATAAGGGGGTCGGCGGGGGATGAAAATAAAATATCAGTTGGCCTATGGCATTGCTCCACCAACCAATTGGAGGCTATTCCCACTGTGAGAGTCTATGAGGCCGGACAGGATGGATGAAAGTGATTCAGTAAAAGAAAGGTTGGTACATTTTGGCCTTTCGCCAAGGAATTGTTAAGGGACAAAAAGTTAAGGATACCCGACTTGAAAGCCTGCAACCAATAAGTGGCACACCACATGTCCTGTTGATCAACAGAGGTCAGGTTGGTCTCCATTTCATGTGAATGACTGGTTCTAGTATATGGTTCCAGATATAGTCCAAAGGGGCGCAAAGACAGAAAAATTTCTTCCAAAATGTGGGCCCGCTAGAGGGAAATAGAGTTGCGCATTTAAATGGTACCCGATGGAGGAATTTGGCACTCCCATTCTTCCATGGTTCTAATCGATGAAAGTAAAAGCTAGTTTTGGATCATTTTTAACAAGTTGTTCATCATTATTCTCTGCCCCCTCCCTTCTTTTCTTCCCCACAGTCAAAAGCTAGGAAGTTTGAATTATCGACACTAAAATTTTCCTCCATAATTTCTATTTCATTAATGTATGTATTAGGAATAGGATGTTGTTAAGTGTAATTAGTAGTAGCGTCCAATGGAAGATAACGGTGCCATTAGTATGGTGCTGCCAATAATGTAGAGTATGGTAACAGTCAAAGTACAATAGGAATGTTGTAAAAAGTAAATATTTGTTGTAAGTGGTCCGGTAATGTTAAAATGTCAAAGTTGGGATAAGTAGAGAAGTAGGGTCTACATGATTAGGAATTAGAAATAATATATTTGTAATAAGGAAAAAGAGTGATGTCATAAATATTTTGTGTATTTTATTTGTGGAAAAGTCTAAAAAGGTGGAACCCATGTGAGATGATAAGGTTTATCTTATCTTAGAAGATAAGCCTACATGTAAAGGCAAGATTTTAGGCATGAAATATGATTGGCCGGAAGTATATTTCCTATCCTATCTTAGAGATAAGATGGATATGCCTAGAATTCCTATAAATAAAGAGGCCACCCCCCTCATTTAGCATATGGAAGAAAGTAGTGAGAAATATTGTATGAGTAAGTGTAAAAAGGAAGCCATCATTTTGAAGGTGTGTTAAAGAAGCCATTAAGAAGTGTAATTGTGAAGTTTCTCCCATAATTATTGTTAGAAGGAAATTGAAGTTCATTAACACTTGAAGTACTTCATGGGTGAGATTGTAACAATTTCATGTTGATATTATAATTTGCACTTATATTTAAGATTTATCGTCATTCCTTCTTATCATAGTTTATGGTATTCTTGTGTTATGTTTGTTGTGTTTCTAGATTCCATGCACCAAACTAAAAGCTATGCATTAGTAAATAATCATAGCACAAGGAGTTCCTGGTAAAGAATTATCATAGTGCCGGATTGGTGATGAAAGCTCCATGACTCGATGGTTTATCAGTAGTGCCAAAACTATTCAAATATTCTCGTAGAAAATTTTGCTGAAACGGTATAGAAAGCACATCCCACATGGTAACACTCAAATTAGTATTTTTCATCTACTCTATGATATTGAATGGTATTTCCCCTACCTTGCTGATGCTATTCTGGATGTTAGTATTTTCTTTTGGAGAAATTTTATTCGGCATCGTCACAATTGCAGGTCCCTTACTCTTTAGAGATTGGCTTGTGGATACTTCCAGCGATTTCCTCCTTGCATATTTATCTGTCACTACTTGTGTTTGAGGATGTGAAGAAGACACTTGGTTATTTTTAGAACTTTTTTGTTCTATTGCCCTCTTTTTAGAACGTGTATTTGAAGCCACTGAGGAGGCGTTGGCATTTAGTCCACAAAAATCATCATATTTCCAATTTACTAATGTGGTTTCTTCAGTGAGTGGAGTCTGATTATCTTGGGTTGCTGTCTCAACTGCTGATTCTGATGGGCTGGATATACTTTGGACCATGAGAGCCTGACTCAAAACTGAATTTAGGTAGAGATTCTAATTATGGGGTTGGGAATAAGGATAACACCAATCATAATCTTGGATGAGATTATTTTGAACGGGAACTATGGCTCTAGAAGAACTGGTTGCAAAAGGATTTCTAGAATTCAAAGGTTTAATATTGGCAGCTTGGCTTATGGTTTGGTTCTGTGACTGACTGTTTCCTTGAAAGGGAGAATGATTCGTTTGATATTGAGATTCAAAATGACGAGTATATTGGGACTGCTGCCTCTTCATTGCCACAAGTTCATTCCCAAAATTTTACAATAGTGACTTCACCTCAACCAGGTCATTAGCAGGGTTGGACGCAAGTGTGGTTGCTGAATTCGAAGCTGCCATAATTGGTGCAAGAGATGGTTGTTGGCCTGCAAGTTCTACAAACATAGGCATAGGAGGCCTAGGGGAAATTTTACCTACTTGAATTAGAAAATTCTCAGCTATGACAGTAATTTCATAGATGTTAGGAACAATATTACCTCCCATTGATTGAATCAGGAAAGTAATATCACTATTCAATGCTCACAAATAATATAGGAAAGCACTTTGTGGAGATGGATGTACAAGATCCAGAATCCGTTTCTAAGTTTTGTCAAAGCGAAGATTGAAATCACTCATATATTATTGAGGATATCTCTTGATGGTATGGAATTGTTCCACAAGGGATAAATGATCACTTTTGTCTTTGAACTACTTGCAAAGCTTTGTGCCCAACTCATTTTATGTAGTAATCGAACCAGATTTTAAGCTCCAGAACCATTGAAGTGACCTTCCCTTAAAAGAAGTAGTAAGAAGTCCAACTACTATGTTATCTTCTATGATACTGTGAACTGTGAAAATGCTTGCTACATTCAGTATGTGTTCCTGAGGGGAAATATTAGTTCACCATTAAAAAATGGCAAATTTTTAAGGGCGGCTACTAGTATAGCGTCTCTCTGCACCAACTGTAAAGGGATGCTCACATTAAAAGGAGGACAAGTATTTTCTGCCATTGTGAATCTAAGTGGATTATACCTTGGTAGAGGAAAACATCCGTTAGATAGAGTTGAATGCCCCCTACGAGGAAAAGCCACAGGTGTGGCAACTGAAGGACTTCTGCCTCTTCTTCTTGGAGGAGATAATGAAAGCTCTGTATGCTGATAATTTCCTTACCTTGAAGAAGTTATTGTATGAATCATTTACATAAGTTGATATACTAAACTTTTAAATCCAGAAATATGGAGTCACCATGTACTTAGATTGATAAAAATGAGAAGAGAAGTACCAACTCTCTATCCCACCAGGCGTGCCAAAAACTGTTATCACAAAATCACTGCACCCTCCTAATGGCCTGAAAATGAATCACGATATTTGGTGTGATAGTGACACATGGGATCATCTCTCAAGCTGTGGGACTTAGACAAGATATGAACCTCTAGAGAGAGGCCGACTTCCTTTGTTTAAACTAGATGTTCTAACTTTTCCTGGGATTAAGGAGAACTTGCAAAGAAATAAATCCTAAACTTGGTGATGCACCAAAGAGCAGGGATGTTCAAATTTTGGAAGGGTTATTGTGAGTGAGATGCTAGCATCCTAAATCACTTTCACCTATTATAACTAGAAAGGGTACGAGTACCACAAACTAGAAACAAACATTCCTTTGTTAAACTTATACAAAAAAGAAAGCATGCGATTTGGTTCAGATACACAGATAAATTTAGTGGAAAAATTAACACAAGCACATCTTAATCACCCACTTTACGTAAAATAAAGATAATGTAACTTCCAATCAACATTAGGAAAAGTACAATCACAACTGAAGATAAAATAACCACATCACTTTATCTTGGCATACAGTAAATAATCTGAAGTAAAGGTAAGTTACTCAAACATACTAAGGAATCACATTCACGAAGAATGTAATAAATAAGTATTTCACACAATGATTCATACTTTCAAATGCCAGTGTAATTCGTAATAAAATTAAAAGGGACTTCACAAATATATGAAAATACTCTTCCAAGCTTGAAAAGTAAAATCACCAAAATCTCAAAAATTGTATATCTATGAACTCTAAGCATTCATCTATTTATAAGTTCCTTAGGTTGAGCCATTACAGTTGGGCCCTTAACTAAAATTTTACTAAAAATAGATATGTCATTGAATTAAGGATACAAGCTCCCATGAAAATAGAAAAACTGTTGTAAGGGTTTGACTGAGTCAACCCTACAACTTTGACTGATCTGGAGCTCAAATTTATCCTTTCATGGCTGCTCAATCCTAATTTGGCTCTACAGCTTGTTCATTTTTTCTGAGATCCTCCTCGCTTTCCTTCCATACATCCAGTCTTTGATTGTATTCAAAAAAATGTTTGATTATCCCCTCGATCTCTTCATCTCTAGGTCCACATGCGTAGTGATTTACTATGTCTGTTGTTTCGATCTCTCTAGTAATTCAAGCTGGTATTATTTTCATTTTGAAAATGACCTTGGACATCCTTCCTATGAAGTTCTGGCATACAACCATTCGATCAATGGAATCAGAATTAAAAGTTCTTGTGACATCATCATCCCACTTCACCAAGTCTTTGAAGTTTTCCTGAATTTGTTCTTCAGGGAGGGCATCGATATTCTCATTGAAGAATTTACAATGAGCAATATCAAATTCTTCTGATATGTCATTCAAGGAGTCTGTGATTTCTAATCACTTGTCATCCAATTTTTTAATCAAGTCTTGTAACACCTGGCACCTGAACTCCATAGCCTTCTGATATTCAAACAAATTTGAGGCATCATCAATCACCCCTTCTTGAAGAAACAATTTGAAATCAACTACCCTAACCCCTTCCCATGTGGCTAGATTAAGATTTAGATTGTTGTTTTCCTCAGAGAAATCCTGATCCATCTTCTGAATAGCTATCTTTGCCTCCTGAAAATTATTATAGATTTCCATAGCTTACTTGATCAAAGGATTTGCTTCCTGAAGTATTTTTTCAATCCACCCATTTACCGATCTCCCTTTCTGGCCAATTTTCTCAAGCTCGTGATAAGAGAAGTCATCAATAGAAACTGAAACTACTAAGGCCATAGTAGATGAGGACTCAGTAGATGAAATGGGATGTGTAACTCTCCATAACAGATATGTGAGATGTTCGACCTTAGGATTTAGCTCATCCTTCGTAGCTTTATCCTTTTCATATTTCACCATCAAGGCCCCTAGAGCAGTGTGAACATCCTATTTGGCCCCCTCATGAGTGGCCTTTCCCAATGAAAATATGGAAATCTGATAATCTGTAGCCGTGATTGTTTCCTTGGTTTTTCCCTCCGCAGGAGTAGTGACCTCTATCACCCGTTCTCTGGATGAATTTACTATCAGATTTGACATGGTCCTTGGTCTCTTGGCCTGTCTTTTGGGTGTTCGCTCCAAGATGTTGAGATCCATTACATCTTCTAGAGGAACCTTCTTTTTCTTCTTGGGGGTCTTCCTGAATAGCCACTCTGGAATAGCTAATAATGAAGAATATGGAGTGATAGATGTGATATTTAAGGTCTGAGTTGAGGCAAGGGTACTAGGAACATTCATGGGTGTCTGGATATAAGTGGTAATGATGGATGGGGTGGATGTTAACACAACAGTGGGAATTGATACAATGGTATTGGAAGATGAAATGGTAGAAAAAGGAAGTGATAAAGGAAATGGAGGAGGGAAGGGTGATCCGATATTCTCTCCAACTAAGAGAGATGGAAGGGATGAGAATACTTGGGCCATAGAAGGAAATGGGAAAGATGAAATGCTAGGAGAAGTGGGAGGAACTGATGGAGGAAGGGATGATGGAAGAGAAGAAGGAAGTGATGAACCTTGTGAACAATCAAGAGAATCGCTGACCATAATTACATCCACCGCAGTCTTGGCTATAGGTATTTCCTGAGAAACAGGAGTTTGAGGAAGAGATGAACTTCCAACAACAAATGAAAATTTCCTTGGTACTGTGGGGGTATTTTGAGTCGATCGCTTTCCCTTTGCAGGTGCTATTGGGTTTAAGACCGGTGGGGCTGCTGTACTTATAACCTACTCAACTCCTTTGGGTTTGATCCCAAAAGTAGCTAATTACCTTTAGATCCTTTGAATAATGGGACCCACTCTATCTTTTGTATTGGAGCATTCCTCTTGATACCAATCAATCCATGGAAGTGGTTGATTGGAAACATATTCAGTCTTATATGCTTCATGCAATACTTCACCATCATCTTGAAAATCTACCAGGATCTCATCTATCCCATACTAGCAAATTTCATCTACATCCAATCTTTCATAATCTCTTTGTCAGATGATATACTCATCCCGAAAATGAATCCAGATGTCTTCTAGTTGAGATGTGTGGGAAGTTAAACATCCTATCTCACCGAACTTTCCCAAGTAGTCGAAGTTGGTTCTTGGATGAAAAGTCCGCAGGGTTACCTTGGCCATCCTACATTGACATTCTAGGCTTTGTGAATGTTTAGACAAGTATACCTACCAATTGAATCTGGAAAATGCACTCCTACCTTGTGGCACTTGTTTTGGATCTGATGGTAGTCCAAGAGTTGCAGAACCAGCTCCAGTAGAACCCATTTGTCTGTAGGAAACCTTGGCAATTTTCTAGGGGCACCAACGAAACTTGGAATTTGAATGTAGGTGAAAGTGGGAAATTAGAGATAGATAGCTCCCCATTCCCATACTTATTTGAAGGCTTCATCAGAAATTCTATGATTATACAACTCTTTGTCAAAGTGGTAGAGGATGACTATTAAGAAACCATCACTGACCCTTCGAAAGTGCTTGTACCCCTCACTCAGAGTGAGCTGGGGATAGAAGTCATAAATCTGGGATGTGCTGTGAATGCCCTTGGTATTTAGTACGGGAAAATATCCCATGGCAGCAACAACGTAGAGTAGGAATGCTGTCATGTTTAATGATTTTTTGGTTGACACTCGACCCAACTGATAGTAGATGGAGCTACTAATATGCTCTCCCCACCTGATAAGCTCCTTGTTCTTCTTGATAGTGGAAATGTATAAAAACATCCACTCTTGGAATTCCATGGCAGCTCGGAGGCCTGAGACTCAGCTTAGTAGTATGATTATGCAATTGACTTCCTGGATGAAGTCTACCCTATACAAGGTTTTTGACAACTTGGCCATGCTCTTGGACAAGTAGCTTTTAATGACGATCTTGGTACATGAATCAACATCCTTGTTCCAATGTTCTACTGTGATTTTGGGTGAAATAGTGGCAAAGTTTGGAATTTCAGGTAGCCTGAGAAGATATTAAAAGAAATCAGGATCTAGGTGAATGATCACCTTGTCATCATCATCCTTAACTGACATAGAATCTGCATCGAAGTGGGCAGCTGCAGCTAGAAAAAACTCAGGAAAATGCATTGAAGCAGGAAAACCAGCCGTAAGCACAAGCCTGCTGTCATAAATTACCTGCATCCATGGATTTTTGTTAGGAGCCTTCACTCTACTCAAGAAATCTGGGAAGTCAATCTGACCTAAGTCAATATTCCCTATGTTACCTAGATCAGACGATAAGAAAGACTAAGGAACAACTCCAAGGAATGAATACTTCATCTTCTCTTTCTCTTTTGAAGTAGAAGTAGACATGAAGTTCTAGATTTCGAAAGCCGAAGAAGAAAAAACTCTGAAATTCTGCAGGATGAAAATCTCCAAAATTTTGAAAAGAAAATCACTGAAAGAAATTTTGAAATGAGAGTATCCAAAATTCCAAAATGAAAACCTTCGAAAGAAAGTTTTCCAAAGTGATTTTCTATAAAGTTTTCTCCGAAAGTGATTTTCTATAAATTTTTCTCCGAAACAGAAATTTCCGAAGTGATTTTCCCCGAAACTCTGAAGTGAATTTCTCCGAAGAAATTTTCTAAAAACACTTTCTCCAAAATGGAAATCTCTGAAATGATTTTCTCCAAAATGGAAATCTCCGAAATTATGCTCTCCGAAATCCCACAGTGATTCCCGAAGTGAGTTTCCCCAAAAATTTGAAGTAATTTTCTCTGAAGTGAGTTTCCCCAAAACAATCTCTCTGAAAAAGACAAACTAGCAACTCTGCAAAAACTTGAGATCTACCTTGAGATGATTTTGTGAATAACCTGAGAAACTAGAGATAACTCAAAAACGAAAAACATGGTGAATGGGAAGTCCATTATTCAAAAACACCAAAGAAACAAAAAGGAAAGAAAACGAGAGATGAGAACAAAAAATAAAATCTAAAACCAAAAAGAAATAACAAAATTAACATACCTTGAAAAAGGACATCGAAAAAGACAAGAAAAGTGGATGTCAGAGATATTTTTCAGGTGAAAATGACCATAGAAAATTGAATTTAAATAGAAAACCCTGGCATTTATGGAAAAAATCTGATCCGTACGGGGTTGGTGAAGAAATAAATGCTCAAGAAAACTCCGTAGTATGGAAAACCAAAAAAACTGAAAGTCTGAAAATTTAGAAATTCAGGATTTAGGACTTTAGGGAAATTGGAAACAAAATTTGAATTGGTGATGAAAATTTCTGAAACCTGAAAGTCCAAAAATTCAGAATTTTGGAATTTGGAAAAAATGAAACCAAAACACCAAATGTTCGAACGAAAGCTCTGAATTCTGAAAACCCAAAAACCCAAAAATTCAGTCTTTCAGAATTTCAGACTTTGAAAAAACTTCCGAAATGAAAACTCTGAAAATCTGAAATCTAATAATTAGACTCTAAGACTTGGAAATTCATTGTATAGGGGATCTCTTAAAAATTTTTTGTCTGACCTCATTTGACTTATCTTTCAAGGTAAGTTAAATTGCTAACATTTTTGGTGACTTCCAGGGAAAACTTACCTCCTAAGCTTTCTAGACCAGTAGCTTTATGCAAAACATTGGGCAAAGGAGTCCCTAAACAACAAAACAAAAGAAGAAAAATAAGCAAAAGAAAACAGATGAACAATGTACAAAGCACTTGGAGAAAAGACAAAACACTATACATGGTGGAACAATCTCAAAAGCAAGCATTGAGATGTATCCCATTCACATGAATGGGTAATTCTTCTCCATTTAGTCTGGACAGACAAAAGGAATTCACCTCTTTACAACTTGTGACAATATAGGGCCCACTCCAGAGGGCGTCAAACTTGGCATGCCTGCCTGGTTTAGCTCAGTCTTCATCCCACTTAAGGACTAACTCTCCTTCCCTGAATGATCTATCTGAAGCTTTCTTATCAAAGGATTTCTTGACCTAGGTCTGGTGATGTGTGAGTGTACACATAACTATATTCCGAGTCTCTTCTAACTCCATGAGTTTAGCAAATCTCACTGTTAAGGTGTCATCTTCCATAATCTCAAGCTAATAGGCCAGATCTAAGGAAGGTATTTCCAACAAAAGTAGGAGTTTCACTTCCCGTCTATATACCATTATGAAATGTGAAACCCCAATGGCCTTCTTAGGCATTATTCAGTCAGCCCACAGGGTGACCTTAAGCTGAGTATGCCAGGTCCTTTTATTTGCTTCCATCGTGCACTTGATGATCCTTATTAAATTCTTGTTGCTAGATTTGGCCAACCAGTTTCCTTGTGGGTAGTAGTTAGATGAAGTCTTGAGGTAGACCCCATTCTTGAGTACCCATTCACTTACCTTCATCCCAAGGAACACCATTGCATTGTCAAAGATAACAGTAAACGGAATACCGAATCTTGTCATTATAATTTCTAAAAATTTGAGAACAAACTTTTCATTACTTTCCTTCAAAGCCACTACTTCTGTCCAGCTATGAAATAATCTGTAGCAGTAAGAACCCATTTATGCTCTTCACTGGATGGAAGATTAATCATACCACTAAAGTCCAATCCCCACTAAACAAAAGGTTGATCTACCTGAATGGGATGCAACAGAAGTGTTGTCAGCCTCTGTTTACCCGTAAAGAGAGCACATTCCTTACATTTTCTTACCCAAAAATGAGCATCTTTGAACAAGTCTAGCTAGTGATAAATAGCCCATATGATCTTGGTAGCCATCATTCGTGCTGAATAATGCCCTCCCGAAAGGTCATTGTGAAACTCCTCCAATATATTGCTTACCTGTTCTAGCTTGATGCAACATAAGAGGACGCCATTCAAATCCTTTCAAAAGAGAATGTTATCCACCACAACGTATGGAATAGAATGGAGGTGGAAAGTGCGTCGTTGAACCTTATCCATATTTCAAGGATATACACCAAAGAGGAGGAAATTTTGCATCTTAGTCAACCAATCAACCTGATCATTTTCACTATCAGTATTGAGGAGCGCAACATCTTTGTCCTCTTTAGTTTCCATGTCTGCAGCTAACTGTTGGCATAACCCCTTGCCTCTGACAAGCTTAGTGACTTTGATGTATACATCGTACTCCATTACTTTCGTGATCCACCTAGCGCATTTCTCATTCATTTCTTTATTCAACAAAAATTCTTTAACGCCGGGGTGAGAAACCATCAAATGCACCTTGTTATTAGACAACATGTTCCTAAATTTTTTCAGAGCTTGAATGACTGCAAAGACCTGCTTTTCGATGAACGAATATTTGAGCTCATACTCCTTAAGAGACTAAATGAAGAAGGAAATTGGTTGATCCATCAGATCCTTATTCTGTTGAGTTAGAATACCTGAAATACTTTCCTGTCTTGTGAAGGCGTAGAGAATGAAGTCTTTATTGAACTTAGGATTCACCAATGTGGGTGCCTATGAAATGGCTGTTTTGATAGCCTCGAAACTTTCTCTTCCTTCCTGTGTACATGAAAATGGAATATTATTTTTTAACATGGTTGTAAGTGGCTTGGCCATTGTTGCAAATTGGGGAATGAATCTTTGTACAAAATTAATGGTTCCCAGGAAGCTCTGGAGACCCTTCTTGTGACTCAGAAGAGATAGGGACACAATTGACTAGATTTTGGTTGGATCAATGGACAGTCCTTCTGTAGAGATGATATGTCCTAGCAACTTTCCATCCTGAACTGAAAAAATACACTTCTTAGGATTCAATGAGACCCCAAAGTCTCTGCATCTTCAGAAAACCTTTTGTAGATGTGCAATATGATCCTCATCATGCTTAGAATAGACAATTATGTCATCAAGTTAAACCAAGATAATATTGTTGATAAGCCCTTCGAATGCCATATCCATAGCTCTCTAGTAAGTAGCCCCTATATTCGATAGCTCGAATGGCATCTTGTTGTAAGCATAAGTTCCCCATTTAGTAGTAAATGTTGTCTTGAATTGATCAGATTCTTGGACCTAAATTTGATTATACCATGAATATCCATCGAGTAAAGAAAACCTTTGGGTCCCCGCTACTATCTGAAGAATCTGTTCCATTGAGAGTAGAGGGTAGTGATCTTTTAGCAAGGTACAATTCAAATCCCTGAAGTCCATGCATAATAAAATTTCACCATTCTTCTTTCTTACAAGTACCAGATTGGCCACCCATGATGAATGTTTGATGGGAAAAATTATGTAGGCTTTAATGAGCTTTGTTAGTTCCTTCCGCATTAGTGGCTCAATTCAGGGGTTGATCGGCCTCTGCTTTTGACGAAATGGCTTAGAACTTGGGTCTAGTTCAATAGTATGTTGTGTTAGGATTGGATCAAAACCACGAAGGTCCTATAACTCCAAGAGAAGATGTCGTGGTATTCTTGACATAACTCAGTGAAGGCTTTCTTTTCTTGATTAGTACACACTTTTCTAATCTTCATAAATTTCTCGCTAGCTACCTCAACCTCCTTGAAATATTATTCTTTGATTGTCATGTTAGTGCCCTGCCACTTGACTTGATCATCTGTGTCAAAAATAGATTTGAGAGTGACTAGGTCTTTTGGTAACTTATTTCCTTTCAGCTGGATGAATTGATCACCATAGGATTTCTGAAATTTATCCTGATGTTTGATTGCAAAATTTTCTTCTTGTTGTAGGAAGAGGACAATTTATTCATCGTTGTTGAACACTTGCCAACTACTCACATTATCAGGTACTGCAGGATGAACTACCATTTTGATGATTTGTTGTCTTTCCTCCATGATATCAACAAGTATGTCATATTGTGAGCCCACCATGGCCAGCCTATCAACATCTTGATTTTTAATTTTGGGAATTGTATGAATTCCAAAAGCCTCAAAATATTCAATTAGATCCCAAACTTGATTTTTGTATGATCTTAGAATGTCATTCTTGGATGCACTACGCACTGTTACTTGATGAACAACCAACTCACTATCTCCAAACATAGTCAAAGCCTTGATTCCCCTCTTTTGGGCCAACTGGATCCCTTACACTAGGGCTTCGTACTCAACAACATTTTTGGTGTAACTAAACTACAATCAGAAGGATGAGAAATATTTATCTCCTTTTGGAGAGATCAACATAACTCCTACACCAGATCCATTTTTGCTCCTTGAGCCATCAAAGAAGAGTTTCCATAGTCCCTCGGAATCACTGGGCACTTTGACCAATTGTGGTACAATTGCACCTTCCTCATGTACACAGTATGTTCCCAATCCAGTCTCTTCTAAAAATAGCAGACCAGACTCTTCATTTTCTAGCAAATCGTCATATGAGTCATATTGGTGATCTGTACTTACTTCATCAAGGACTATGTTAGGAACCTCCTCTATGAGAGTAGCTAGTTTGTGGTCTGCATCTTCCTCTTCGGGTTCACCAATGGCGTAATTTGCATTTATGGGCTTGACTGTGTATGGTTCCACATGGTTGTGGCAAATGGGTTCAGCTCTTATAGTCACCTTTGTCCCATACCGAGTTCTCAAAATCATGTACGACCAATCTGATGATAAATAACCACCCATTTTGGCAGTGAAGTCTCGTGATAAGCAAATGGCAAAGAGAGGAGGGAGATCAATGATCGATATGTCCTGTGTGAATGACAAACTAGGACATGCATGGATGGTGAGTTGTAGCCCTTTAATGATCCCAAAAGTCTTGACTTTCGTTCCATCCAACTGAACTAATCCTTTTGAAATTGGGGTATATGAAATCCCCAATACGTCTGTAATCTTCTTAGGCATGATAGAAATACTAGGCCCATAATCGATCATGCAATTATGAACCAAATGATTAGCGATGATTAGAGAGATGTAAAATGGCAGTGGATTATTTACTCTGGGAATCCCTTTTGTCTCCGGTTGACATAGACTGGTTGATATGGATGCTCCATGACTCGATGGTTTATCAGTAGTGCCAAAACTATTCAAAGCTTCTCATAGAAAATTCCACTGAGATGGTATCGAAAGTGCATCCCACATGGTAATGCTCAAATTAGTCTTTTTCATTTGCTCTATGATACTGAATGATATTGCCCCTACCTTGCTGATGCTCTTTTGGGCGTTAGTATCTTCTTTTGGAAAATGTCTATTTTGCACCGTCACAACTACTGGTCCATTACTCTTTGGAGATTGACTTGTGGATACTTCTGGTGATTTCCTCCCTGCATCTTTATCTATCACTAGTTGTGTTTGAGGATGTGAAGCAGACGCTTGGTCAGCTTTAGAAATTTGTGGTTCTATTGCCCTCTTTTTGGAATGCGTATTTGAAGCCACTGAGGAGGCGTTGACATTTAGTCCACAAAAATCATTAGATTGGCAATTTACTAAAGTGGTTTCTTCAGTGAGTGGAGTCTGATTATCTTGGGTTGCTGTCTCAACTTCTGATTCTGATGGGCTGGATATACTTTTGACCATGAGAGCCTAACTCAAAACTCCATTTGGGCAGAGATTCTAATTGTGGGGTTGGGAACAAGGATAACACCACTCATAATCTTGGATGATATTATTTAGAACGGGAACTATGGCTCTAGAAGAATTGGTAGCAGAAGGATTTCAGGAATTCAAAGGTCTAATATTGATAGCTTGGCTTATGGTTTGGTTCTGTGATTGCCTATTTCCTTGAAAGGGAGAATGATTTGTTTGATATTGAGATTAGAAGGGGAAAGTATATTCGGACTGTTGTCTCTTCATTTCCACAAGTTCATTCCCAAAAGTTTGCAACAGTGACTTCACCTCAGCCAGGTAATTAATAGGGTTGGACACAGGTGTGGTTGCTGAATTTGAAGCTGCTAGAATTGGTGCAAGAGCTGGCTGTTGGCCTGCGAGATCTGCAAACATAGGCATACGAGGGCTAGGGGAAATTTTACCTGTTTGAATTAGGCAATTCTCAATTGTGACAGTAATTTCATAGATGTCAGGAACAATATTGCCTGCCATCGATTGAATCAAGACAACAATATCACTATTCAATGCTCGCAAATAATATAGGAAAGTGATTTGTGGAGATGGACGTACAAGAGCCGGTATCCACTTCCAAGTTTTGTCGAAGCAAAGATTGAAATCACTCATATATTCTTGAGGAGATCTTTTGATGGTATGGAATTCTTCCACAAGGGATAAATGATCACTTTTGTCTTCAAACTCCTTACAAAGCTTGGTGCCCAACTCATTCCATGTAGTAATTGAACCAGTGTTTAAGCTCCCGAATCATTGAATTTCCCTTCCTTTAAAATAAGTAGCAAGAAGTCAAACTGCTATGTTATCTTCTGTGATACTATGAACTACGTAAATGCTTGCTACATCCAGTATGTGTTGCTAAGGGGAAATATTAGTTTCACCATTAAAAAATGGCAAACTTTTAAGGGTAGTTGCTGGTATGGCGTCTCTCTGCACCAATTGCAAGGGGCTGCTAGCATTAAAGGAGGAGAAGTATTTGCTGCCATTGTGAATCTACGTGGATTATGCCATGTTAGAGGAAAATTTCTGTCAAGTGGAGTTGAATGCCCCCTATGAGGAAAAGCCACAGGTGCAGTGACTGAAGGACTTCTTCCTCTTCTTCTTCAAGGGGATAATGAAATATCTGTATGTTGATAATTTCCCTACCTTAGAGAAGCTCTTGTATGAATCCTTCACATAATTTGATATAATGAACTCTGAAATCTAGAGATATGGAGTCGTCAAGTAATTAGATTGATAAAAATGAGAAAAGAAGTACCAACTCTCTCCCACTGGGCGTGCCAAAAACTATTGTGACAAAATCATTGCACCCTCCTAATGGTCTGAAAATGAATCACGACATTTGGTGTGATAGTGACACATGGTATCATCTCTCAAGCTATGGGATTTAGACTAGAGATGAACCTCCGGAGAGAGGCTGGCTTCCTTTGTTTAAACTAGATGCTCTGACTCTTCCTGGGATTAAGGAGAAATTGCAAAGAAATAAATCCTAAACTAGAAGTGGTGATGCACCAAAGAGCAGGGATGTTCAACTTTTGGAAGGGTTATTGTGAGTGACATGCTAGCATCTTAAATCACTTTCACCTATTATAACTAGAAAGGGTATGAGTACCACAAACTAGAAACACACGTTCCTTTGTTAAACTTATACAAAAGAGAAAGAACATGATTTGGTTAAGATACATAGATAAATTTATTGGAAAAATTAACACAAGCACATCTTAAGCACCCACTTTACGCAAAATAAAGATAATGTAGCTTCCAATCAACAGCAGGAAAAGTACAATCACAGCTGAAGAGAAAATAACCACATCACTTTATCTTGGCATACAGTAAATAATCTGAAGTAAAGGAAAGTTACTCAAACATACTAAGGAATCACATTCACAAAGCATGTAATAAATAATTATTTCACACAGTGATTCAGACTTTCAAATGGCAGAGTGTAATTCTTAATAAAATTAAAAGGGACTTCAAAAATATATGAAAATACTCTTCTAAGCTTGAAGAGTAAAATCAACAAAATCTTGAAAATTGTATATCTATGAACTCTAAGCATTCATCTATTTATAAGTTCCTTAGTTTGAGCCATTACAACTGGGCCCTTAACTAACATTTTACTAAAAATAGAAATGTCATTAAATTAAGGGAACAAGCTCCCATGAAAATAGCAAAATTGTTACAAGGGTTTGACCGAGTCAACCCTACAACTTTGACTGATCTGGAGCTCAAATTTGTCCTTCCATGGCTGCTCAATCCTGATTTGGCTCTGCAATTTTTTCATTTTTTCCCAGTTCCTCTTGACTTTCCTTCCATACAGCCAGTCTTTGATTGTATTTGAAAAAACATTTGATTATTCCCTGGATTTCTTCATCTTCAGGTCCATATGCGTAGTGAATGACTATGTCTGCTATCTCAATCTCTCTGGTAATTCAGGCTGGTATTCTTTTCAGTTTGAAAATGACCTTGGACATCCTTCCTATGAAGTTCTGGCACAAGACCATTTGATCAATGGAATTAGAATTGAAATTTTTTGTAACATCATCGTCCCACTTCACCAAGTCTTTGAAGTTTTCCTGAATCTGTTCTTCAGGGAGGGCATCGATATTCTCATTGAAGAATTTACAATGAGCAATATCAAATTCTTTTGATATGTCATTCAAGGTGTCTGTGATTTCTAATCACTTTTCGTTCAATTTTTTAATCAAGTCTTATAACACCTGGCACCTGAACTCCATAGCCTTCTGATATTCAAAAAAATTTGAGGCATCATCAATCACCCCTTCCTAAAGAAGCAAGTCGGAATCCACTACCCTAACCTCTTCCCATGTTGCTAGATTCAGATTCAGATTGTTGCTTTCCTCAGAGAAAGCCTCATCCATCTTCTGAATAGTTATCTTTGCCTCCTGCAAATCATTATAGATTTCCATAGCTTCCTTGATCAAAGGATTTTCTTCTCGCAGTATTCATTCAATCCACCCATTTACTGATCTCCCTTTCTGGCCAAGTTTCTCAAGCTCATGATAAGAGAAGTCATCAATAGAAGCTGAAACTGCTAAGGTCGTAGTAGATGAGGACTCAGTAGATGAAATGGGCTGTGTAACTCTCCGTAACAAAGATGTGAGTTGTTCGACCTTAGCCTTTAGCTCATCCTTCGTAGCTTTATCCTTGTCATATTTCACCATCAGGGCCCCCAGAGCAGTGTGAACATCCTGTTTGGCCCCCTCATGAGTGGCCTTTCCCAATGAAAATCTAGAAATCTGATAATCTACAGCCGTGATTGTTTCCTTGGTTTTTCCCTCAGCAGGAGTAGCGACCTCTATCACCCATTCTCCAGATGAATTTATTGTCAAATTTGACATGGTCCTTGGTCTCTTGGCCTATCTTTTGGGTGTTTTCTCCAAGATGCTGAGATCCATGACATCTCCTAAAGGCACCTTATTTTTCTTCTTGGGGGTCTTCCTGAATAGCCACTCTAAAATAGTTGATAATGAAGAAGATGGAGCAGTAGATGTGATACTTAAGGTCTGAGTTGAGGCAAGGGTACTGGGAACATTCATGGGTGTCTGGATAGAAGTGGAAATGATGGATGGGGTGGATGTTAACACAACAGTGGGAATTGATACAATGGTATTGGAAGATGAAATGGTAGAAAAAGGAAGTGATAAAGGAAATGGAGGAGGGAAGGGTGATCCAATATTCTCTCCAACTGAGAGAGCTGGAAGGGATGAGAATACTTGGGCCATAGAAGGAGATGGGAAAGATGAAATGCTGGTAGAAGTGGGAGGAACTGATGGAGGAAGGGACGATGGAAGAGAAGAAGGAAGTGATGAACCTTGTGAACAATTAGGACAATCACTGACCACAATTACCTTTTCCGCAGTCTTGGGTATAGGTATTTCCTGAGAAACAAGAGTTTGAGGAAGAGATTAAATTCCAACAACAAATGAAATTTTCCTTGGTATTGTGGGGGTCTTCTGAGTTGACCACTTTCCCTTTGTAGGTTCTGTTGGGTTTAAGACTGGTGGGGCTGCTTGTATTTATAACCTGCTCAACTCCTTTGGGTTTGATCCCAAAAGTAGCCAACCACCTGTAGGTCCTTTGAAGAATGGGACCCACTCTATCTTTTGTATTGGAGCATTCCTCTTGATACCAATCAATCCATGGAAGTATTTGATTGGCAACATCTTCGGTCTTATATGCTTTGTCCAATACTTGACCATCATCTCACAAATTTGCCGAGATCTCAGCTATCCCATACTAGCGAATTTCATCTACATCCAATCTTTCATAATCTCTTTGTCGGATGATATACTCATCCTCGAACAATGAATCCAAATGTCTTCTAGTTGAGATATGTGGGAAGTTGAACATCCTGTCTCATTGAAATTTCCCAAGTAGTCGAAATTGGTTCTTGGATGAAAAGTCTGCAGGGTTACCTCGGCCATCTCTGTGTCAACATTCTTAGCTTTATGAGTGTTCGTACAAGTGTACCTACCAATCAAAATTGGAAAATGCACTCCTACCTTAAGGCACTTGTTTTGGATCCGATGGTAATCCAACAGTTGCCAAACCATCTCCAATAGAACCCATTTGTCCATACGACACCTTGGTAATTTTCTAGGGGCACCAACAGAAACCTAGAATTTGAATGTAGGTGAAAGTGGGAAATTGGAGATAGATGAGCTCCCCATTCGCGTACTTTGTTGAAGGCTTCATCAGAAATTCTCTAATTGTATAACTCTTTGTCAAAGTGGTAGAGGATGACTGCGAAGAAAGCATCGCTGACCCTTTGAAAATGCTTGCATCCCTCACTCAGAGTGAGCTGGGGATACAAGTCATAAATCTAGGATGTGCTGTGAATGCCCTTGGTATTTATTCTCAGAAAATATCCCATGGCAGTGGTAGCATATACTAGGAATGATGTCATGTAGAATGATTTTGTGGTTGATACTCTACCTAACTGATAGCAGATTGAGCTATTGATATGCTCTCCCCACCTGATAAGCTCCTTGTTCTTCTTGATAGTGGCAATGTATAAAAACATCCACTCTTGGAATTCCTTGGCAGCTGGGAGGCTTGAGACTCAGCTCAACAGTATGATTATGTCATTGACTTCCTGGATGAAGTCTACCATGTACAAGGTTTTTGGCAACTTGGCCATGCTCTTGGCCAAGTATCTTTTCATGACAATCTTTGTACATGAATCAACATCCTTGTTCCAATGTTCTACTATGATTTCAGGTGAAATAGTGGCATATTTTGGAATGTCAAGTAGCCTGAGAATATCTTCAAATAAATTAGGATCTAAGCGAATGACCACCTTGTCATGGTCATCCTTAACCGACATAGAATTTGCATCGAAGTGGGCAACTACAGCTAGAACAAACTCAAGACAATGCATTGAAGCAGAAAACCAGCTGCAAGGATTTTGAAAGCCTGACTGTCATAAATCACTCTGAATCCATGGATTTTTGTTAGGAGCTTTTACTCTGCTCCAAGAAATATGGGAAGTCAATCTGACCTAATTCAGTATCCCCTATGTTTCCTAGATCAAACAATAGGCAAGATTGAAGAGCAACTCCAAGGAATTAATATTTCATCTTCTCTTTCTATTTTGAAGTAGAAGTAGACATGAAGTTTTGGATTTCTAAAACGGAAAAATTCTGAAGTGAAGAAAATCTCTAAAATTCTGCTAAAGGGTGAAAATCTCTGAAAGAAATATCTGAAGTCAAAATCTCTGAAAGTCCGAACCGCTAAGTTCTCTGTAAAGAAAATCTCCAAAATGAAAACCTCTGAAATGAAAATTTTCTCCAAAATGGAAATCTTTGAGATTCCGAAATGATTTTCTCTGAAATTATTTCTCTCCAAAAGAAATTCCTCCGAAGTGATTTCCCCATTATGAAAATTCCCGAGTGATTTTCCGGAACTGAAATTTCCGATAGTGTATTTTCTCTGAAGTGAGTTTCCCCAAAAGAATTGTGTCTCTCTGAAAAAGAAAAACTAGCTAACTCTATAAAAACTTGAGATCTACCTCGAGATGATTTTGTGAATAACATGAGAAACTGGAGATAACTCAAAAATGAAAACATGGAGAATGGGAAATCCATTATTCAAAAAACACACGAAGAAATAAAAAAGAAAAAAAATGGGAAGACGAGAACAAAAATAAAATCTAAAACCAAAAAGAAATAAAAAATTAACATACCTTGAAAAAGGACGTTGAAAAAGACAAGAAAAATGGATGTCAGAGATATTTGTTAGGTGAAAATGACCATAGAAAATTGAGTTTAAATAGAAAACCCTGGCATTTATGGAAAAAATCTGATCCATACGGGGTTGGTGAAGAAATAAATGCTCAAGAAAACTTTGAAGTTCCAAAACCTGAAAACCCTAAAAGTCCAAAAATTCAAAAATTCAGGATTTTGGACTTCAAGGAAATTGGAAACAAAATGTGAATTGGTGATGAAAAGTTTTTCTAAAAGTGAAACCCAAAAACCTGAAAGTCTGAAAATACAGAAATTGGAATTTTAGACTTCAGAAAAAATGAAAACAAAACACCAAATGTTCGAAAGAAAGCTCTGAATTCTGAAAACCTGAAAAACCTGAAAATTTGGACTTTCGGTCTTTCGGACTTTGAAAAAAAAACTTCCAAAATGAAAACTTCAAAAATTTGAAATCTAACAATTAGACTCTAAGACTTGGAAATTCATTGTACAGGGGATCTCTTAAAAAAAAAATTCCGACCTCATTTGACTTATCTTTTAGGGTAAGTTAAATTGCTAATAGTTCATTCATGGGTTGATTAAGCGTACATACATAGTGAAGTAAGGGAAGATCATATTACTACGTTCTAACTGACTGAAACAATAACTCTTAAGTATGTAAGAACATCATTTAAATTCATTTCATGCTAGCTTAAAACAAACATCTTTCTTCAACTATTGATAAGAAGATCTAAACGAATTCCTTCTTATTCTTTATAGATTGAACGTTTCCCTGCAAGACAAGTAGCAAGAATAACATAATTCCCTTATGCAAGATTTTCTTTCAACATTCCAAAACAGAGAATTGCATGCATTTGAATGATTTTTACTTACACCAACTCATACCAATAGATTTAGAAAATTAATTCTTTTAATCATTTCAAATGTAATATACAAAGCACAACTCGATCCCTTCACATTCTTTCAAGCATGAAGTTACATTACGATTGAGAAATCAAGTTGGAAAAATGCAATCCAATGGAGGCAATAACACATCTATTTTTCATTATGCCATGAATGCACAAATACAATACCACAACAGTTCTCTTAATAAGACAAGATTGTTTCCCTTTCTCAAATCAAAATACATCTTTCATGGTCAATACAACATCTTTACAATGTGATGAAAGTTATAGTCCATCTACATAGAGTGGGTAAAGGAAATTATAGAAATAAGTAAACTAATAATGATGGATGTTAACTATGCACCATGACTGATTCCAAAATAGTAGCATGCTTTAGGTGTTTACTTCGATCAATCACAGCAAGAAGAGAGGGGGAAAGGCAATGCTCTCTGCCCAACCAAGATATCCAATGAAGAGATGAAGCCTCTCTCGTCATTGGCCCCTAAACCCCAACCAAAAAATAATGAACGATGGGGTTCAACACATGGCAACATCCACAGGCTTCCACAACACACACAGGAATATTTTTAACAACAAACCAATTAAGACACACATATAGATTTCCACTGTATTTCACAATCAAACAACACAGGCTCTATCTAATCAAGCCAAAGGAGCAAGGACCATGGGGGAATATTCTTATGCCTCCCAATGAGAAATGGGCATCCACCTAAACATCCCTTCATGAAAGATCATCACATGCATCCTTATTCCCCCCAATAACCCCCTTATGCCCCCCACAAAATCACTTATGCCCCTCTAAAAGTAAGAAATGCAAGCTATTTCTTTTCCATGGTGGACCCCATTCTCAAACTCCCTCCTCAATATCTGATGCCTCTAGTATTCCCTTATGACCCCCCATAATGATTCCCCATAGCCTTCTCCTACACCATCCTTAGGCCGTCTACCCAACCAGACAAATGAAGAAGAAACACACATTTACATTGCATAATAACATGTAATAAAACAACAATTTAAAGATGGACAAGCTCTTACCTTGCCATAGCAATGACAACACCTTTGCAAACAAGAAAATGCAGCCCCAAATATCAATTTGAATGTCTACAAAACAATCTTCAAAATAGCAACAAGAATGCTTGAATCACAGTTCAGAAACAACAGCCTTCAAATACAAGAATGCAGCCCCAAAAGTCACTTGAATATCCACCAAAACAGTCTTCAAAACAACAACATGAATGCCCAAACCACAGTTCAAAAACAGCAGCTTCAAATTCCAAGAAGACAGTCCAACAACAAGCTTTAATGAAGATGAAATGATAGTCTAAAATAGTAACTCTCTCTAACACCAAGGAGACAATCTGACAACAACATTCTAGCAAGAGAAGAACTCACATGGCTTCCAAAACATGCAGCTCCAAAACAACAAAAAGAAGAAGAGAAAAAATGTGACTTTTTCTAGCTCTCTCCAAATGCAAGTGAAAAATAATAATAATCACCAAAGATGCAAACCCAAAAAGGAATGTAATGTCCTCATGCTAATCAAATCAACTTTACTTGCAAGCCTCCACTTACACCTCAAAGACAACCAATTAATTTTTTTTAAGAAAGTACACTTACACAAGCAAGATTGACAAGCCAAAATGCATTTAAGAGGTAAAAGTAATCACTCCAATCAAGGTAAAGTTGGTATGAAGCTTTTAATGGGTGTTGGACAAATTTAGCTTATCACACAAGCTTCCAAAAACACTCTCTAAGTACAAATCTGAGTTTCAAGATGGTGAAGTGTTTTATACTCCAAAGGTCAACTCTCTTACACACATTAAATGCAAGGATCAACACATTAATAACTATATTTAAGAAAATCTTATTTAAATTTATCTTTTACATTCTATATAAATAAAGGAATGGACACATTCACAAATAAAACACATGCAAAATAACAATAAAATAAGGACCACATACAAACCCCCATGGTCACATATAAAGGTGATCCCCCCCATGGGAACCCCCCCAACAACAAACAACATGCACACGACTAGTTGCCATGGTGACCGTGTTGAATCCATCCAAAATTCCATTTTGGTTAGTCTCCAATCCCCCCGATGTCTACTGTGATAAAAAAATAGCTTGCAAAATACAAATACCTCCTTCAGCCTCGTGGCCATATCAGAACGCCTAAAAATACTATAATATAAATCTAAGCATCATAAGTATAATTACATAACACAACATCAAAATAGCGACTATATCATTTTTATAAATTAAATCAACCATTTTATCATCATTTAAAATTTTCATTTTCTATATATAATCAAATGATTAAACATCACATATCCAGATAGAATCAATGATATAACTACGTCAAATAAAGCATCAACATCTATATATATAATGTTTATAATAATCATCATGCATCCTGTATAAGTCCAATCAGTAATGAAGTCCATAATCCAACATCATACTAAATCAAGCCAAAATAGTGTCTAATACATAATCCATAGTTTGACGATTAGAAAAAAAAATAGAGTCGAAGGGAAGTGGGCACTACAATACCCCCAGAATTTTAAAATCACAGTCAAATACAACTTCTTTATTTCATTTTCATCATTTTTTTCCTCAATTGAAAAACCATTGATTTACCATAGTAACCGTTATTGGTTTCCCTAACTATCGTCGGTTAACCTAACCGTTGTTAGTTCCTTTGTTTTAATTTTTAATTAAAACACCGACCAATTTCACCTCCTGAAATCTATTCTCCTCCATTTTTTTATTTTCGTGTCATTTATAGAGAACATTTTTACCTGGTCTATGCTAATTCACATGGTTTTGACACACAACAAAGCCAATGCCCTTGTGTTTCATGCTAGCCTTCATCCTCTCCCATGTATCCCATCACCATCTTCCATCATGTCGCCTATCGATCCAACTTAGCCCATCAATATTAGTATCAGAGACGAGGAGTTCGCAAGACTCTTTGACCAGAATCCCATTTTCCTACAATATTATCTCACCCACTCATCTACTCAAGACTCCTCATGATAGTTTGTACATGGTATGCCCGTGTCTATCCCTCTTGCCCTCACCCCCACTTCCATGTTAGCTACCACTAGCTTGACATTACCTTCATCCACCTTACTATCCGTGGTGTCTCAACTGGATTCCACATCCTCTATAATTGTTACACCTCTGACCTTTTTCACACCTGTAGTTTCAACTATTCCTTCATCAGCTGCCTTAAGCATAGCCCCACTTACACCCTTTACCTCATATGTACCAATTGCATTGCAATCACCCATGCTGTCGAAAACCCATACCCCATTCCAAAACCTCATCCTTTCCATCCCAAAGTCTCTACCCGCAATTACCACAAGATTCGTTACGACTACCCCACCTACTTATACAAAGCACCAACAGCCCCCAATCTTGTCTATCGTCTATTTGGGATACCTTCCACCTGCATCTATTCCCCGTTCAAATTTCTCATACTTGGAACCACCATATACTGGGATGTCATCCACATCATACATTCATCCTCAACCCATTATACTATGGGGGACGCCCATTCCTCACAACCCACCAATGACCTAATTAAGATGATGATGGAAAAGATGCAAACATTAGAAGCATCAATTTCTAGTTCTCTCAACTCCTTAACTTATGATGAAATCTATAATGATCCTATTAATCCACATATCCCCATTTTCCCATACCCTATAAATTGGGAAATTCCCAAGTTCAACCATTTCAATAGTAAAGAAGACCCACAACAACACCTGTGGTCATTTAAACATGGGTGCTATCTAATTTCTCATGATGATGATTTACTCCTACGGACATTCCCCATGTCCTTGATAGGACCCGCATTAGATTGTTATAGTGGTTTACCCAAAAATTCCATTTACTCATTTAACCAAGTGGCTCAAGCATTCTTGGACCATTTCTCAATCAATTTCATCAAAAAATTCACCATGAATGACCTATACTCAACACGACAGTAAGACGATGAATCTATCACAGATTTTTTTGTTCGCTGGTGAAGCCTTATCAACCAATTAACATTCCATTTACCTCAAGTTGAGATTATATAGTTGTTCACTAGAGCTTTTGTTAGCCACATCTCACCAACTCTACAAGTACAAACCTTCTGTACCTTTGACAAAGCATTTACCATGTCACAAAAATTTGAAATTTGTGCCATTAAAAAGAAGAAAATTAAATTACGAAACAAAAAAACTGCATTCAAATCAAATTATGCCTCTTCGTCTTCAAAGCCCCAAAATAATTATTCAAAGAAAAAGGATCTTCCAACGTGGTAGTTCTCAAAGTTTTCCCATCTCACCCATCTAACCAAGAAAAACCTTCCTCCAATCTTTCTCCCATTCAAAATTTTTAGTTTCAATGGGAACAACGAAATTACACTTCAAATGGAGAGCCCTATTCTTCAGTCTTAGGAAATCTTCTTAAGGACAAAGCCATTACACTTCCACCTATAAAACCACATACTATTTTCAACCCTTCTCGTTTATATGCTTGCATGGTATAAGGAACATGATTATTGTAACTATCATCACATCAAAGGCCATAGTAATGGTAATTGCATAACCTTAAAAAATATTGTCCAGGAAATGTTAGGTAATGGATATCTAGTCCTGGACAACCTAAACTTACCTAAAAATCAAAAATTTCATTTCTTTAAAAATTCGTTCCCTAACCATAAACCATCATCTAATCAAAATGGTGAACCTTCAACTAATGACAACAATGTATGTGAAGCTCACATTGTTTTTGAAGTTGTACAAACCATTCCTAAATTTCCTCCCAGCCCTTATATCGAGGAGATTCTATCATGAGATCCTCTACCCATGGAGAATCCAACCTCATCTACTCCTTCACCCACATAGGAGTCTCCTTCATCTCCCCCTTCACCCATATAAGATTCCATAATTTCTACCAATGTTATTTCACCATCTACCTCACAACCTAACAAAATATCAGCGGTATTAATTATCCGACCCATGGGAGAATCATCCTCACTTTCTTCTCCACTGAAAGAAGAATCTACCTCACCCACATGTGGTCTCTCCTACCCATGGGGGATCCTTTACATGTTCCATTTCCTATTGGTGACAATTCCTCGTTAGCATTCTAGGACCCCATTTATCTTCTCTCAGCTCTTTTACCTATAGATTCTGAAGCTAACTAGTTCCTTGTCTCAAAAACACATTTTACGGGGATTGCCACTAAACCAACAATATCTCCTCTTACAGTGGTATTTTTTTCACACCTAGCCGACCCCTTGGATTACGTTGATAATTCCAAGCTTTGGGGACTTCTTTGGTTACCCTTTTCAACCCAAATGTAGATGTCACTTACTTATACCTCCACGATCTATTTGAAGGTATTTCAAGTGACCAAATCAACCATGACCATGCCTGTTGAAACAACTTCTTCTTCATCACCCTTGCCTACATCCGAACCTTTAACCACAACCAAACCCATTCCTATGCCTAAGAATCTACCTTCATCTAAATCTTCTCCCATCTGTAGACCTATCACTACCTTGGGTGTCATGCTGACACTAAGCCTTGTCCATCTACCCATCAAATTGGACTGAGCCATGTCCTACCAAGCTTGCATAAAAACAAATTCTCCACCTAAAATTAGGACCCAACTTTGTAGGTCGCACACACCAGTTTCACCCACCATACCTTTGTCACCTTCACCCCTTCCATCTATCCTTATACCTCACCCATCTATCTTGATCAAGCAACCTCCTACCCAAAGCAAATCAAAAGTACAACAGCCTACCTCTTCATCATGATCCTTTATTGCATCCAATTGACCTGTGCAACCTTCATCATCACCCATAAATTTCTTACCACATATACCCCCACCAACTACCATAACCCCATCATTGCCTATGAGACTTACTTCTCTTCAACCCATACCTCTCATCTAACCTCTACCAACAACCTTTACCAAACCTCTGTTATCACCGTGGCTAACCCGTCCTCTTCCATCATCCACTCTCCCTTTTACATCATATACTCCTACCTCACCTTTACCCAAGAAGGTGCAATCAATGGACAATAAACCACTACCATCCAAAACGTTAGTTAATCCCACAATACCTTCTATTGTTAGTTCATATATCACACCTTTACCCAAGAAGGTACCATCAAAACCTAAAACAGTACCACCTACCAAACCAGTGGTCAAACCTATTCCACCTCATATAGCACCTCTTCCACCACAATCATCTGCAACTTCACCCAAATACAACCTCACTTCACATTGTGATCCATTGGCAAGGTCTTATGCCAACATTTTAGCCAACCTTTTAGAGACCTCGGTCATCACATTACTACCTCTTAGACCTTAGGACCCACTCAAACAAAACCAAAGGGGTTTGAAAAAAATAAAATTTGTGCCTATCATTGTGTGCCAGGACATGATGTAGAAAGTTGTAAGGCTCTAAAAACCATTCTCCTCTAATTATGTCCTCTTGAAGAAAATTTTGATGACAATGATCTTCTTGATGAGGACCTAGTTTAACCTTCACCTTTCAGCATACATCCTCACCCACTATATATTCAGTGACCTACATCATCACCTCCATAATCCTTTTATCCACCTCCAAAAATCAAGATCAATATGGTTCATATAAGAGAGATTTCCAAAACCCCACCAAAATGCTAGTGCGCCCTACTCATTTTGTAAGGATCTTACCTCGCATTAGGTTTTTGTCCATCATGTCATTATACTACTCATGACATACCTTCTCCATCAACCTCTCTTCCTTAGATTAATATGATCTAAGTTGCCACTCACACCCAAAAAGATAAAGGAAAAGAAAAAGTACCCAACCCATCCATTAATCTTGTGCCTAACATACCATCTGCACTTGTACCCAAAATCACCATTCAAGGACCTACATACCCTATTTCTAACAGGGTCACCCATCATACAATGATAAAATAATTACACTAATCCCCTCTAAAAATGTCTTTTTATGATCTCTTCCAAACCTCTAAATCTCATCAAAAAACCCTCATGGAGGTTTTGTAATCCATCGAGGTTTTACCTAACGACCCCACACTAGTAGTCTCCATTATCACCCCTCACCATGTGGCCTCTCTTAGCAAATAATATCATTCTTCTATCCATTCTCCCACTCATCAAGTGTCTGATCTCATCTTCTCTGATGAAGATATCATACCTCTCCAATCAGATGACCCTAATCCCACTCTTTTCATCTCTGTCTATATCGAAAATATTCATGTTCAACATGTTATGATTGATGGTGGCACCAAAATCAACATCATATCCTCCAACACGTACAATCAAATGTGCATCCCTTCAAATTACATGCATAATAACTTGGTTATGCTACACTCCTTTAATGACACCATCACATCCACCCTTGGCACAATTATTCTTCACGTTTGTGTGGGACCCTGTACTATGTTGGACTTATTCTATGTTTTAGAAGGGGAATTCTAATATAACTTGTTGCTTGGCCGAACTTGGATCCATTTCTTGAGTTATGTTCCTTCAACTTTACATTACTATGTAAAATTTGAACATGAAGGATATAACTATACCATCCTAGGTGACCCTTCACCATTTAAAACTTACAACATGTTGTACTAACATAATGATGTCCTCATACCAATTAAGGAATCTACCACTACTATCAATTCTCCTTCACCCATAGCCTCATCCACCGATGTTCTTGCTACCTCATCCATGCCTAGTTCTTTTATTCCCATTGTTGTTGTGGCCTCTACAGCCAACCCATCCGCTAAATCATCTAGTTCCCAACCAACTCATCCTTATTCTTCCCAATTGCCTAGTAATTCATCTATTCTTACTACACACATACCCACTACCGATCCCTTAGAAGGTGTTTTTCAATGGCTCACTCTAGGGGAATACTGCTTGTACAACATAAACACATTCCTTACTCCACAAGAGTATGGTAACCTATGTCAACATACTCATTATGACCATCACATAGGCAAGGTTTTCCCTTATGGTCCTCCCCACCTTTACACCAACTTAATGTATGGGGGACTTGACACTTCCACCTATTCACCTGAGCCCCCTTCCCAAACGCGACCATTTTCATTTGACCTCCAATATCTCACTAACTATTTATTTGCCCACACTTTCCTTCACCGTTGTGCATGGTAAGGGTTTGGCTTTGGGTTCTACAGACAGGGCAGTCATATTGTCATCCTGTGTACCACACCTAAACATAAAGACCATAGTGGTATTGGATTTTCTGAACCATCCTCCAAGAAGGCCCACATCGACCTCATCAAGGATGACAAACCTTCTCCAACCCGTTCACCAACATCACCACCTTCACCCACGGAGTCTATAGATCCTGAATCTATTCCTCCTAACTTTTCTTTGAACATCATTTCCCTAGGAAATCTTACTTATCAACACGATGGCGAGGCTCCCTCTTCTCTTCCCTTTATGTATCCTGACATGATCAATGATGATACACCATCTATTAATGTCATTCACTGTTAGGACGATGAGTCTATCCTCACCTACCTTGGTGTGGAAGATTCTCATATTCATTGGTCACTACCTTCTGAGATGCAAACCATGTTAAATGCACCAACCATTAAAATCAATATTAACACTCAGGATGACCCACTCATTCTAAAGATAGATCAATCTTTGGATGTTGCTAAATAGGAAACTTTCACTTATTTCCTCTGGGATTACAACAAGGATTGTGCTTGGTCCTACACTGATATGCATGGTATTGACCCAAAAATTGTGGTCCGCGATATCGTAACTATTCTTGAAGCCAAACCCATAAAATAGAAGCTGCAAAAAATGCATCCTCGCATTGCCCTTCTTGTCAAAGAATAACTTCAGCACTTTCTCTCAGTTTCTTTCATCGTACCCATTGATTATCCCCAATGGATCTCTAACATTGTTCCTATCATAAAAGCAACAAGAGGACTCTACATATGCATAGATTTCCACGACCTTAATTTAGCTTGCCTCAAAGATGACTTTCCTCTACCTAGTATTGACCAACTAGTTGATCTTACTGTTGGCCATGAGATGTTATCACTCATGGATGGTTTCTTGGGTTATAAACAAATATTACTTGCCTTGGAAGATCAACATAAAACTACCTTCATCACTCCTTGGGGAACCTTTTGCTATCGATTCATGGCCTTTGGCCTTAAAAATGTTGGTGATACATATCAACGAGCTATGACTTATATCTTCCATAACATCATGCATCATATAATGGAAGACTGCGTAGATGACCTTCTTTCCAAATCAAAACATTAGGCCAAACACCTTACATACCTGAAGGTCATCTTTGACTGTCTCATCAAATATTGTGTTTGCCTTAAACCAAAGAAGTGTGTCTTCATTTTTATCTCAGGAAATATCCTTAGTTTTATCATTTCTTTATATGGCATAGGAGTAGATCCCGGTAAAATTAAGGCTATTTTTGAAATTCCTCCACCTAATAACCTTCGCCAACTTCGTAGTTTGCAAGGTAAGTTGCAATCTATTCATCATTTTATTTTACAGCTTTCCGACTGCTACCACCCATTCCATCATCTCCTCAAAAAGGATGTATCTTTCAAATGGGATGATGAATACCACAAAGCCTTTGAGGCCTTGAAACAATACCTTCTCTAACCACCTGTACTTGTTCCTCCTAAGGATAACCAACAATTTTACCTTTACATTTCTGCTACGGATCATTCCTTGGGTGCCATGCTTTCCCATTACAAAGATCAACACCAAGAGCAAGCAGTTTATTACATAAGTCATACCCTTTTTTAATATGAAACCAAATACACCCACACTGAAAAAATCTGCTTAGCCTTAGTTTTTGTTGCCACTAAAATTCGTCACTACCTACTTAATCACAAAATCTTTGACATGACCAATACTAACCCCTTACATTACATATATGCCAAGCCCTACCAACATCAACTTGATGCATGTTGGCTAATGCTCATCGTAGACCTTGACCTCAAATTCATCCATTAAAAATCTATCAAAGGTCAAACTATCGTTGACCAACTTGTAGCCACACCCCTCTCTGGAAATCAATCCTCTAACTTTGATTTCCTAAAAAATTCATTGCTACCCCTCTCTTTGGATGATGCCATTTACCAAATGACCTTATTCTTCGATGGTTCCAAATGTCAGCATGGGGGTGGTGTAGGTGTTATCCTCATTCCTCTTGATGGTGAACCTATGCCACTATATTTCAAACTAGATTTTGATTGTACTAACAATATTATCAAATATGAAGCACTCGTACTAGGTCTCCAAACCACCATCGCCTTAGATGTTAAATCAATTTATATCTTTGGAAACTCTTAATTCGTTGTAAATAAAGTCAATGGTATATGCCAGTGTCGTAAAGAAATTATTCAAAAGTATAAGCATCATGTAGACATAATTTTGACTACCTTTGACTGTTATGAACTTCAAACCACTCCACATTCCACTAAAAAATTTGCAGATACCATGGCCTACCTTGCTTCTCAGATTCCCACCTCACCCTCCGACTCAAAAATCTTTGTCACAGTACAAAGGCTGCAATCACCTTCCTATCTATTTTGAGACGTCAACCTTGTTAGAACCGTTCAACTTGACCCACATGACCTTTGGTATAAGTAGTTTGTTGACTACCTTTCCCTTTTAATTCTACCTCTAGACCTTACTCGTAACGGAACAACACTCCTTTCCCACAAGTGTCTCTTGGTATGTCATCATGGGAGTTCTTCTCTATAAGTGTGGTTTTGATGGTATCCTCTTGCGATGCCTTACAAGTTTTGAAATTATCTACACCATCAAGGAAGTTCACAATAGAATTTTTGGAGGTCATTTCAGTGGCTTAGCTATCACAAAATGCATCATTTTCCTATGCTATTATTGGTCTACCCTCAACCGTGATTTTTGTGACTATGTAAAACATTGTGTGAAATTCTAGTAACATGCTAATATTCATCACAGACCTAGTCACACCTTACAGGTCGCATGATATCTTTGGCCTTTCTCTCAATGGGGTTTGGATCTTATTGGAGAGATCAATCCTCATTCTTCACAACGTCATCGATGGATTATTACCACAACTGAATACTACACTAAATGGGTAAAAGCCATCCCCCTCATCTGTACAAAAGCCAACAAAATTTGTGAGTTCATCAACCATCACATTATTTGTCACTTTGGTGTCCCTCACCACCTCATCACTGATAACGGAAAACAATTCAAAAAAAAAAAACCTATGGAAACATTGTGATGCCTTCGACATTCAACTTAGTTTTTATTCACCTTACTACCCACAAATAAATGGCAAAGTTGAATCAACCAATAAAATCTTGGACAAAATTCTTATGAAAATGGTTGACAATGTAGGAAAGGATTGACACACACACATTCCTTTTTCTTTATGGGCTTACCATACTAGTATTTTTACTTTAATTGTGGCCACACCTTTTTCTCTAGTCTACGGTATAGAAGTTGCCATACCTCTTGAATTATAGATACTATCTCTTTGTATTTCACTCAAAGAGATTCCTAATGATGATGACTTTCACTGGGACTGTTTGACACAACTTGAGTTATTGAATGTCGTCTTAATGCTCTTGATCATCTCCAAATCTACCAAAAATGTATCAAACATGCCAATAAAAAATGTGTCTATGAACGAACCTTCCAGGTCAACAACCTTGTCTTGAAGGAAAATCAACATGTAACCAAAGAGGAGAAAATTAAATAGGGAAAATTCACTCCTAATTGGCTTATACCTGATATCATTACTCATGCCTATGGATCAGGTGTTTATCATTTGTCTTCACTCGAAGGTAAACCTGAACCTGATCCCCTCAATGCCTTATATCTTAGACCATTCTATTATTGAATCAATTCTTACATTACCTTCTATCTATTTAATGCTCATTCCTAGAGCACTCACCTTCCATTTTAAATATTTTAAGTATCCACGACTCAATAAGAATCATGTGATTACCCATCACGTTTTCAGCCCTATATTCAATATGAGTACCACGGCCTTACTCATGGCATGATTCTCATGAATAATTTTGATATTTTTCAAGATGGAATCCCATGGTTGTTCATAATGTAAACTCTCTCTTACATAGTTATCCTCTGTGTGCTATGGTTTTACCTTCAAACTAAGAGCCTATTATTCTCTATAGTCTTGTCCATGGCTTAATAGTCTAATATAAAAATAATATCAAAAGTCAAATTGGATTCAACTCCTTGAGTAAAAATTATAGCAAAAAGATGATTCCCTAAAAAAGGACATCTATTCTCTCTAATCTCATTGTTATAAATAGACTGCTCCCTTGAAGGACAACTATACAAAGCTAGCCATATTGTACTTAGTCTCTCATCAAAAGAGGACTATTCTTGTGAAATAAAATAGAATATTCAAAAGATTCCCACATTAATAAGCTTCATGAAGACCTCAAGGAGATAATATACTCATCCCACATAGAATTCCCACATCCATCAGTCTATCAAAACAACAACAAAAAAGAAGAAAATGATAAATTTTTTGTCATGGAATTACCTATTTTGATCTTAGGTCTCTTACCAAGTAGGAATCTTTTCTTACACCAAGTTATGCTAAACACCAACCATTTTCACCTCATTACCTTTTCACCCTAATTTCCTACCTTCTCAAGGGACTTTCCGCAAACACGACATTTTGTTATCATGTGACTTTCTTCACCTTTAGCATAGTCAATCATGCAACACCTTCAGGTTATTTTTTTCATAAGCCAATCTAAGGTATGGTGAACTCGTTATGGCTCTTATCAATTAGGTGGATCTTTTCTCTCCTCCTACCATTCACCTTCTTCATTACTTATTGATTATCTTATATAGGAATAGACCATAGATACCTATGTTTTAAGGATTCCCCTTTCACCAAAATCCATCATGCCTAAATGACCTAAAATCAACTATACCTTAAATGACCTAGACTCAAGCATGCCTAAAACTAGATACACTTATTCCTCTACCTCATCTTATTTTTCCCTAGATTATGGGAGAAATACATCAACCTAAGGCCCCTTTTCTTTGGTGATAGGTAGGCATCACTCTGAGGGCATGCGGCCCTTGGAGGTTAGCTCAGCCACTCTTTACCCTAACCAATTCCCCCCCTCCCCATGTTTTCAATTAACATTTTACCTTACTTAGTTTCCATTTTTCATAAACACTGGGAAATTAAACAATTAACAAACATAAATACCTTCCATTTTCTTAACAACATCATATCATACATCCATAATTTTAAATTTCCATGATATCAAATATTCTGGAAATATACATCATAATATACATATACATCATCATTTATTTCCCATGTTACCAATAACTTGGAAATTAAATCAAAACCAAAAAACCTTAACTCCATCATGCCTAAATGACCTAAACTTAACCATGTTTATACCTGAATCAACCATGCCTAACTATCCTAAACTCAACCATGTCTAACTGACCTAAACTCAACCATCCCTAACTGCCTTAAACTCAACCATGCCTAGCTAACCTAAACTCAACCGTGCCTAGCTAACCTAAACTCAAACATGCCTAACTAACCTAAACTCAACCATGCCTAACTGACCTAAACTCAACCATGCCTAACAAACCTCAAACTCCACCATGCCTAACTGACCTAACTCAACCATGCCTACATGACCTTGACTCAAACATGCCTAATTCACCTATTTTCCATCACATACACAATAACAATGGAAATTAAAACACCAATACATCATGCATAATATCAATATCATCATCTATAACAAAGAAAGTATGTGTATCAATACAAATGTACACCAATACAAATACAAACAAGTATCTCAAATATATCAAATACATTCTCACCATCTTTGGCACACAGGCCAATATAAGATCAAAATCTCAAAACTCTCATGTACATCCTCACTATCATCGGCACACAGGCCGATATATACCAAAAAAGATAAATAGCCAACCATATCAGGTGACTAGTCATCACTTCATATGATACCCATGTGTGTCTCATTTATCTCCTCCTCCTCACCTCTAGCTCGACAACCAGCCTGCACCTCCCCACCTAGCATGGATCTCGGTCTAATCTCCACCTGGCCTGCAGTTGGGTCTGGCCTCTGTAAACTCATCACCTCACCTTAACCCTATCTCTGGGCTCGCCAGCCCCCTGTGCTCTCTGAAATATGAGTGTGGGATCTAGTCCTCTCACTCGCTGCATGTTATGCTCTGTACTCATCATAGGAAGGGACATGTATCCCTGCAGTCATTAGATGATCTTGGTAATATCATTCCTTGTTCAGGGAATCCCTAAACCTCACCATCAACACTATTCGAGGTGGTGCCATGGGTCTCACAGTAACCTATGAGCTCTATCCTATTAGGGATGGCCTCGCACCCTATACATGTACTCCTTGTCCTCCTCCCTATACTTGAGGACCCTATATTGTCACAGTTACCTGTAGTATGGGACCTTATCCTTGAGTCTGTGGTGGTTCTTGCATTATAACCTGGGCTTGTAGGGCCATAACTTGAGCCTATGTAGTGGCCAACTGGCCCTACAAACCTTCTACCTATGTCTGTAACCTTTTCCCCGTAGCCATCTCCACCCTATGTGAGAACTTGTCCCTGTGTAACCTTGGGTTATAGTGCTAACACTTGAGCTTGTATAATGGAAACCTATGCCTCTGACCCAATAAGTTGCCCCTATAACATTGTAATATATTCCTAAAGAGCAGTCACATGACCCTGTAAGGTATCCCTCTATACTGTGATGGTGGCTAAGTCTGGCTTCCCTGGCCTTAGGGGTACCACTCGTAGTTGTGTCACCCACCACTGCCTATATCTATTGGTGACCCTAGAATCATCGATATAGCTATCCAACACTTTTTCCTCCTACCATGTAGGCACACTCAGTCGTGGTGCAGACATAGGTCTAACCACGTCATCTCTCCTATATTGAGGGAAGGGTGGCGATATGTCTTGTAGCAGCCCAAACTGTTGTCTGACCCTGTTTATAGGTATCATCTTATGCTTTCCAACATGATGCCCTTGTATCCACCTGAGAAGCTGTAACTCCTCTAATGCCTCTGTCATGTCCCTATATGAGGGATAGCCAACATATGGCCTCTAAACAATATCCACACTAGATAATCCCTCTAGTAACCGCTTGTAATATGAAACATCATGTGTGGCCCTAGCCACCATGTGCCACCCACCAACTGGTACCCATCATCTATATCTGAATCTAACCAAGCCACCCCCAAACTGATCAATTCGGGGAAAACTAACTGGATGTACACATACAATGTGCTCATATGCCCAACAATGCAGAAGAAAAGTGCAACACAAACTAAACCCCCACAATCTCTCATAGGCCCAGAACTCCCTATATAGCTCCAGAAAGAATGATGGTGCCCATGAAAAACACATCCTTTCCTCCACCATATCTTGGAGTACTCCCTTCAATGCTCATGGGAATCTACCACCCTCAGCATCTGGTAAGATGAAACAACATTCATCCTCCATCATCAAAATAAACAACCTCATCTCCTGAGGACAAGCCACATACATCTCTCCACAGCTAAGGCTTACACTATGGTACCTCATCTTGCCCATCACCTCCCCAAACACAGCCACTATAAGCTCTACGGAGGCCTCTAAACAAATAGAATACACTCGCTTACCCATAATTGGTAGAAACAAGATCTTGTATACATCCTCCAGGGTAACAAAAATATCACCCATCGGTAAATGAAAAGTGTTGGTCATTGAATCCCATCTATCGATGAGTGTGACCATCAAAATAAGATCTTGATCTACATTCCTATAGCATCAGATCCCAATCAATCCAACATCAATCATATGCTCCCACTCTTCAACAATCACACTCAACCACATCTCTATTAATAGAGATGGTACTCTTTCTTGTATACATAGTTGGTCCCCATTCTGCATCCAATAAAACACAACATTGTTAAGACTTCACTACGTCCAATTAATTCTTAACCCCAATCACACCAATCCTTTTTACCCCATTTACCTAATTCACATACCAACCTCCTACCCTTTACATTGATGACTCATTACCTTCACGTTCTTTCACCTACTCTCCTATCCCATCTATCCAATGACCATATTTTACCCTTACCCCTCTACAACCAGTCATTACTTGCCCCTTCTTACCCATTTCCCTCTTTAACCCTAACTGGTGCCAGTCTCCTGGACTGTCATTGGTTCTCCTTGATCGACATTGGTTATAATTAACCAGTTTCGGTCATCTTTTTCTTGACCGATGACAGCTACAGTCAACTGATGTCATCCAAACGTTGACTGACATCAGTCTCTGTTGCAAGCCCCAAAACTGAAACCCCTTCCTTTATTTCTTAAAAATTGACAAAAAAACCTACAACCCTACTTAATCATAACCACTTACACCCCACATTTATTTCTCCCCCTACTTAGCCTATATTTGACCTCATCCCCCCGAATTTCATCTCTTTTTCACCCACATTTAAAAATTAACATGTCAACCCAACATTTCTTCATTGTAAAACACAATTAGAGCAAATCAACAAGTTAAGAAACACCCCTACCTCATCATAGTGTCACCTACGTGGTGGCATGTCTAGCCACTACGTTGGTGGTCCACCCAAACCCTCTCCCGCCTCTTCCATACCTAAATCTACCTCAAACCTCTCCATCGATCACATGTCTCTAACTGCTCTAGTGGACCCATCTACCTGGCCCCTCTCACCACTTAGTCACCTCCACATCAGCCTAGTACAATACCTTATCTCTTTCTTCCCCAAAAAATGCACAAGTCACTCAGCTTTGTCATTTTCTTAAATTTAACAACAATGATTTTGTAAAATACGGTATTTCAACCTTATAACCCTAACCCAACATGATCGGCATCGGTCACCGAAAACCAATGTCGATTACCTTATAATCAGCATCAGTCACTTATCCATACCATTTCCTTGACATTTTTCCTATTTTGACCTAACCTCATTACTGCCTCATACCTTTTTCTAGTACTAACACCCATTGTACCCAGCCCACAATCCTAAACTACCCATACAACTCCTTAATTATGTTTAGGGATTTATTATTTTACGTATACCTTTTCCTTACCCATTCCACAACCTATTTACCTATACCTGACCTAATTTTTGTGACCATTGAACTTGTGTACTCATTATCCCATGTAATGTTATTACCTATGTTGTTTTAGCCTAATAACCATACCTTGCCTATTGTCTTCTCGTTTATCCTGACCAAAACCGTGGTTTACCGGATCATACATAAACATTTTTGCACCTAACCTCTATTGTGTTTCTAGACCATATTCTATACCCTGGATACCTGAATCACTTCAACCTTGTTAGGATAAACCCATCAACCTTAGACGATGTAGAGTTTGCAAGCTCTTTAACTTGGTACTGGGTTGCAGTCTATACATTTACGTACATTTGATTGCCATTACCCATTACCCAATTTTACCCTGGCCCATTACTTATTACCTAATTTGATCATTATCCTTTACCCAAAGTACCCATACCCTTCCCCACCTACCTTAACTTACACCAACTACACATTTATCAAACCACTCACCGACTCCGTGTAACACCTCATCAGTTCCTAGTTTGAGGGGGATCACCTTCACCCATACTTGGGGCAACCTCATTCTCACCCATACATGGGGCAACCAATTCCTATTTTTGTCAGTGTCACTTATCAATACAAGCTATGTGATGAAAATGGGTAAAATGTAAACACCAAAATTAGGTCATACTACCCTTATAACACTGTTAATTAAATTAACCATACCTTACCTATTCATATCCCATAGTGCACATGATTGAATTGAATTAATTACATTAATTAATTTAATTAACATCCTCACTTGACCACCTCACCTAGCCACCTCACTCCATGACCCACTAAAACCCCATTAATGGCCTAAGACCAAGTATAAGCCTATCATAAGTAACTAGGAATTAGTCTAAACCTAGACTTAACTCCTATTAACAAACCTAAGAGGAATATTACTCATCCTTCCATTATTTATCACTTGAGACTTAGATGAAGATTGAAGACCATGCCCAAAATAACAACAATCACGCTATTTTTGGCCAACCTAGATATTCTTGCCTTAACCGACACCGGTTATATCTCAATCAACATCAGTCCCATAACCATATTTGGTTTAGTTAAATACATTTCCAAAACCCTTTGCTAAGGTTGGTCATTTGATTTAGGATCTCACACTAATAGAGACTTAGACCTCTCAAATTTTTGAAGCACTCAGGAAAATGAAAGCACCCGAGAGCACTACCAATAACCATCAGCATCCATCACCTTCTTCATGATCAAAGATTCACACAGAGAAGCAAGGAGGCTCAAACTGATGAAGAATGTACACAACATCCCTTCTCTCTAGATCTCTTCCACCATTGTTTTCATCACCTGCACTCTCCAAACCCATTCTTCAGTAAGTACCTAGCATATCTCTAGTTATCTCTATTTTATTTTAGTAAGGTCATCATTCCTCTAAGTAATTTATTTTTCTATACATCCATACACCTCCTTCCTCCTGCCAACCTATCACCTTACCATATCTATCCCTTTCACCTATCTTCACCCTCTCTTAGTCATCCCTAAGTCACTAAGGCCATTTTACGACCTCACCTTTACCATTTCTAGCCTTTGAGCAATCACAGAGAGCTTGGAAAATAGTTTCTAAGATCCTTTTAGTAACTACCCCCACTGATGCCAATTAGCCAAATGACGTCAAGCAACCTACCAAACCAGCATCAGTCATAAATCCGATGTTAGTTACTGTTTATAGCAACATACCTCAAACCGGTGAGCTCATACCCATTCCCTAACAACCCAAAATCACTCCTAATCTTTACCAAATCTTACCCAGAGCTTGTACTAGACCTGCAACCCAATACTAGCCCATCACCTGACTTGTTTTTACCTCAATAACCTTTTATCTGACATTTTTTTTCATGAGATACATAAATCATTTCAATTCCAATAAGATTTTTATTTCATGTTTATTTTGGCTAGCATTAATATTGTTATATAAAAGTGGATTGACAGCTTTTTCAAGAAACATCACGCTTCCCAGATCTAGCTTCTACTAGGCAGTCCACTCATTGTTTTATTTAACTCTATCTGGTAGTATTGTTTTACATTTTATAAGTAGTTCCTCCTATCCAAAAGGGAGCTCTCGCAATCAACATTGGATTAGGAAATCAGAACATGCACATAACCTTCAACCAACATCACAAACATGTATTCCTCCTTGGCCTATCACCCTCTATCTATTTCATTAATTTGTTAAGAATCTGGTGAAACACAAACCACAATGTTATTCATCCTCATTGTAATGATGTAATGCAAATTAAGTAATTATCATTTGGAGAAGAGTTACTTTTTTTCAAAGTGTTGAAAAATAAAGTGTATTTTTTAACACATTGAAACCACATCATGTTTTTTATCAATTTAAAAAACCCCATGTCGATTTAGACAAGGTGTAAACCATGATTATTTTCCTCCTTGTTGTGATGATGCAATGTATACCAAGTAACTATCATGAGGAGAAGGTTTTTTTTTTTCAAAGTTCTGAAAAATATAGTGTGTTTTTCAACATGTTAAAAAACACACTGTGTTTTTTAGTAATCTGAAAAACACAATGCCATTTTATACAAGGTTTAAACCAAGATATTTTTCCTCCTTGTTGTGATGATGCAATGCATATCAAGTAACTACCATGAGGAGAAGGGTTGATAATTAAAAAGTGCTAAGAAATACATTGTGTTTTTCAGTAATATGAAAAACCCCATGTCAATTTTGACAAGGTGAAAACCATGATGTTTTTCCTCCTTTTTTATGATGAAATGCATATCAATTAATTTCCACAAAGAGAAGGGTTGTTTTCTTCAAAGTCCTGAAAAATAGAGCGTGTTTTTTAACACGTTGAAAAATGCAATGTGGTTTTATCAAGGTGCAAACCAAGATGCTATTTTTCCTCGTTGTAATGATGTAATGCAAATAAAGTAATTAGAATTTGGAGAAGCATTTTTTTTCAAAGTGCTAAAAAATAAAGTGAAGTTTTCAACACATAGAAAAACACAATGTATTTTTTAGCAATTTGAAAAATCCCATGTCGATTTCGACAAGGTGCAAACAAAGACGCTTTTCCTCCATGTTGTGATGATGTAATGCATATCTAGTAACTACCATGAGGATAAGGGTTATTTTTTTCAAAGTGCTGTAAAATAGAGTGTCTCTTTCAACACATTGAAAAAAACACTATGTTTCTTAGCACTTAGAAAATCACCATGTTGATTTCGACTAGGTGCAAACGATGATGATTTTCTTCCTTGATGTAATGCATAACAAGTAATTACCAGGTGGAGAAGAGTCTATATACAAACAAAAAAATAAATTTAAAATTTTCTTGATTTAATTAAGAAAAGTGAAATATGAAAAATGGATGATGGGTCCTAGGATGTGGATGAACGATGTTTGATGTTGCTCTTCGTGGAAGAATGGATCAAGATCCTCTCCTGTGAATGAATCTATAATCACAGACACTACAAAAGACATTCCAAGTAAAATTGTGCACTTTAATTCAAAATATGTTAAGACGAGGGGTCCAAAAACTCTCTCAAGTTGCTAAAATTTCATTACAATCAATTGAAAATTGTACTTCTTTTTCTTTACCTAAATGAGATGCTGAAGTTTAAACCATAAGGAAATAATAAAATGTTTTGGGGTTTTCATTTTATCATATAGACTAATATTTCTTGATATTTAACAAGTCTTTCAATAGCATATAGTATTGTGAATGATATACCAATAATTGTTATAGTTTATTCGCTAAAAAACCATTGTAATGTATATGTATGTGTATATTGTTATAGTTTATTACATGCTTCAATAAGTACTTGAATTTTGTAGAATTAACTCCTATTCAAACAATAATGAATTTCTATATTATGTAGATTAAGTAGGGTACATGTGCATCTATAGATGAGTTGAACTCATACAAGAACACTATGGAAACACAAACTAACAAACTGATATATAACTATCAAAAAATGTGAATAAGGTAGTCCAAGGGTCACATGAATAAATTTGGAAGGGAATGGGGACTCATTTCTCATAACCATGTAGTTTACCATAACCTTTTGGACTTATGTTCCTTGTCAAGTGGACTATCCTAGCAAAATTCGTAGAACATCACAAAATAATTTTAAAAATAAATAAATAATCAAAGGGGGGCCTTATGAATACCATAAAAGATTGGAAATTATAATTACACTAAGACAATCCTAAATTGGACAAATTATCATATCCCATTCTTAGTGAATTTGACATGAATATTTAAATAATTAAAAAACACAAATCACTGTGTTTTTTCCACCTTATTGCAATTTAAATCTTTCTACCAGATTCACAATACTCACACATTCTAAATCCTATTGCAATTTAAATCTTGCTATCTGATTTTCACACCTAATATTTTATTATGTTTTTATTATTTAATTATTATTTACTCTTATAAAAACTAAAATATATGTTTAACCAACATCTTTTGATGTCAAAGGTTGCATGGAAAGTGTCATTTTATTACAAAGTTGTATATTCAGTTATTAGTTGTGTCTCTGGTCGAAGTGACTGATACTTTTTCCTCAGTTGACACCTTGTCCTAGATGTACATCCTCTTCCATACTTCCTTGTGATCTTCATGTATTTTAAAAACAAAATTAAAGCTTTCTCCGTGATTTTTGAACACTTTTTTGTTCAATTCACCCATTGTCTCCCAACTCTTGAACCTCAAGCTGCAACTCCATCTTCCTTGAGGAATCATCTCCTAACTGGTCCAATAATTCCTTATTTTTTTACAAGTATAAATATTGCAATGTAAGTCTTTCACGCTCATTTTTATAAAAATTTTCCTTATTCATTACAAGTTTCAATTCTAATACCATACACAATGGTGGGGAAGTGTCATCTTCTTGTCCAACACCCACATTTTTGTTTGTAGGTATTTTTGCATTATTTCTGAACTTAGGTGTGGCACTATCAAATGTTTCATAATCTTTTGGTTCCTCCACTTGTTAAGCCTTGTGCTTTCTATCCTTCTTGTCTTTTGTCATCTAATTTCACATGTATTTAAACAAACAATTAATATTTGTCACCATTCAAACATAATTATGAAATATATATGAAATTTTAGTAAGAACATCAAACCCAAGTAGGCATACATGGAAGAAGAACACAAGTATGTAAACATAAACCACAAACTGTAATCTATAATACACAAGATTTGAAAGTAAAATTGTGATTTATCTACAATAAATTACTAAACACGTCAAAACCAGGTAGGTATACATGAAAGATGAACAAAACTATGTAACCATAAACCATATACCATAATCCACAATCCATAGTCACATTAATACATTAACTAGATACACAATGAAAACATAATCATTTATACAATAAATGGAATGTCACATAACAATAATAAAAACCATCTAATGCATTATAAATAGAACCACAAACCATATTCAATTTATCAAGAATGCAATGTTAAATCATAAATGTCAAACACATTAAAGTAACAACATCATCACACTTATATACACTTGTCTTCTAATCACACTTGTATTACTCTTCCTTAGACATCACACATCACATACTAGATGTAACAATCCATATACATGATCTAAATACTAATTAATGTGCACATCATGACATCAACCGAAAAAAAAACCATATTAGATTAAAATCACATACATATAATAATAATATAACCACATACATCTATCCATATCATCTATTATGCTACAAAGGCTATAATCATTAAATAAAACTAATTTTTTGCATACCATAAAATCAATATCTATACATATATATCAAATATATAAGTAAAATATGTCAAATATGTAAGTAAAATATATAAGTGTAATAACACACTGATGTCAACTATATACGTAAGTTTAATATGTGTTTAACAAGTATATTTTCATCTCAAAGGATGGATGACTGGTATATTCATTTGTCAGATTTTTCATCGGTGGGAGTGCCTGGTACTTTTTGCTCAATTTCCACCTTGGCTTGCATGTACATCTTCTTCCATACTTCCTTCTAATCTTTGTGTATTTTAAGAACATAATTAAAGATTGCTACTTGATTTTCAAACACTTTTTTTCCGCTTCACGCATTATCTCCCAATTCTTAATTTCTAGTTCTAACTCCTGAACCTCAAGCTCTAACTCCATATTCCTCAAGGAAATATCTCCTATTTCATCCAATAATTCCTCTTTTTTCAAAAAATATAAATTTTCCAATACAAGGCTTTCACACTCCTTTTTATACATATTTTCCTTCTTTGTTACAAGTTTCATTTCTAATTCCATACAGAATGATGGGGAAGACTCATCTTCTTATCCAACACTGACATCTTTGTTTGGAGGGTTCTTTGCATTCTTTCTAACCACATAAGTGGCACTATCGAATGTTTCATAATATTTCAGTTCTTGTACTAGTGAAGCCTTGCACTTTGCAACCTTCTTTTGTCTTTCCATCTAATTAAACATGTATTTAAACAACTGATTAATATCAGTTACCATTCAAACATAATTAGAAAGAAAATAATGCACTTAACTTATAATCAACAAAATAGTATCATGGATGAAATATATATGAAAGTTTGTAAGCACATCAAACCTAAGTATGCATACATGGAAGAAGAACACAACTATGTAACCATAAACCAAAAACCGTAATCCATAATACAATAGATTTGAAAACAAATTTGTGAATTATCTATGATAAATTAGTAAAATGTTAAAGCCAATTAGGCATACACAGAAGAAGAATGAAACTATGTAATCATAAACCATATACCGAAATCCATAATCTATAGTCACATTAATACATTAACTAGATACATAGTGATAACATCATCATTTATACAATAAATGGAATGTCACATAACAAGAATAAAATCCATCTAATGCACTATAGACAAAACATAAATGGATAACTCTATGTAACCCATAACCACAAACCATATTCAATATATCAATAATGCAATACTAAATTGTAAACCTCAAACACATCAAAGTAACAACATCATCATATACACATATATAGTAATCTGACTCCTCATAAGCAATGTTATACAATAAATGTTTTTATCTCCTTCGCTGCCTATTGTTAGGGAGAGAACATATTCCATCATAATATCTTATATGTTTCTTCTCATCTATATGAAAAGAATTAGTTGTGATGTCAAGAACAGGTGGGGCATCGAATGTCTTTATCTGAGTATGGCAGGATGTCTCAACCAATACCTTATTATCCTAAAATACTACCATATAGTAAATAATTCAACATAGATGAATCTCTTAGTTAATCACATAATTAAATTAAATCGTCCATTACATCTACTTGCCTCTGCACATGGAGTTCTCAGTCTGATATCTCTGAGATCCCATATAGAAAACCCTTTAACACACTCTGTTAAAGTGCTTGAAAATGTATTAGGGTAGGGAAATGGAGTAGTGGGAACAATGGCCTAAAAAATAATGACTTTCATAGTAAATTGGGGAATTTTTATGCCATGACACTTCACATTCGGTCTACTATCACAAACCACTCATCTGGCAACAACTATATCCTCTGACATTAACCTGACTTCATCCCTGTCAAGAAAATCTTGGAATAACGATAATATCAATTACATTAATAAATTTATCTTAATTTCACCAAGAAAGAATACAAAAATTCAAATGAGAACATTCAATAACTTTTTTAGTCTAGCTCCACCCTCTCTCATACTATCAACAACTTCGTTTTGCCCCTCTCCTCGTCACCCTCTCTCTCTCCTAAACTAGAAAAGAAGTTGCAACTCTAGAAATATTCATCTCAACCTCTCTGACCTCTCATGAAGCTATCTCCCTGATAATATCGAGACCACAAGATGATTATGAAGGTGACACCTTATCACAAACGTCCACTTACAAAAATCAAGTCATCAAGACAATTTAAATATCAACCACATAAGGAAACATTCATTTTCAAGTGTGTGTTATGCAGTTTTTTACCTTTATCTATTTCACACTATGAATCGAGTCTCTTTGTTGGCATAGGATCTGACACAAGGTAATGTCATAGTCCTATGCATACCTACAGTTAGTATATGCAAAAATAAACAAAAACTATATTCTATATAGCAACAAAAGACCAATAATTACTTACGTTATCATTCATAGGGGGTCAACATTCCCACTAGTTGTTCCACCCTCTTATCTACCTTTCTATTCATGACATAATATTAATTTTTCGATTTCCAACCAAACATAATATATAATATATTATACTAATCTTAAATTTACCTCTGTTTTGATATTTGAGTTAATTTGTTCTATCACTCTCAACCACTTCTCCTCTCTCACCTGTCAAATCTTATGTGAATCGTAGGTGTGCATTTCATCATACACCTCCCTCTTTCCTTCCTAGGTTAACTCCTTGAATCAATTTTTGCATTCTTTTTTACAAACTTGATCGATAACCCTCCTGCATGCTGTAGGTAGAATCACTTGCCTTAAGACATAATTTACATCCTCCTCTCTCTTTTGCATGCATTCCTTGATCCTATCTTGAGGGATAGGTGACCGTTTTCCCATATTATTACAACCACACTTAGAGGGTTCCACGAAGGGAAGATTATGTGCTACCTAGCAATGTCGATTAAGTCTATGCAACTCCCAAAACCTAACATCCCCACTAGCAGAACATGATCCATGATTTCAGAAATATTGAATATGAACATTAACATGTTTGATTTTGTACTTTACGGGTGGCTCATGGATATTCGAGTGAATGGGCTTGGAAGGACCATCTGACATAGCACCATCAAATATTGGAGGAGCATCTCCCTTTGCATCCTCTCTGACGCTTGTGGAACGTGTACGTGCCATGTGATGTGAAGGTGCATGTATCTAGGTAGTACAAATACATAAATATTAGCCCAACATAAAATATTAATTATTATGAAAAAGAATTAATGTTCACATATTTTAATATTACCATCGTGGAATGTGAAGAAACTTGTGTGAAAATACAACAATCTCATATTTATCATCCCAATAAATGACATTAGGTATATTGCTAGGTCAAACAATTAATGTTCACAAATTTTTATATTACCGTCTCATTATTTATGTCTTTCCCAAAAACTAAGAATGGATTGTGAACATGGATGGGCCCATGTCACCGAAATTCTGCATGTTTTGGTCAAGTGTGTTTTCATAACCATAGTTGAAGTAACGTACTATAAAACAAGATAAATTAAAACAAATGGTGCACTAACTTATTTATTCATATTTTACATTCATATTGAGAAAATTGTGCACAATAAACCATTTGTGACAAAGTTAGCTGTACACATTATTTTTCAAAACTAAATACTCGACTCTAGATGTTTCTGAAAAACATGAAATGTGAATTGCAAGTGTGTTACAAGACAATATTGGATTAAAGCATCAAAAAAATAACATTACATTTTGAAAATAAATTTTAACATCCAAGTATTATCCCATGCAATTATATTATGTGTTTGGTTATTCATAAGCAATGTTTGTAATACAAAGTGATACGTCAACCCAAACAATGGAAGAAGAAAAATTTACAAGATAATTGAATTGTACTTTTATAGAATACATAATCACTCAGCGTACATGACAAAGGCCAGTGAAGGCATCCCACTACAATCATTGTCACACTCATCTGAGTGGTTATGTGTTTCTCTCCATTTTTCAAACCTCCACTCATCAAGATCTTCTAGCTGACAATCAACATCATCCCACTAATCAAGAAAATTTGCTGATAACCTAGGCCAGTTTCCATCCAGAGGTGGATGTATGACCAATGTGATGTCGTGGTACCACCCAAGGTATTGCCGTCAATCTACTGCAGGATTTTTTCATCAATCCATATTCTAGTGACTGTGTTTTTCCTTATGAGCTGAGGATCGAATAGAAAATGAATCACCATCCCTGATATGAAAACCATGTCTATCAGCTCCATATTTTTCTGGACCATTCTCCATTCAGAATATAAAAGGTTAATCGTTTAGCCATATTTGGTCCAATATCAAATAGGGGTGGATGCGTTGCATAATTTAACAACATTATGGAGGCATTATGAACCTCATCAACTTCCATCATTGGGATTCTTCTTAAGAGTGGCCATACTCAGCTTTTCGAATCATCCATCTGCATAATATGTATCAAAATATCCATACTGTTATGAGGAACAAAATGAAACATGGTATTGTGAAGATAAATGACACATATGGACATGGTATTATGAGGAGCAATGAAATGGATCGACACGGTAATATGAGAATCCATTGAATATGTATGAACTTATCATTTTATAAATCCTTTTTTTCATTCCCAAGACATGTTCATAGGTTTTGGAATGTACTATTATTAATACTTCATAGCTTCCACATCCTTCCCATATCTCTACAATCCGTTCCCTTTATCCACAATGCTCGGTTTATCAATCTACACTATATGATGTATCATCATATTATCCACAAAATATAAAATATATGTGTTGGAGACAATTCACATAATATTAGTTATTCATAATCTAATAAAAAGGGTATGTCTACCATTACGAAAAAAGGAAATACAAGTGTGTACATATATCATATTGAAATTCTATCCATGAAAAGGGCTAACAACATTTCAACTTCTTGGTTTATAGTGTCCCTAGACACTTGACATACATCCAACCTACCTCTATTAACTTTTACATGCACATATGAACATTTCACAAAGTGAGATACACTCTCTAGCGCTTGAACTCAAAGAATTGAAAGATTTACATTGTTACATTGGTATTCACCAGTCATTTGTTTCACAACAAGCATATCGTGAGAAAACACACAAATGTTCTGAACATCATGGTGTATCACTTCCTCAAGACCCAATATCAAGGCCCTATAATCAGCCTGGTGGAAGGTCATAGTGGCATTTCCCACAATTGTACCTCTCTCTACTATCTTGCTTCCATCATGGTCATATAATATGAACGATGAACATGCAATATTTTCGGAGGTATTCGACACTCCATGAATTTCCAATCTCCAAATGGAAACCATGTTTACTTTACAATGGACAAACATAAATCGTAAGAAAACAACAATAAATTTTTTTATAATGAACACTTCAAATTTGACTTTTTCAATACAACCATCTGTAATTTAACATATGACAAGGCACTAAAACATTTTCTATTGAGTTTGTTCATTACTAATGATTTCATATTGGAGATTCAGTGGATTTGGTAATTTGTCTAGGGACATACACACTAATTGAGTTAACGTCATGTGTTTGTGAGTGACTTGTTTTTGGGAAACATTGTATTAAAACAATCTATTCCTTACAATACTAAAACTTTGTATTCCATATGTTAGACTAAAGGGGGAATATATTTTGGAATATATTGGAATCACATTCACGGGTTTGATTCCATTCCAATCATTTTTGTATAGATAATATTATATTTCTAACATATAATTAATACAAGCACATTTTCTAATATCTTTTAAAATATGTTTTCGTATAATTATGAGTTTAAATGTTATGGGTAAATATTAAATTTGAATAAATCACTTAATAAATTGATTAGTGTATTATGAATAGATAGATTTCAATCTAATTGCAATATAAATATCTATAAACATTTGATTAGGGATAAAATGGATGTAGAATAATAAATAACATTTGATTAGTTTTCAAAACCAAATCAATAAAGAAATATCTAGTACATAGGGTTTAGATTTATCATGTTCGTAGGAGTGACAAGAAGATGATCATCCAAGATAGAGTTTAGATTTATCATGTTCTTGGGAAGTGACAAGAAGATGATCATCCAAATCTTGTAGTAAAATTGATTTTTATGAGACACAGGAAAACTAGAAAACTTACATTTATGAGAACCAAAAAGTGTATAATGTACACTTGACATTTCAAGCATACCTAAACCATACACTTGACATTCCAAGTAAGATTGTGCACTTTAATTCAAAATATGTTATTATGAGTAGATTTTTCAACATGAGGGGTCCAAAAACTCTCTCAAGTTTCTAAAACTTCATTACAATCAATGGTAAAATGTACTTCTTTAGCTTTCCCTAAATGGGATGCTGAAGTTTAAACCATAAGGAAATAATAAAATGTTTTGGGAGTTTCATTTTATTAGATATACTAATCTTTCTTGGTATTTAACAAGTCCATCAATAGCATATAGTATTGTGAATGAAATTATAATAATTTTTTAATAGTTTATTCACTAAAAAACCATTGCAATGTATATGTAGTATGAAAATTACACGCTTCAACGAGTACTTGAATTCCTCAGAATTAACTCCCTTTAAAACAATAATGAATTTCTATATTATGTTGATTAAGTAGGGTACATGTGCATCTATAGAATGAGTTGAATTCATATTAGAACACTATTGACACACAAATAAACAAATCGATATATAACTATAAAAAATGTGAATACCAAGGGTCACATGGATAAATTTGGAGAACGGGGACTATTTTCTCATAACCATGTAGTTTACCAAAACCTTTTGGACTTACGTTCCTTGTCAAGTGCACTAACCTAGCAAAATTCTTAGAACAACACAAGATAATTAAAATAAATAAATAAATAATAAAAGGGGGCCTTATGAATACCATCAACAATTGGAAATGATAATTACACCAATACAATCCTAAATTGGACAAATGATCATAACCCATACTTAGTGAATTTGACATGAATATTTAAATATTTTTAGACCTTGTTAATTTTTCCTTTTTTAACTAGACTTCACTGATTGGATTCAAATAACCCTGAAGACATTTCATTTGAGGGGTTGTGAAGATTTTAGAAAATCGTTACCATTACGCATTTGGTACCTAAATATAATTTTAACATAAATGAATTTTAATAATCTAAACTTGCTATAAATATATAAACATTAGTAATTTTAAAAATATAATCCATAGAAACACATTTTAATACTATGGAAAACATATTTAATCCATTGCAAAACATATTTAATATTTAAGCTCTTGTGAATCAAGACTATATTTAAACAACAAAATTAAATATAGTTAAGCTCGTGTGAATCAACATTCATCAAATATTAAATATTTATATAGTTTTTTTCAAGCATGTCATAAGTTTTTAGTACAAAACATATTAAAGTAGTAACTATTTTTTTTAGCAGCAAACTTGGAGCTGCTTCCAAGTGCAATATTTTTTGCACAATGTTTTGGATCTATTATCGGTTTTATGACTGGAACTCCCATCTTCCTCAGCTTATGTGGAGGCTCATACTTCTGGGCTTCCTCCATCGTGTCATAAGCTAGACCATATCCTCATGAATGGGAACCTATAGTGTGGAACTTAGACAAATAAATAACAGAAGTTTCTTGGAAAATTGAGTCGGGCCTTAACCATGGCTGTAATTTCTAGTTTCGGCGGCTTATTATGTTGATGGTGGTCTATGTAGACCATAAATGTGAACCTCTTGAAGGATTCCTCCCTTTGAAATTTGGGAGTAGTCAACGTTATCCCAATGGGATTCAGAGGAATAAAGCTTCAGTGTATTCATTTTCACCACAAAAAGAGAAACTAAATACAACAACACACATGTAAACAAAAATATACAATTAATGTTAGTACGATACATGAAAAATCTAATATACATCATCCAATATGATAAAATAATCACAATATTAGAAAGCTAATATCCATGAAAAATTCAAGTATGAATAAATGCCAACGGCTATCCTTCACTCAAAATGCACCCTCCCATAATATCACAACCATCCATTGAAAAAGGGACGGTTGTGATATTATGGGAGGGTGCATTTTGAGTGAAGGGTAGCGGTGGGCTAACTTTAAAAACCTCTAAGCAGCACAGTATACCACCCAACTATTGATGTGGAATCCTAAGGGAAAATCCCCTTCAACACACAACGATAGTTGGGCGTATCGATGTGGCATCCTAAGGGGAAGGCCCCTTCAACACACACTGATTCCTATCTTTGCAGAGGCACTTTCCCCCATATGCCGAATTCAGAGTGAGAGTATGATATCACATAATTTTTATAGCTTCAACTTTCATCATAAAAAATATAACTAATAAACAATTTTCTATATACAAATGGTATATGCACATTAGCATTATCTACAAATATAATGAGTACGAAAGAATAAAACTTACTCTAATGTTATTCCATTTAACACAACTAATATCTCTCAATCATATTAAGAAATTACCAAACGTTTAAAATTAATTATATTACGAAAAAATTAAAACTAGTTGCAACTATGTCTATTCAAAGATAAATTACTAAATCAAACCAAAATAGTACATGAATAATAAAATTGGAATAATCACAATAAATAGATAACATCAAAAAATAAATAGCAATGCATTTACTCTCATATGTAATTTTTAAAGAATAAATACCAATGCATTTAGATAACATCAAAAATGAATATTTACATTTCAAAGTCATTTATTATGCCATAATACAAATAATAATGAAACAACTTACAAAAAAAATTATTTAAAAATTAGGAATATGTTCAACTATAAAAACAACTCAATCATCCATAACATATGAGGTGAGATTTATATTCAAAATTAACTGAATGAACAGGTAATAGTATCATAAAACATAAATACTTATATTCAATATTTTTTATTGATTTGTACCCACAAAATAGAAGTATAAATCAATTTTGCAGCTTCTATACTAATAATAAAATCATATCAGAATAAGTGTTTACAAATACTTTAATAGTTTCATGAGAATCCAAACCGGTCAATAATAATATATTTGTGTCATTCTCTAGTTTGTAGAAAAAAATTCTTCATGTGAATTTGGGCTTTTGGTATGCGGGAGTAAATGTTAATCACTAAATATTAATGAACTGACCAAACCTACGCATATACCCATACCTAATATAAACATGTTTAATATAAGAAGATATTATAAAATATAAGAAGCTTAAAGTGTACAACATTTCAAATGTATGTGTTGTAAATTACATCAATAATTTAACTGTATGGCATTACTACTAAATAATATTTACTTCCATAGATGAGTTCATCTTATTGAGACACAATCGTGTATGATAAGAAAGAAGAAATACTTGAAAATTTTGTTGTTGAAAAACACAATGTGTTTTTCAACATTTTTCAAAAACAATTCCCTATCAAGTATATGAAATGTCATCCCTGGGATCAACATATGATAAACATACTAAATCAACTAACATAAAAAATTGCCATACTAAACTAGACAAGCGTTAAAATTTGGAATCTACCATACTGATAAAACTTTGGGGGACACTCGACAAGAGCACATTTTATCAATTTAAGAACAACCATTAATTAATAAGATGGTTGTTCAATTAATTTATAGTTAATAATCACATGATTATCTTACCTTTTATTAAACTGGGAGAGTTATGTTTTAATATTGTTTTATAGAGTGCATTAATAAATAATGTGGGCTTCACTTTATTGGTATGTTATGTTGAATGACACTTCCAAATTAATATTTACCTCTCACAAAATAAAACACCTCCTCTTTATTGAATAACCTAAATAAAATTGAACTAATTGTAAGTCAAATATAAGAACCTTACTAAGTAGTCTTTCTAGTTAGTTATATATTGTTGGATGATATTTATATCTTACATTAACTAATAGCACTTGGCTTTACTTTGAAAGGACACTCTAGGAGAGCACACTTTCTCAAGATAAGAACCACCATTAATTAATAATATGGCCCTCCAATTGAATTTTAGTTAGGACTAACCTAAATAAAGATGGTCTAATTATACGTCAAATGTTGGGAATAGAAATGGACTAATTGTAAGTCAAATGTGGGAACCAATAGTAAGTCAAATATGGGAACCTTAATCAATAGGCCTTCCAATTAATTTCTAGCTAGTTATCACTACCTTACCTTTTACAATTGTTGGGGAACTATATTATTAGATTGTTTTTAATTTGTGCATTCCCTAACTAATTCTAAATCAAAAAGTGGGCTTCATCAATTGGCCCTTCAATTAATTCTTAATTGATTATCACATTATCATCTTACCTTTTATTACTAATAGGGAATTATATGGTTAGGTTGGTTTTAGGTCATATCTTACATTAATTAATAACATCTAGTTTCACTTTAGGGGACACTCTACCAAGAGCACACATTCTTGAGTTAAGAACTATGATTAATTTATAAGATGGTCCTTTAATAAGTTTTAGTTAATACTCACATAATTATCTTGACTTCTATTAAAATTTGGAAGTAATACTTTTAGATTGTTTTATATTTTATTGTTATTTTCACGAGATGAAAATAGTTTCCAATGACCTATTTCTCAGGTTATTCTTATATAAAGAGAAAAGAAACATTTAATAGTTATTTATATAGAGAGTAGGGGACATTATCATCTACACCTTAACTTAAAAATTAGTATCCATCAATACTTACAAATGAAAACATCTCCTCTTTCTAGAATAACTTAAATAGAGATGGTCTAATTTTGAGTCAAATATAGGGACCTTAATTAGTAGGTCTTCCAATTAATGTCTAGTTATTGATCCCTATATTAACTTTTAGTATGCTTATGAAACTATATTATTAGGTTATTTTTTGGTCATGCGTTAAATAATAAGCATACGTCACTTTGGTGGCCATAAAATCGGAGAGTATAATCTATTGTACTAATATTTTCATTAGATAATAGTTATTGACATAAAGTGTAGGGTTTCTAGTGAACCTATCTCTCACTCCTCTATATAAAAAGAAAGTTATCCTCTCCACATCTAAATGTCAAGGTTTCCAATGACCTATCTCTCAAGTTATCTATAGAAAATTATATTTTTCTTATTATGTTGAATAACACTTCTAAATTAGCATTATCACACAAAATAAAACCCCTCTCTTTTGGAGAAAGTTAAAAAGATAAGGACAACTACTTGTCCCTTAAAATACCTAAAATACAAAGGTTGATGGCTCTTAAATTAACCTAAATAGAGATGGACTAATTTTAAGCACTCTAATTGATTTCTATTCAATACCATATAAAGAGTAGGGTATGTTTTCATTTTACCTTTTATTATTACTAACAATGAATCATAATGTTAGATTGTTACTATGTGCATTAATTAGTAACAAGTGGGCACCCAACACTATATCATATAAAGAGTAAGGATCGATACATCTAAATAGTAAACTATGAGTTCCTATACACATCTAAATGTTAGGGTTTCAAGAAATTCTACTACAATATTTTGAATAACACCTCAAAAATAGTATATATTTTATATGTTGAGGTCATCTTAGTATACAACTAAAAACACATATTCAGTAAAAATAACCCCATACATAAATAACAATAGTAGTGATTGATTTTAAATAAGTTGCAACAGTGGATGATAAAACTACATATATGATGCATATAAATTCATGTTTAAATATATTCTAAATATTTTATTACTACCATATTTCTTTGAGGCATTGAAACAAGTAAATACCTAATATAAGCATGTTTATAAGAAAGACTATAAAATATAATAATGCATAGTGAATACTTGGTGTACATGGAAATGCAAAGGTCTATAAGAAACAACTTATCTCATAAGCCAAATTTGACCAAGTGTGTTATTCCTCTTCTATTTTAATATTAGGACCATAACTATGAGCACCATTGATCATGATGTTTCTCTTAGGTGTTTGAAGGATGAACATGAATAACAAGGAAAGTAATAATGGAAATTGATGTAAAAATGGAAAGTTTGTTGTATAGATTTGGGTAGACTAAACAAAGACATATGCACACAATTACTAGATGTTAGGACCCCTTCATCCTAACTCACTTATTTGTATTGGTTGTTGTAATAAAATATTTGGACCATATGCTTTGGAAGACCTCTTTAGTACCTGATCATCCCACACATGTGGGGGAGTAGTAGTTATCCTAAGTAAATTAGTTTAAATAGAGAGCTTTTTGTTATGATCCCACATGTATGGAAGAGTAGTAGCTATCTTGAGCATATTAGTTTAAATAGAGATTTTATGTTATTATCCCACATACATGGTGGAGCAATAGTTATCTTGAATATATTAGTTTAGAGAGAGAGAGAGAGAGAGAGAGAGAGAGAGAGAGAGAGAGAGAGAGAGAGAGATATTGTTATTATTCCACATACACATTTCGGAGTAAGTTATCTTGTCTACATTAGTTTAAATTGACATCTTCTGTAAGAGGAAAGAACATATATAGAATATTTGTATTGAGTTTTCTCGAAGGAGGAGCTTGTGACACTGTAATGTGATTTTGATCTTTGAATGCTATAAAAATTAACTATTTTTAGTGTATTTTCTCTATATTTCGGTATTTTTATAATATGTTTACAGAAGATTCATAAAACCTAGTATTAAAGCTCCTTCAAGGGTATTATTATGCAACAACTTCAATAATTTAGCCATATAAGAAGCTTATATTGTACAACATTTGAAATGTACATGTTGTAAATAAAATCAATTATTTAACCGTATGACATTACTATTAAATAATATTTACTTCCATAGATGAGTTCGTCTTATGATAAGAAAGAAGAAATACTTGAAAAAAAAATTGTTGAAAAACACACTAGTGTTTTTCAACATTTTTCAAAAACAAAGCTTATATAATTTTAATGTTGTTGTTCTTTATTACCTTTCATTATATAATTATCTTTGTTTCCTTTCATTATATAATTATATAATTAGCTACTCCATGAAAACAATAAGATCTTGTAGAGAAGATGAAATTACTCCCATGGCATCTCAAGAAAAAATCAACATTAAAAGCTATTCCAAACAACATTAAATGTATATCTCCTATTTGTGGTTGTTTAGAGTTTATTTAGAGTAATTTGATGAAGATCACAAAAGAGGGGAGGGGAAGGATGTGTAGTAATACACACTCATCTCATCTAAACAAAAAATTCTATTACTAAGAGGGGAACTTCTATTTTGACATCACAACATTGGGATAAGTATATGAAATCATTCTATTAATAAGAGGGCAATTGAATCATTTGGCCATTTGTGGATCTTATTAATATAATTTCATTTTTTATTGTTTTTAATGGCTTCAAATTATAATGACATGCACCCTCTTCTTGAATATATCTATAAGAGCATAAATAACAAGTTTGGTATGTTACTATGACTACAATAAGTTAAATTGTTCTCCAATTATGATATTTTATCCATCCATTTATATAGGTTAAAAGTATAGAATAATTAACATATTTACTCATACTTATCTTTCCATACACCATCTATGTCCTTGATTTCTTTGAAACTACAGTTCAGTTTCTAGTTGTTCACTAAGTGTTGAAGAGAGACAGTAAGGAGATGACAACAAAGATTTGTGATGGTGCCTTTGATAGAACATGTTCTTGAATCATAATAGTACCATAATAATAAGAAACTAGTGAATGGTTCGAGTGGTGTATGATGATTGTGTGATATCTCCCAACACCTTGAAAAAATTCAGAGAGTAATGAGTTGGACAAAACCCTTGGATATCAATACCACTGACTAGTGTCGTATGATTGTTGGGACAATCGACATAAGAAAATCCATTGCATATTCTATGATTCCATGTGTAAAAAGGGTATCTGATGGTAGAATTTTAGAGGAAGAAGGAGAACAATCTTCAAATGAAGGATAGGAATAAGAAAAGGAGAATTCGATGACAAACCAACAATGAAAAGTTTGGGGAAGATATCACAGAGACCCTTTATTTGCACTTGTAAACCTATAAAATCTATTAGAAATACATGTGGGAATGGTCTAGACCAATGATTTGCACTTCAAATGGGGAAAATAAAAGAATACGCATGGTGAGATAATGTACCTAGTGTCCTTGCCAGTATATGTGTAGATAACCCGTTTTGGTCTTAGGGACATAAAGTCTAGTCAAAAAAAACATTTCACCAAGATGTTTCTCAAAAGCCCATGAAGGCATATGTGTTTTGAGATGTAATGTGAGAATGAAGATGAGCAGGGAGTAGGGAGGTGAGACTCAACAGGGCCAAGTTGCATGAAACCAGAAAAAAAACATACCCATATTCATAGATCTCAAGCAAGCATATTCAAGCCATAGATATGGATACCCATATTCTCATAAATGGACGATAAAAAAAACATTTACCGATGGCACATGATGGCACACATAGAGATAAATTCAAGCAGAAGGGATAAAAATTGTTGAGGTGGAACACATAAGCAAAAACACAGAGCAAGATCGATTATAGTACTTACTGTAGAAAAGGGATAAAAGGGCTTTTGTGTCCTCCTCTACAACCCGTTTGAATCCGACTCCTCCTTGGCTCCTCCTCCTCGTAACCTTGAACCCCAAAATGCAGATTAAAGTGAAGTGTTTTTGCAAATAGATGTTTTTCCCTTCTTACCCACGACTCCCACTGTACCCTTGAATGACGAATACTATGTCACGCCTATGAATGATGAAGAATATTGTGTCACATAAGGAAGAACATGATGGGAAGGGAAGATTACCAAGAAGAGTTAAGATTATGGTACTTAGTGCATGATTTGTTTGGTAATAGGAAGTGTGGGGACAGTGGTTTTTTCATTACCAATGAGGGCACGCTTTCTAATAATTCAAATTTCTAAACCTCCACATCACCTCACTACCCTGCGAAGTAACTGCCAATGTGAAGGGTGCTTTTCTAGTCATCGGGCAATGTGACGTCAACTTTCTGGGGACAGTGATGGGGGATGGGTCATGCGGGCACAAAATCCTAGCTTCACATACACGGGTGTAAATTAAGTGAAGGGTAGCCATTGGCATGAACTATCTCCTATGTTATACCGCCATATCATGTGTATATTTTAGGTGTGAATCTTCTTATAAATATGATGTGAGTGTGATCACTATGTACATATAGCCAACATTCATTTAAAATCTATTCAAAAAATTATCAAATGGAACTATGCTACAAATCTAAGGTGAATTGAGATTGATATTTATCAATGAGATAAAATATTTAAGTTGATAATAGTTGATTTTCCTAAGACTTTCCAATCATTATACACCTACACATGAAGGAAACAATGCAAATTACATGTTTTTAACTGGTATAAAACTTAGTGATTAATAATCATTAAATAAGAAGCCTTTGAAAATTGAGGAGTTTCATATTATTGTATGTGGACGTAACACATTGGATTTTCATGATAATAAGTGATTAGATGTGGTTTAAGAGTGAAGTTTTGATTTCTAGGGGAATCAACAAAATGAATTCAACCTAAGTTTGTTGAACATGGGTACATTTTTAAATGAGGGTGGCTTGTCATTAATCTTTGAGAGGAAATATTTAGAGGCATTTAAAAGTAATTAATGCATTCATATGAAGGGTTCTTCAATTTTAAGAAATAATAAAAATAAATTATTAATTTTTGTTAGTAGTAGGTTCTAAGTAGAATTTTGTTAGCGAGTTGCTTAGGAGTTAATTTAAGATATTGTTCATTAATGAATGTGTTTTCCTTAACTACCTTGGTCTTATGGAGTTATCAAAACAAATGGTCCTTACACGAGCTATTTGTAGAACTAGTAAGTTCAATTAGGAGTTTATTTTTTGGTTAACTTTTGAAAGGAATTGAAAACCAACATAGGTGAGAGGGAGAGAATAGATAAGATTGAAGTAATATTGATGCAATTTCATTTTTTGATAAATAAAACAAAGGTTTGTGCGTATTTTATATAGAAAGGAGATTTAAATTCAGTTACCTTTTTATCTTTTGTGGCATCTAATCCTCTATATATAGAGCTATGTGTTTATCAGTTATATAATTAAAATATTGTTTACACCAATTTGATATCAAATCAACCAACGATGGTTCAGAGGGGAATCTGTATGCACTGGGGATGAAGAGACAAGAGGAATGTTGGTCTTTAGAGAAATAATGTTCATGAGTGTCTTAGAAGATTAAAATCCATTAAAAAATAGAGTGTGTGGATGATTTTGAATAAGAATAAGAGAAATTGGAAAATAAATCTTTGGTAGCAAACCCTATAGAGAGGATCATTGAATCCATATCTAAACAAGACTCCAAGGTCAAACTGTATATTTCATAGTTTAAAGGTGAACTCAAGCCGGATTTTTTCCTAGAATGGATCCAAGAGTTGTATTATTATTTTGAGATGGAAAGTATTGAGGAAAAAGATCTTAAAAGATTGAAAATTTGAGCATCCAAATTGAAGTCTCATGTTTCTCTATGTTAAGAAAATTTACAAATTTCTAAGAGAAGACAAGGAAAGAAAAAAATTAGGCTCTGGCCCAAGATGTTCAAATGCCTATGAGATTGATTATTTCCTTTTGATTATTAGAAAAAAATGTTCAGATAATTTCATAACCTAATACAAATAGATCAATCTATTTAATATTATATCGACAAATTTATAAGGCTTCGAAATCATACTGATATTCAAGAGGATAGAGAACAAGAAAAAGCTAGGTATTTTAATGGATTAAGGTTTCAGCTTCAGGATTATATGGCCTTAGTCTAGGTACCTATTGTTGTACATGAAACCTCATTCTCACGTAGATGAAAGCCGATATTGGAAGACACTAGCAACTTCGAATGAAGGAGGGCTTAGGACCTCAGGGGTGGATATGGATCTAAGGGCATGGAGAAGATAGATATGCGATAAAAGAAGATATATCTGCAAGACCAAAACATATGTGATTAGATAAAAATATGCGAGGGTTTCCCAAATAATCCCAGTTCCAAGAGGATGTTAACTCCCTTGGAGTATGTCAACTCTCGTGTCTAGAAAGTTAGCAATAAACAATGAACAATAGATATCATGTAGAAATAATGAAATAGAAAATGGCAAGTAACTGAAATGACAAGGGGACTTAGCTTGTGCTCTGATATGGAGATGAAATGGGCATCAAGATGGAAAGATGACAAACAAATGGAAAATATTTCTCCCACACTCCTCACCTCTAACTTCTAACAATGGAAAAGGTTTTCCTTGACCTCAAACTTGCAGAACTTAATTAAGAAATTTCTTCTCCTTTCCTAAAAACTTCAGTAAGTAGAAATTTCATATAGATTCTTCCTCCTTTTCTGGGTCCTCTTTTGGTTCTAGTCTAGATTCCAATCTAGGTTCAAGTCCTTTTGAAAGAGGGGGAAAAACCCATATTTATAACATGGAGGTGAGGTTAGATTGGGGTTAACGAGTAACTGGGGTTTGATAAATTAACCATGCTTAAGAGACATGATGTGATCACACGGGGCCCATGGTTTGACTTATTAGATAGAGTGGGGAGCATGATTTGAATAGGTAGGTGGGATAATAGATTCCATTTTTGAAATTAACAGTGGAGTTCCAGATGGGTGTATTATTGCACATGAATTGAATAATTTTGAGAGATGCCAAAATTCAATTATTAAATGGGTTTATATGGAGCCCATTTGATAATTAATTAAACTTGGGTGACTAAATGGATGATATTTATTTAAATTTAAGAAAAATAAAAGTGAGGGTGAAATTTGAATGAATGTGAGATGAAGGAGGGGGGTTATACCAAAAATTGGTGTCTAAATTTACTCCTTTTTGTGGAGTGGTTTGTGATAGCAAGCCACGAGACAAAATACATGACCAAAGGAAAGATTCCCCAGGAAAAAAGGATCGAAATAAAAATGAAAAATATGGTGGTGACTCCAATTTCACATCAGTAGAACACAATTGTGGTCTCAACGGAGATAGGTGACAACGTTCTACAGACTAGTGAGTGGGTGAAGACCACTATAGTATGGATGTAAACCATGATGACCAATGGGTCATAGAAAAACATCAAAATATTTTTAACTAAATGTGAAGATTATGTGGAATCCTTCGTATGCGAGGACTTGAATGAAAAATCATGCGTCCGTAAAAGGGACGAGGATGAAAATGATGATGCCCCAGCACAAGGAATGAGACAGAAAAAAAGTGAGTTATATGCATTGAGAAGTACAAGGATGAATAGGTGCCCCAACATAGGACACAAAAATGACATAATGGGAAATGGATGTTGAAATAAAATATCCCACGGGGAATGAGTATGACCCCAAATGTGGATATGAAGAACATATTAGATAAAATTCCCCAAGAGGGTGTTAAATAGGATGTTGAATACATGTTTCTTAAGAAATGTTTGCAGTTGAAAGAAGATGAATAATGGGGTAAAGAAGAAGGAAAATACTCCCACTTCTTTGACAAATAGGAAAAGGAGTCAACCTACTTTTGCGAAAAAGTAGAACAAACATTCGTGGAAGAGAACAAGATCAGATAGGTGATGGCCGTTATGGTATCCTCTCAGAAATTTTTTTCAAAGGAATATGGGAACAAATTCTTAGAAATGGATATGATGATGCCCCTGTGAGAGGACTGACGAAGATAAAAGATGTGATAGGGTTCTCAAAAAGAGAAAAGGTCAATTCTACATAATGAGAACAGTAATGAAATGGATTGATGACGGTATATAAACGGAGAAACATAAAATTTGATTGTGAATGCTAGGTGTGAGGGATGTGGCGAAGGATGTAATGAGAAAGATAAAAAGGAATGGAAAGGAGGAGTGGTTGATTATGAGAAGAGAAAGAAAGGTTAATAGGGGTATGGAGTAGAGGGATGGATATGGAGGAGGAGAAAATGAGAAATGAAAGGGGAAGAAGAAGATAACAAAGAAGGATTATTGACGAAGGGGGAAGTGATGAAGGATAAACAAGGAGAAAACAAGAAAATAACAGAGTAGAAGGTAAAATTATGAAAAATGGATAGAGTTATTTAAAATGAAATGTGTGATGGAGGGTGAAGTAGGTGATAGGAGAGAGGTAATGGAAAATGAAAGAGATGACAGAAATAAGAAAATTGAAGGAACCAGATCATGGTGACTAAATACAAGGCAAAGAATGTGGAACTAACTACATGGAAATGTATGCGGATGGTGGGATGATTAAAAATATGGGACAACGTTAAAGAGTCAGGTTATTGATGGGGAAGTAAGAAGGAAGTGTGAGGTAAAATGGGGAGGAAGACGATATAGAGGAAGTGAAATAAAATGAGGATCAGAAAGGAGGAGAGGACAATGGAGAAAATTATGCAGAAGGAAACCAAGAATGGAGATATTTAATAAAGAGTGAGAAGCATAAGGAACTTAAAGAGAATCTTGAGGGGAGGAATAAAATGGATTGGAAAAGATGTAGATATGAGGATAATGTTATGATGAGGAAATAGAGAGAGGGTGCATGATGAAGACAATAAATAAATTGGCAAGGAAGAATGAAATATGGAGAGGTGGCAAAGAAAAAGAGAGGAAGGGATAAGAGAGGTACTACTAGTGAACGAATGTTAGGAGAAATCCACCAATAATGATCAGTAGGAAAAGATGGGAAAAAATGTGAGATGAGGTAGAAAGTAAACAAGGAATGGAAGGGGGAACACCAATGAAGGGGCATTAGGAGAAGTCCCCTGATAATGATCAGAGGGCACAGAGGAAGGAAGGAATGAATATAGAATGGGGAAGATCAAAGAGAAGGATCTAGGCTATGTAGAATGGGGATGAGATATTTTTAGGAGAATTATAGTGATAATTATTAGCATGGAAATAGAATATGATGATGAAATAATATTAGGAGATGATCAATGATAATGATGGGTAAGTATGGGGGTAGATATGTAGGAGAAATCTAAAAGATGGAGTGGAAAGAGTAAAGAAAGGAGGGATAGTGATGTGTGTGAAGATGAAGGCGAGGAGAGGACGTAGTGGATCAGAATGAATGAGATAAAAATGAAGAAACAATACACGAAATGAATGGGAAAGCAATGATTATGTAATATTACCAAGAAAGGGATGTAGGAGATGAACAAAGGGCAAGTAGAAAGTGGTGTTTGTGAGAATGAAAGAGGAGGTGAGAGGATGTGATGATGGAGAATGATGAGAAAATATATATGGTGAGAATGCGGAGTGGTGGATGAGTGCAGGATGAGAGATCATGCTTAAGAGGGTGTCTTAAGTAAGATCACCAAACATACAGTGATGATATGGAAGGAGAAAGACAACATAGTATTAGATACAGGTGTGGAATGGTTGGTTGGAGTGAATGAGTACAATGAGAGGTAGGAGATAGAAGATGAGGAAGATATGATGGGAGTTAGAAGGGTCATATGGTGAACCATTCTTAAGAGGTACTCTTAAGTAATATTTCCATGCGATGGGGATGGTTAAGTAGGATCGTCAAGCTGAAGAAGAAGAAGAATGATGAAAATACTAAGAAATGTATACCGAAATGGAACAAGAGATGAAAGGAGGTGATAACAAAGAAAAAAAGGAGTGTGACATGAGTGGATGGAGGAACATATGTAGTGTAGATGGATATTTTAAGGGAAATCCTTAATTAGGATGCTTAATTGGTGGGAGTGATGATGTAAAAGTGTCAAGCGAAAAAGGAGGAGTGGAAAGACGTTTGTGGTGGTCATTATCGTATGTTGAAAGATAAAATGGTGGAGAAGCTTATATAGTAGGAGGATCCAAGGAAGAATTTATACCTTAACTAATATTATTTGGTGGTATGTATGGTTAAGTAAGATTGTCAAACTAAAAGAGGAAGAGTTAAAGGGAAACTATTTTTTGGCTAACTCCCTTCATTCCTTCCTTCCTTGTGTCTCAGTCAGAAATTTTTATCTTTTAGGCACTCAAAATGTTCTGGAAATGGTTTCATTGGATAGAGCATCCCCTCAGCTTTCCAGAATGGTAAAGTTTTTCTTCTAACTCCTTGTATTTTTTGAGTTATGGCTTGGTGGAGTTTTGGAGGGAAATTTTCCCTAAGGAGGTTCGCTAACTAATGAGAAAGTGCCACGTTAGTGGTGGAATGGTGGATTGGTGGGGGTGACTTAGAAAATTTTCATCAAATATTGGTGGGGCGCACAAAGAAATTTTTCAACCCAAAGGCCCACCAGCCAATAGGAGGAGGCCACATGTCCTCGGGGTCATCGGAAGGTGGAGGGGAGGAGGGAAATTTTCCCTTTCACCAAAATATGGAAAATATTGAAAGGAAGGCCCGCCCCCGATAGCCCGTGCCAATCAGAAGCCGCCACATGTCCATGTGGCTGGTGAAAATCTTAAGGTGGGTCCACAAAAGGAAATTTAGAGTTTAGGCCTGCGCCAATAAGAAGGTGCCACATGTCTTGTTTAGGGAAGCGGTCGGTAGTAATGGAAAATTTGGAAGTGATGGCCCACCAACCAATCACAGCATGACACGTGGCATCGGAGCTTCGGGATGACAGAGAATTTTGGAAAAAATTTCAAAGGCCAAAAAGGTGTAAAAAAGGCCAGGGAAAGGCTCGTGACCAATCAAAAGGTGCCACGTGGCATCAGGCTGGGAGAGGTGGAACCTTTTGGGGAAATTTTCCCAAAGTCAAAAAGAGGGAAAATTTTAAATTTCAGGCCCGCCAAGATTCAATTTTGCCCTAGTTTTTCCCTAAATCTTCAGGAGGGCGTAAATTTTGATCCAGAGCTTGGATTTTCATGTTCTTGGTATCATTGGAAAGATGGTAAAATTCTCTACACAATGGAGGGATCAATTTTGTGTTTTGGTGGGCTTTGGAGAGAGAAAATAAAAAACACCTCTAGCATAGGAAGAAGAACAAAACTGACATTTCAACCACCATTTTTAAAGAAGTATGGCTCGCATTCTCTCCCAGCATGGTCAAAAACATCAAGGAATGAATTTTTGAGGGTGCCCATGTTATTTTAATGCAATTTGGTTGGTGGTTGAAGCCTCCTTTCATGCTTTCCCATGTTTTCTCCTTCCTGGGCTCAGATTTTCATTGTAAAAAGCTAGATTTGGCTCATTTTCTAGGGTTGGACATTTCTATGTTTTGCAGACTCCCTTTTTCACCCTGGCAAGTGGATTTTTGAAATATCAGACCTCTTTTAGAATGCAAAACATGCTTTCTGCCTCTCTGCTATTGTAATGCATGTATTTTGACATTGGAAATGACAATGCAGGCTCTGTGAATGAGTTTCAGTCCTCTTCTTGTGTTGTTTGCTTCATTTCTGGTCTTTCATTACATTGTATCAGTTTGTGCATGATATTTGTTACAATTCTGTGATCTGTGTCAATTTGTAGAAGTAAATGTTCACCACTCCTTTGGTGTATCACCTTGTTAGTCTTAGTTTATTTCTTTTACATCTTTCATCTCTGTCCCCTTGGAAATTAGAGTAGGATTTATAGTTTAAACCTCTGCAATTTACAAGCATACATCTAATAAGAGGAGTTGAGGAACCAACCTCTAACCTAGAGATTCTTTTCCCATTTTTTACAAGTCCCACACTTGGGGAAAAGATTCAATGTTGTGCAATCACACTAGATGTTCAATGTCAAACTAGAAATCTGATAAACATCCAGGGGTGTTGTGAATCTACAACAACAGTTTTGGCATGCCTGGTGGGACCTTAGAGGTATTCATCTTCATTGCAAAAAATTTGATGTGCATTTTTTGCAAGTTTCTTGCTTGAAAAGATCCCTGGTCTGCACATCTGGTGACTCCTAACAAAAAAATCAACTAGTTTCAGCAGCCATAGTCTGAAGATTCATGAGAAGAATCAACACAAGGTCAAGATCCAGAGAAGAAGGGTTCTTTGAGTACCTATAACTATCTCCTGGAAGAAGGCATAGAGGAAGGAGGATCCAAAGGTCTCCATCTCCACCAAACAAAACTCTATCAACTCCTCCACCTTCTAGACCTTTCACTCAATCAACAAGGGTTCTCAGGCCAATCAGAATGGCACAACCCAACCCTTATGTCAACTTCACTGGTAGCATCCCACTTGCTCTCAATGCACAAAATCCAGTTCCAGTTGTAGCATTGAAGAACATTCCATATTTCACTAGAGAAAATAAGACCACTCCTGGTGATCATGTTAAAGACATTGCTAATGTTTGTGCAATCCATGAGATTGTTGAGATGCAAATTGCTAACATATTCATTCAAAGGGAAAGCATTGCAATGGTTTAGAAGCCTTGGGGCTGGTTCTATCCAAAATTGGAATCAGTTGTGCATAGCTCTCCATGAGTAGTTTGGAGAAAAGGGAGATAACTTGTCTCTATTGGAACAACTGACAACCATCAAGAGAGCTCCCAATGAGCAGCTGACAGACTTCAACTTCAGATTTCAAAGGACTTGGGATAGAATTCCAGTGGCAGTTAGGCCAACAGTTGAAGGTGCTTTTCTAAACTATCTCAAAGCTTTAAATTCTAATATTTCCATGTTAATTCAGTCCATGGGAGGTACAACTATACCTGTAGCTTATAGCATTGCCATTAGAGCTGAAAATTGTTTGATTCAAGCTGGTAAGCTGGCTCCTAGGCCTCCCATGCCCTTGTATCCAAATTTAGAAAATCCAAGCACTAGTCAAGCACCTACTATAGCTCCTATTCCCACCCCTAGAAATCAAAGTTCAAATGAAACTTCTACTTCATCCTCTAGTGCTTCAAATGAACTCCAAGAAGTCATGAAACAGTTACAAAATTTAGGCAATGAGCTGGTTACACTCAAGAGGCAGCAGGCCCAAAGTTTTAGACCTTCTTATCAGCCTCAATCTCAGCCTAATAGGCAACCATATCAGCCTAATAGGCCACCCAATCTAGCTGTAAATCAAAATCAAGCTAGGCCTCCTACCAATAGACCATTTCATCCCTATAATCCCAATGCTGCATCTACCTCTAAAGCTTTAGTGCCAGTGAAAAATAATGTAGCACAAGAGTATGATTGGTGCTTCCCATGTAGTGAACCTCACAACCAATCTATGTGCTTCAATGGTGCCTTGAACCAAGCCTTGATGGTGAAAACAACTAGTGTAGAGGGTGAGGTGAGTCAGGAAACAAACCAACAACAAGGAACATCCCAGCAAAATGTAGCTCCAAATGAGACTACACTAGTGAATTGGCAGGCTGAGGATTTTTGTGGTATGAATCAAGTAGTGTCTCAGAGTATAGCAGCCAATACAAGGTCAAAAAAGAGGAATATTGGTGAAGGGCAGTCATTGGCTCCAGGTGATCCACAACCTTCCATCACTCCACAAAGTGTTGGCAAGCAAAATGTAGTTCCAAACATGCAAGGACAACCTAGGCCACCTTCTAGACCAATTCAAATGCTAGTTTTTGCTTCCCATGTGCAAGAAAAGAATGTGTAGACCAAGGGGCAGTGTAAGAGATGTTCCATCCCCATTTAGCATCATTGATCAGATGAAGAATACAAATGTGAATATATCAATGTGGGAATCACTATCCATCCCGGGCCAAAGAGATCTCCTACAAGCTGCCATGAAGAATTGGTCAACTTCAAATCAGCCAGTTCATATGCAAGAGAAAGTACTCACAAATGCTGCTCAGCCTGAAGGGAATCATGGAGGACAGCAAGGTAAAATTTTGAAGCCCCCTCCATTCTATGTTTCATTGATCATTGGAGATAAGCTAGTACACAATTGCATGATTGATTCTGGGGCAAGTAGTTCTATAATGCCCAAGAAAATAGCTGATCAGCTGGGCCTCTGATATGAAGTCATATCCAAAGGGGTAGTGCAATTAGATGGGACAATAGTAACAATAGTGGGAGTGATCAAATATTTGAATCTTACTTTGCATGCATGTCCCAATGTCACTATTTTACAAGATGTCTCAGTGATAGATTTTCCACCACTCTTCGCCTTATGCTTATCAAGGGACTTCACAGCTAAAATTGAAGGCTACTTATCTATTGATTGGTCACACATGTTGTTTAGTACCAGATATGGGACTAAGGCCACAATCAGGTCTGAACCTATTGCAAAATTTCACATTGAGCCTCATACTCCAAGCCAAATCAATGCCAATTGTTCAAAATTTGATCAAGAGGATTATCCAAGCACAGATGAAACTGACACCAAGGTTGGAAACATCCATATTTGACTCTTGATGAATGGGAAAGCAAGATACATGCTTTTGATCCCTACCAAGAAATAGAGGAATCTGAACTAGGAGTCTATTGCATACATGAAGAAAATCATCCTATTCCTAGTATCACCAAACCAGACCATAAAGATGACAATGAGGTATGGTAGATGTTCTTTGATGGATCAAGAAGTAGACAAGGTGCAGGAGGGGAGCTATGCTTGTTTCACCTCAAGGCATTAAGTATTATTCAGCTTTTAGATTTTAGTTTGCATGTTCTAACAACACTGCTGAATATGAAGCTTTGATACAAGGATTGCATTGGTCAATCAAGAGAGGTATAAAAAACTTACAATTCTTTGGTGATAGTGAGCTGATTGTTAATCAAGTTAAAGGGAAGCATGCTGCCAAAAATGATCTACTCAAGTGTTACAAAAATAGGGTGTGGGACCTCATTGAAAATTTTGGGGGCTTTAACATCAATTCCATCCCTAGGAAAGGAAACCAAGCTGCTGACAGGCTTACAGCAGTTGGGGCAGCCTTTGATGTTGTTGAAAGAATAAAAAAAGATAAAGTACAGCCAAGCATTCATGTGATTGTAAGGCCTTCAGTACCAGACAATAATGTAAGCTGGAAAGTGTTTGAAAATGATCAACAAATCATCAATTTCTTGCAAGAAGAAGCTGAATTCTCAGCCAAGAATCAAGAAAAATTAGAACAACAGTATGGTGATCAGGTAGTACAGCTGAGAACCAAAAAACTACCAAGAGGACTTGTCACTTTGGAATCCATCTTTAATCCTAATGATCAATTCAGAAAGGAGAAAGCAAACATCCAAGTCAAGGGAGAGGATTCAATGCCTATCTTAATAGGAGAAGGCAAATCACTTCAAATTGGTAAGGTAACAACCGAGCAAGAAAGGTATGAGTTTATGCATCTTTGTCAAGAGTTCCCTGATGTATTTTCTTGGAGTTATGAAGATTTAAGAGGTTTTGATCCCAAGTTAGCTCAACATACAATAGAATGTGATCCAAGTACTAAACCCATCAGGAAAAATCAAAAGCTAGTCAACCCACACATGGAGCCTCTCATGAAGAAGGAATTGAATAAGTTAATAGAGGCAAGTATCATATTTCCCATCAAGCATTCTAGTTGGGTAGCAAACCTGGTTCTAGTCAGAAAGAAGAGTGGAGAAATCAGATTGTGTGTAGACTTCAGAGATTTGAATAGAGCATCTCTCAAGGATCATTACCCACTTCCTTCTATGGAGCAGATTTTGCAAGTTGTTGCTGGCTCTGAGAGATTTTCATTGCTAGATGGTTATTCAGGGTACAATCAGATCATGGTCAAGGAGGATGATCAGTTCAAGACAACCTTCACCACCAAATGGGGGACTTATGCATATAGAAAAATGCCATTTGGGCTGTCCAACACTAGAGCTACCTTCCAAAGGGCAATGGATATGGCATTCAAGGGATTAATCAACAAAATGGTGTTGGTATATTTAGATGATATCACTATTTTTTCTAAAAATACATCAGATCATCTCTTTCATTTGAGACAAGTGTTCCAAAGATGTAGAAGATTTGGGGTATCCTTGAATCCCAAAAAATGTATTTTTCTAGCCCATGAGGGAAAGCTCCTTGGCCACATTGTTTCCAAAAGAGGATTGGTAATTGATCCAGAGAGGGTTGAAGTAATAAAAGCACTACCATTACCAAGTCATAAGAAATCCCTCCAAAGTTTCTTGGGAAGGATCAATTTTGTTCGGAGGTTTGTGCCAGATTTCGCAACCCTTGTCAAGCCAATAACTATGATGTTGAAGAAAAGCATGGCTTTCAAATGGATAGCAGAAGGCAAGGCAAGTTTTGAGGTAATCAAGGAGGCTATCTCACAAGCTCCAACTCTCATTAACCCAGATTTATCTAAGGATTTTATCCTTTATGCATTTGGAGGTGATGATACAATCTCTACAATTTTAGTACAACAAAACAAAGAAAATGCAGAGCAGCCAATTGCTTTCTTTAGCCAAAACCTGGAGGAATATGAGGTGAGATATTCTTTCATTGAGAAGCATGTTATTACAGTGATTAAGATCTTGAAGAATTTTAAGCATCTAGTTTCAAACAACAAGGTTCAACTGATGGTTTCTCACATGGGAGTTAAGGACTTCCTCCTCAACAAATATTTAAATGAAAAACATGCAGGATGGATTACTCGTGTCATGGAGTATGACATTGAGATCAAAGTCACCAAGCTGGTCTGAGGAAAAGGATTATGTGAATAGCTGGTCTTAAGCAAATCAATGGAAGCATGCAATGAAAAGGATGTTGTTTTGGTGCTGCAAAACAACCAAGAACAAGGGAATGTTCAAGAAGAGAATGATGGTGTCCTCCCTCCTTGTTGGACCCAAGACATAATGCACTTCCTACACATAGGCCTATGCCCTCCAGAGATGAAAAAAACCAAGAGAAGACACTTCAGATTGCAGGTTGTCCCATATGCACTTGTTGATGGTGTTTTGTTCAAGAAGGATGCAAATGGAGTGTTGCTGAGATGCATTGGGACAAATCAGATTAATAGAACATTAGAAGAGTTCCATGGTGGGACAGTTGGGGGTCATTTTACACCAAGAGTGATAGCCCTCAAGATCATGAAGGCTAGCTACTATTGACCCAAGGTATTCAGTGATTGTTATGCATGGATCAAGAGGTGCAAGAATTGTGCATTCTTCACAGGAAAAGAAAGATTAGAAGCCATTCCATTGCACCCAATTTTAGTTGACCATCCATTCATGCAATGGGGTTTGAACTTCATTTGAGTCATGAACCAAAACTCAAGCCAAGGGCACAAGTGGATTCTAACAGCTACAGATTACTTCACCAAATGGACTGAGGCAGTGGCACTTAGACAAGCAAATGAATCTAGCATTCTAGATTTCTATGAAGGGATAATAACTAGATTTGGTATACCTGCCACTATAATATCATATAATGCCTTGGCATTCATAGGATCAAAGGTGACTGAATGGGATGTCAAAAATGGGATTTATCTGAGAACTTCATCAAATTACTACCCTCAAGGTAATGGCCAAGCCGAGTCTACCAATAAGAACTTGTTAAGGATCATCAAGAGGACTCTTGATGAAAATTAGAAAACTTGGCATACTAAATTGAAATCAGCCTTATGGGTTGATAGGATAACTCCCAAGAGATCCACAGGTAATTCTCCATTCAAGCTTGTTTATGGAAGGGAGGAAATTTTTCCCATGTCACTTGAATTGCCAATGTTGGAACTCATGAAGCAATTGGAATTGTTGGAGTTTGAACCCATGGAAGTTAGATATGTAGAATTGATGGAACTCTAAGAGATCAGAGAGCATGCAGCCCAAGCAATGGAGAAGGATCAAGCCTTGATCAAGAAGACTTTTGATAGGAAAGCTAAGGCTAGAACCTTCTAAGTTGGAGATCTAGTGTTGAAATGGGATGCAGACCAAGTAAAGCCAGGAAGACATTCAAATTTTGATGTCATTTGGAGTGGCCCCTACATGGTCACAAAGTGTAAGAACAGTAATGCCTTCCAATTGTCTACATTGGATGGTGAAGAACTGTAGATTCCAGTTAATGGAATCCATCTAAAGCATTGCTACTAGAGGGAAACTCTCTACCTTGTACATTTTAGCTTATATTTTCATTCCTCCAAGTGCTTATGCACATTGTTTTGTTGTAGCTTAGTTTTTTCTTTCCCTAAGTGCTTTGGCACAAGCTTGCTATCCCAAACATGTAGTTTTATAGGCCATGTTCCAGATCAAGTGATGTTCCACTCTCTCATCTCCCTCCTTGTAATTTTCTAATCAGTTGAGAGCTCCAAGCAGAGAATTTTATGACTCCATGCCCAATGGATTGCTTCAGGAAACTGGTAACTTCATCCAGCAGGCAGATGACCCCTCTGAGTCACCAAAATTGTTATCCAAAATAAGCCCCTTGCTTATTTTTTGGCTAACTCCCTTCATTCCTTCCTTCCTTGTGTCTCAGTTAGAAATTTTTATCTTTCAGGCACTCAAAATGTTATGGAAATGGTTTCATTGGATAGAGCATCCCCTCAGCTTTCCAGAATGGTAAATTTTTCCTTCTAACTCCTTGTATTTTTTGAGTTATGGCTCAGTGGAGTTTTGGAGGGAAATTTTCCCTAAGGAGGTCTGCCAACCAATGAGAAAGTTCCACGTCAGTGGCGGAATGGCGGATTGGTGGGGGTGACTTAGAAAACTTTCATCAAATATTGGTGGGGCAGACAAAGAAATTTTTCAGTTCGAAGGTCCGCCAGCCAATAGGAGGAGGCCACGTGTCCTTGGGGTCGTCGGAAGGTGGAGGGGCAGAGGGAAATTTTCCCTTTCACTAAAATATGGAAAATATTGAAAGAAGGTCCGCCCCCAATAGCCCGCACCAATCAAAAGCTGCCACATGTCCATGTGGCTAGTGAAAATATTAAGGTGGGTCCACAGAAGGAAATTTAGAGTTCAGGCCCATGCCAATCAGAAGGCACCACATGTCCTGTTTGGTGAAGCGATCGGTAGCGATGGAAAATTTGGAAGCGATGGCCCGCCAACCAATCACAGCATGACATGTGGCATCGAAGCTTCGAGCTGGTAGAGAATTTTTGGAAAATTTTCCAAAGGACAAAAAGGTGTAAAAAGGTCAGGAAAAGGCCCGTGACCAATCAAAAGGTGCCATGTGGCATTGGGCTAGTGGGAGGTGGAACCGTTTGGGGAAATTTTCCTAAAGTCAAAAAGAGGGAAAATTTTAAATTTCCGGCCCGCCAAGATTCAATATTGCCCTAGTTTTTCCCTAAATCTTTAGGAGGGCATAATTTTTGACCTAGAGCCCAAATTTTCATGTTCTTAGTATCATTGGAAAACTGGTAAAATTATCTACACAATGGAGGGCTCAATTTTGTGTTTTGGTGGGGTTAGGAGAGAAAAAATCAAAAAATTCCTCTGGCACGGGAAGAAGAACAAAACTGACATTTCAACCACCATTTTTAAAGAAGTATGGCTCGCATTCTCTCCCAGCATGGTAAAAAACATCAGGGAATGAACTTTTGAGGGTGTCTATGCTATTTTAATGCAATTTGATTGGTGGTTGAAGCCTCCTTTCATGCTTTCCCATGTTTTCTCCTTCCTGGGCTCGGATTTTCATTGTAAAAATCTAGATTTGGCTCATTTTCTAGGCATTAGATATTTCTATGTTTTGCAGACTCCCTTCTTTACCCTGGTAAGTGGATTTGTGGAATATCAGACCTCTTTCAGAATGGAAACATTCTTTATAGCTCTCTACTATTGTAATGCATGTGTTTTGACATTGGAAATGACAATACAAGCTCTGTGAATGAGTTTCAGTCCTTTTCTTGTGTTGTTTTCTTCATTTCTGGTCTTTCATTACATTGTATTAGTTTGTGCATGATATTTGTTGCATTTCTATGATCTGTGTCAATTTACAGAAGTAAATTTTCACCACTCCTTTAGTGTATCACCTTGTTAGTCTTAGTTTATTTCTTTTGCATCTTTCATCTCTGTCCCCTTGGAAATTAGAGTAGGATTTATAGTTTAAACCTCTGCAATTTACAAGCATACATCTAATCAGAGGAGTTGAGGAACCAGCCTCTAACCTGGAGATTCTTTTCCCATTTTTTACAAGTCCCACACTTGGGGAAAAGATTCAATGTTGTGCAATCACACTGGATGTTCAATGTCAAACTAAAAATATGATAAACATCTAGGGGTGCTGTGAATCTTGGAGATAAACAATAAAGTTTTCCACTCCAAGAATTGCACTTGTAGTCAATAGCAGGTGTTAACACATAACCAACGATAGTTAGTTACACCAAAAGACCGTGACCGAAATATGGATGAAAGATGCTTGAAATCCTAATGTTGACATGAAAAAAGGATTAGATATGTAACTTGTACATGTTAAGAAGGATCTCCAAAGGTGGGGTTCCTTGAGTTTATGCCCCAACTCTAGGAAAGGGAAAGAACAATAGAAGAAATTTGATCAATGCTAGAAATCTTTTTAAGAATGATTATAAAAGGAAGGCTGATCAATGCAGAAAACCTTCCAAATGCCATAATAATACAGTAGCCATCCTTCGATGGTATGGTCTACTATATCCATAATATGGATGGAAAGAAGAATATATATGGTAGTCGTCCTTCGAGGGATCGGTCTATTTTTTTATTTTTCTTTGTATGCTTTTCTTTTTGTCTTTCTCTTATTTGCATGAATAGTTTTCCTTCAAGGGATCAATATTTTTTTGGTAACTTTGATTTTTCCTTTTGCATACATGAATTTTATCTTTACATGGGGGAAAGCTAGGAATAACGAATTAGACCACTTAGGAGGGGATAAGTAATGTACAAGAGACACCCCTAGACCCTTTGCATGACTGCAATAGTAGAATAAGAAGTTGATGGATGTAATAGTTATGGGGTCATATCAATGCAGTGAAGGCAGACCACATAATTCATATCATTTCAATGAAAAATGTAAGGGGCTATGGAAAGGGATAAGGATGGAGGAATGATCTAAGGATACAACTAAGTGTTCATTGGTAGATATGCTAATAGTAGACTATTCACAAGTACAATGCATTAAGATGTTATGTCTCTGGTTTACTACCAATAGAGGGAAGACAATAATTTGCCACAAGATGAGATGATAGAAAAGTAGGAAATAAAACTATTTCCTTAAGGAAACAAAAATATGATCACAAATGTGGTCTTGATGAAATATATGGTGCCTCAAAAAAGACACAAATATGGCCACAATGGTGGAATTTGGTAAAAATGTCCCTTAACAGAAGGACAAACATGGCCTCAAAGGAGGACTTTGATAAGAAAAATAACAATAATGATCCCTCACAAAAGGAAAAAAATGGCCACAATGGTGGACTTAGAATGAGATGAGGATTGGGACAAAACTAGTTTAGATTGGATGAATGTGAGGGAGGTAAACAAAACAATGTCAAGGAGCAAAGTCCCCTAGTGTCAAGGGATTTATACAGATGATATACTTAAGGATAGGGAAGGTTTCTCCCAAAATGAATTAAATTTTGAGTTAAAGGATGTCGAAAGAGTTTAGATGGGATTGTTTTAGATTTGGATGGGATAAATAGTCGAAGACCACAAGAGTTCCTAGAAAGATAAGTGGTATTGATGGATGATGGAGGACATTCCTTAGGAGGAATGTTGTGTGTAGGAGGGATGTTAAGGGATGATGTAGATGAAGGAATCATGGGAAAATTGATGGATGGGATATGAATTGGATTCAATGTAGATGGAGAAGGAACTTTCCCCTGAATGAGGAAATCATCTTTCTCAACAAGGTTGTGGATGATTGTCCAAAATTCCTTACAATGTTTGATGTCATGGCCTGGGGTACAATGATAAGAACAACTATAATTAGGATTGAACCATGATGGCTTTGGACCATATGTATTAAGGTATTTAATCAGAGGAAGTGTGATGGAAGATATTTGAGTTAAAATTCAAAGGATATCTGCATAGGACCCCATTGAAGTGTCATGGGGAAGGTAACTCTTGTGGGTTTTGATAAGATATCTTAGCTTGGAGTTAGGAGAAAAATTAGATGTAGATTGGATGGGTGAATTAGATAAATCAAATTTGGTTGGAGGATTGTACTTTATGGATTTGTATTTAGGTGAGGATGTACATTGGATGGGTAGATTATACGTCTTAGAAGAGAAACTAAATTGGATTGGAGGATTGGATAGTTTGGATATAAATCTATGGTTGTGAAATTTCAAAGATGGAGTGAATGATCCTAAAATAGATGTTGTGGCATTGGATAGTTGAAAAGAGGGAAAGTTCGAATGTTTTCGAGGATGTGCAGGGGACTTTCGGGGATGTTTTCCATGAACCTTAGACTTCAACCAAGAATATTTACTCCTAGCAGGGATGATAATAATCTCAACCGAAGGATCTGATAGTGGTGGTGTGGTTATTAATGGATAAAATGTTCTAAAACAAGAGGAGGATCTTAATAGAGAGATAGGTGTTTGTATGATGTGATTAATGAGATCTATGTGAGATATGGATTGTTTAGGTTTTGGCATGGAAAGAGTTGATTTTGTACAGGGAGAATGTAAACCATATTTATTTGACTTAGGTGGAGGTGTTTTCTCAGTAGATGTTTTGAAGCGTATATTTGATAGGGTTGCAGATCAAGAAGATTTGTCCATTGTGATAGACAAATTAGGTAAAGAGTGTTAGGATAGGTCATGTGATGGGGCCATAGGCAAGGATATAGGTAAGGATGTCAAGGTAGAGATAGGTGGACTTGTTGATATGATAGAGATAGGGGTAGCTGGGATTAATATGGATGTAGGACTATTTGGGATATTTGGAGATGTGGGTGATGTGATAACTAATGGAGTAGACATTATGGGTAATGTAGAAAATGTAGGAGTATTTTTAAGGTGTATAAGTAGATGGGACTGGTTGTTTCATAAATTTTTCGAGGGGTAGGAATGATATGTTTACTAATGGGGTTAATGTCGGAGGTGGGGTTGTAAAGGTACATGTGGTGGAAATGAGTTTATCTGGGACGGTTGTGAGTAATGTAGGTGTAGTAATAGGTGTGTTTGAGGAAGATGTTGGTGAAGAAATAGATGTGAGAGATGTAGGGATATGTGTGGATATTAGTGGGGCTGAAATAGGTGCTAAGGATGAATCTAATGTGGTAGATTGGTGTGTACTTGAAGTGGAGGAAGTGGATGGTATAGTCAAATTTGATGTGGATGTGAAACGGAGAGGAGAAGGTGTAGGTTCAGGAGAAGTATTAAAAGTTGACATAGGTGTTATAGTTATGGATGTGACATATTCCGCATAAGGAATTAGCATAATGTCTAAGGTAGGAACATGTAGAGTCAATGATAAGATGAGATCTTGATTGACAGTGTCAATCATATAAGCATTTGATAGTTGAGATGTAAAGGGCATGGCTTGATTTGTTGTTGGTTGATGAGGTAAAGTTTGAATAGTGGAGCTATCGATTTGGATATCCCCTTGATTTAGGAGTTGTTGGACATGATCTTTGAAGGAATGACATTTCTGAATGTCATGACCTTTGACTCGATGATATTTACAATAGTGGGCTTTGTGATACCAAGCAAGCTTGGCTTGTGAATTTTCCATGGGTTGTATGGGAGGAAGTTAGATGGAGTTTATAGTCATCAACTTATCAAATACGGAGTTGTATGATTCTCCCAAGGGGGTATAGTTGATAGTCGGTTGAGGGACTCATTGTTAAGACCATGTGTTGGATATAGATTTAGATGAGGGTTTAATGACCACATAGTTGGCCACACCCTTAAATTTTTCATTAGGTGTGAATGGTTTAGTAGATTCAATTTTAGGTTTAATTGAACTTAGTTTAAGATGACCCTAATCAATGGCATGGATTTCAAGTTTTTGAGCCATTGTGAAAGCTTATTTAAAGGTTCAGAATGATTGGATTTGCAAAGTAGATGATATATGTTTTTCACATAAACGTGAGAAGGTTTCGATCATTTTAGTTTGCGGAAGAGTGAAGGAAAATTGGTTTATAACACCATGTCATTGTGCGACAAAGTCGGCGATGGGATCATCTTCAAACTATCAAATGGTGTATAGGTTAGTGATAGTGGTTTTGCATGTGATATTGATAGAAAAGTGTACTAAGAATAATGGTGCAAGCTGGGTGAAAGATAATATGGAATGTTGTGTGATATTGTTGTGCCATTACAACACAGGAATGGACAAAGACATGGGGAAAGTGCAAAGAAGTAGATCGTGATCATGTGCAATAAGACAACATGTTTGTTTAAATATGAGGATATGTTGTTGGGGATCTTACTTGTTGTTGAACTTAGTAAACGTAGGAAGTTTCCAATGAGGAGGGTAGGGTTTAATTGGAACTGATGGATGAATTGGTTTGTTACATATTTTTTCTTAGGATAAAGTATCCTTAGGTGCCAAGGTAACAGTTTCTAAATTGGCCAAGTGATTCATCAAAGTGTGAATAGGATCATTTGATGCAATGTTAGGTTGAGATTGGATTAGTTTTGTGGTTTGAAAAGTAGTTTGATGAGCAATAATTTGTGGATAGGGTTGTGGATATGTAAGTGTTGGGTGAATCGATTGATAAAGTGGTTGATAAACTTACGGGTGTGCAGGTGTGTGGGGAATTTTTTGGTAAATATTAACATGTGTCATGGGTTGAGATTGTTATATAGGCTGACTTTGAATAATAGGGACACAATGTGTTCATTGAAGTTGGGTAAGTTTTTTTGGTAAATGATAAGTGGGGATATGGGTGTTAAGAGGTTGAGATGGTTGGATCATATGATGGGTATGAATATAAGTGTAAAGAGGTTGAGATAGATGGATAGGCATATGAGTAGTGGATGAAATATAATTGTCAAAATGGGATGTGGGTGGAATGTAATCCACCAATTTAGGAGATTGGGAGGATTGAAATATTTTAGAGGATTTTTGAAATATTTTAGTATATGGGGTTAGGAGGAGGCCCGAGTGTCTCTAGAGGAGTAGGAGATGGTGATGCGGTTGATTTAGGAAGATTGGCTTGGTGAGGGATCTGAGGATTAATTTTAAGATAGGTATAATCTTGAATGACATGGTTCTCGAGAAGCGAGGCCATGGAGACAGGGGGTTAGGTTGGAGTCAATTACAGTGGATATTCTAGAGAAAGCAAAGGTTATGCTTGATGACTGGCAGACCTTAGAGGCAGAGATGAAAGAATAATATCCTGAATTGATTATTCAGGTTGAAGCAAAAGGTACTACAAGGTAAAAATATTCTTTTATTCATCAAAGTTATATCTATTCTTCTATTCATATTCTTTGATTCGTTTTGGAGATAACCATTTCTAGGGAGGTAATGCAACTAGTGTGAGGTAATGTTGATCATTCAGAATCTAGCACTTAGCAAAAAAATATGGAAGGTTCATGTGGGAGAATAGAGCACATTCAAAGGTGTGAAATCATCAGAGAGGATCACGTGTAGAACAGAGAAAGATTCAGGACTTAGCCATTTTCATGATGAGGATCTATTTTTGGAGATAGCGTACGGAGCACTCAAACTGATTAGAGACTTTCCCATCATGCATTGGCTATTTTTGGATGATTAGTTATGAAGCACTTTGCATGAATGCAGGCTAATGATAGAATGACAAACTGATAGTTGACTAAGAGAGATCTATTATTAACACTCTTGCACGTAAGCCTATTTTTGTAACGGCGTGTGGATAATAATAGCATGCGACCTATTTTGGGATTAGATAAGTGGTGAAGAGAAATTCCCCACCCTTATAAATATGTATTGAAATGTGTAGTAGAGAGATCATAGATATAGGTGTGATAGCTAGGTTATAGTGATATTATGCTGCCAAATATGTTACACGCATGAGCGTATACTACTGTGATTATAAGGAAGCTTCTGTGTATTTAATAGAATTAATATAATGGAGACTATGGAATGAAACAAGGTGTTATCATGGATATATTTCAGTATTGTATGCTTGATTCCATTATGGTTATCTATTAAGTTTGTTATGTCCTAATATAGATCTAAATATGCACTGTAGGAAGATATATTAGCCATAGATCTGAATGATTAAATTATTCATCATGTTAAAAAACCTATAACAACAACCCTAAAGATGGACCTGGTACCTTTGTGCGCTTCAGGTGAGCGTTCAATCTAGGCTAAGTGATGTGCTGGTGCGCCTAGGCTTGTATTGTTGAATTCTAGGCTGCATCATTGGTTCCTATGCCGGAACCTCTTTTTTAGTTGTTTTCAGGATGGTTCATAATGAAGACATATCGGTTGACCTTAGCAAGTGTTGAAGAGTGGATACATGATCTGGAAGAAGAATAGGCATGACGTTTCAACACTAGATCTTAATTTAATGCACGCGTGTGGGTGGACATAATTTGTATAATAGTTTATATGAGAGATTCTTCGTTATCTTTCCAGTAGAATTTTATGAGTGGCTGATTGCTTATGCATCTAAGTGGAATTAGAGGTATCGCACACTTGTCTAGATGCAAGAAGAATTTTGATCCCTTTATGATGCTGATCTGATTTGGACTCGAGCTTTGGATACATGGTTCCATGGTGTTTTGAATAGTTATATCTTTGAGTACTCAATTTCCACCTATTTGTGCTAAGAGGTAGTTGAATTCCATTTTTTATGATATCCAAGGGGAACTTACTTGTAAGGTATTCAACTGGGGATCAAGATTCTGATGGTATCTTTGAATTTGGAGAGTAAACCATTGGCTAAGTAAACCCCACTATGTGTGGGGGTACAATCAAGTTTGGTGAAGGATGGAAAACCCAACAATAGAAAGGAAGAGAGAGGAAAGGTGGCTTAAGCATAATGAGGTGTGTGAGAGGGAGGTAGAGAAGTAGTGGGAGGTTGCAGAACAAATGGTGTTGTGGAGAAAGATAGTTTGGAAAGGAGTGGAATTTCATGCCAAAGATGTGGAACTTGAGACTAAGGAAATCCCCCATTTGGGAAAACATGATAGGGAACCCTCCTCGGCCTCACACAGAAGAATGCCAGTAGAGATGACCTGGACCATGGGCATGCATATGAATCCACCTAGAAACCTTTCCCTTGCACTTGGTTTTCCAACATCTAGTACAAATAACAATTAGCAAGCTAATTCAAGAAGTGGGAGAGTAGGAGTGAGTCTTATGAAAGGCACAGTGATGGCAGTGTAAATGGCTACATTGTTATATGGGACTACTTTTTCAGGTTTATCACCAGTGTAAAATATATGTGCGCTGATTTTTGGACTAACTTCTGGGAGTGGTAACACTTCATAGACTATTGGGGTAAAGTTTAGTTCTACTGTTGGGACACAAGGAAGTAAATCTTCTAGTCTGAACCTAGCTAAAGGTTTGGGATCAAGAGGCTTAGATATCTCTAGCTCCAACGGGTCTGGTGGTTCTGGAGGCAAAGGAAACACAAGAGGTTCTAGATTAGTTGGGAAAGGCCCACACCAACCCCATAATATTTACATGGAGATGTGTCTTCCTCTCCCAGAATATAGAGGCATAGAATATTCTACTGAACATGTGCATATGTGTTAAATACTATGGTGCGCAAAAGGAATCATGGCTTCTTAGCATAGGACAATCCAATTTACTACTACGTTATAAGGGCATGCACATAGCTGGTAAAGAAAGTTTGACCCTGATCAGACTTGTGTAGACTATACAGCTTTAAAATATGCATTCCTTAAAGAGTTTCACATCCCTGAGTTTGAGTAGGAGAGTATAAGTGCACTCAAGGATACTAAGCAAGGAACTACTGAGAGTGTTAGAGAGTATGATGCCCATTTTAAAACATTGTTATCTAATCTTTCTTAGGACATACACACAAGCCAACATGCATAGTGGTTCATTTGGGGACTAACTACCCATTTTAGGAGGGCATTATCACATAAGACATACACTGATCCATGTGAAGTACTTGAAGCAGCCTTACACACTGAGGCAGTTGGAAGCATAGATGCTCGGGTGAGCCTATTTTTAGAAGTACAGATTGTATCTATGGAAAAACAATTGGAGAAACTATCAGTGAATTCAGCACACGAGATGCCCATAGGGATTTGGTGCATAGATTGTGAAGTAGAAGGTCACACAAAGGATATTTTTCCTAACATATCAGTACACTCATTACTGTTGGATTGTGAGATATGCCATTTAAACCATGATGCTAGTTGCTGCCCATTATTACAATGTGTAATAAGGAAAAACATTTCAAGCTACTATAAAATTTGTAGGTCCACGACTCATTACATAGAAGACTATCAGTTGATTGGTTAGATCCATGTTGTTATAGATATTGGTGTATGACAAACAAGACTTTCAGACAACTCTAAGGGAAAGAAAAAGCATCAGTACTGGGATCACAATCAGGTGCGCTATCATCAGAATGAAGGGCATTTTGAAGGTGGGTATGGCTGAGGTTGAGGATACCACAATGGATTTGGAGGATGAGGTCGTGGTAGTGGAAGAAGTGAGTTCCCTCATGGAACATGTTATACATGTAGATCTCTTGACCACTACAGGCATGAATGTCCTCATAATATTACATGTTATTTTTGTGGAAATAACCATAACTATGAGGAGTTATTGGACTTGTATGAGCATCTTAGTAAGCAACATAAACAAGAAAATAAAGGCCCATGTATGGTTAGGATACAACACACTCTTGAAAATCAGTGGATTCCTAAGTTGGAAACAGAAGCCAAGGAGTTGCAAGTGAAGGTCAAGACCCATGTTGAGGTGGCACATGTTAGAGAAGCATTGCATCATAAGCCTACCATCACTAAGGAGGAGGTTCTACATGCATGGTACCTAGATCTTGCCCATCAAAAGGATTTTTATCAGGAAACCATGGAAGTTATTAGGAATCTTCAAGGTGAGATATAGTACTTAAAAGAGCAATCACAGAAGATGGAGCAAAAGAAAGTATCAGAGATGGTCCTAACTAATATAGATGACTTAAGGAAAGTGTGTAAAATGTTGCACCAAGAAAATATCATTCCATTGTTAGGGTATTGTTCAAAGGGAAACACTCCATGCTCAAGTATTGAGACTAGATGGCAAATCCTGCATGCGAATCTTCCCCCTCATAGCCTAGATTATGAAAAGGAAATCACTTTGAATGTTGTTGTGGATGGGTGGCTATTGAGTAATATACTGATTGATATATGAGCTGAAGTCAATGTTCTTACTTTAGATGTATGGGTACAAATGGGGAGACCTCCATTACAGCCATCCTCTAATGTATTGTTCATGGCTAATCGTACTAAGGTCACTCCCATTGTAGTTTTGAAAGATACATCCATTACCATACAAGGAGCCAAGTTCACTAGAGACTTTGAGGTTTTAGCATTGGCATAGTCAGAAAGCTTCCCAGTTCTATTGGGGCATCCTTGGTTTTATGCAAATAATGTTGATCTTCAGTTTAACAAAGGCTATATCAGTTTTGAAAATAGGGAGGAGAGAGTTATTATCCCTTTAATAGATGGCAAATCTGCACCCTATGTTGAGCCCTTAAGTGAAGAAGATCTAAATAGGATTTATATACATGTCATCTAGGATCCAGAAGTTTTTGAGCCATGTAAAGAAGGAATCCTTCAGTGGGAGGATGCCTAGTCTATTAGCAATACTATAAGTATTTCTTGTGATAATTGGGATCATAACACTTATGAGTTTGTAGGGTGTGAAGCAAAGAACATATTTCCTAGAGGTAGAAAACCACATCATGTCAGGAGGATAGGTAACAACTTGGTACCTTGTTACACCGGAGAAGGAGATTTTATGGTGTTCCTACGTGCAAAGGAATAACAATGGATAGACCCACTGGAAAGAATAAATATGCTAGCAAAATACACTACGTGGGACAGCAACATGGTGGTGGGTTGCCCACAAGGATAATCTTGTAGGATGGAATGAAATTAGCATTTCTCTTGCTACTAGGTTCTTTAGGAGTAATGCACCTACTCAAATATGTACTTAGAATGGTAATAAACCTATTCACCACCATGTTCAGAAGTGTGAGACTTTGGACAGAAGGGTGGCAAGCTTTACCACCTTCTCTATGGGTGCACAAGTTTTATTCCACTTTACAAGGATACGTGCATAAAAGGAACAATAACCAGATTGTACCAAGCCAAGAAAAAAGATGCTAATCAAACACCATGATAAATAAGATGAAAGTAATTCACCAGAATAACTTTACATAAACCTTTGTAAAAAAATGAACAGAAATATCATATATTATTATGGGACTCAATGAAATACAATGAGAATGGGCCTTTCTTATATAGGCAAGGAATAATAATCTAAGAACCAATCAAGTTCATAGATCAAACCATAAATCATGGAAAGAACTAGTTAAGTCCATAGATTTAGGAGAGAACTAGACATCAAAGATCTAGTCAATACCATAGATCAAGGAAAGAACTATACCTAACAACTAGATAATATATCTTAATATCTAAATAAGATAAAATATATACCCACATACATAAGTGGGTGAGGATAAATACCATAAAGGTAAATAAATTACCTAGGTGAACATGAGCTAAGGTAAATACCTAATCTAACACCCCCCCCCCTCAATTGAAGCTAGGGGAAAAAATAAAAGTGGAATGTCCACAGTATGAGTCCTGGTAAATAGGCATGATGAGGTACTCATGTACAATAACTAGGAAATAAAGGACACCGCAAGGTACCCAAAACTAGTAACAACAAAGTAAAGTGAGTAAAACCCGTTGCAATGCATCCTAAGAAGCTCAGCTAAAAGAACTTGTATAATGCTGAATAATTTTGGTGTGCATTGTGGTCTGAATCCACTTCTTGATCACAAAACTCAAAAACAACTAACACTAGGCTTCACCAGAATAGATCCATACAAGGAGACTGTCAACGGAGTGATTTTGAAAGTAAGAGAAAAAACATAAAACATAATTCGATCAACTGCTGCAAATAAGTGTGTCATGATCCAAGAACAATAACCAAAGCAACAAAGCAAGGACACAAAATCTAGAGTGTCATGATCCAAGAAAATCCAAGGTAACAAGGCGAGGACATGAAACCCGAAGAACCAGGATCAGCACCACACCCTCCCATACTAATAAATGGGTGGAGTTATGCTAAAAATATGTCTAATTTTCCCAAAATCAACTACTCGAACACTAACAAAATAACACTGGAATTCACTAGAATAGATCCCGTATAAGAGATACTGTCAACATGCCATAAGTTTTGAAAATAGAGATATAAAATATTTCAACAAACAAGAGAGATACACTACACCTGCTAAAGAAAAATGCTCAAAACAAGAAGCATTACAATGTAGAAGGTATAGAAAGTGGAGCAAGAGGTCAAATGGTGGAGGATCCATGCCTCTAGAGTCCTATCAATGAATGCCTATGTTGCCACCACGAGTGATTAGATATCCACCCCAAATCAACATGGATGGATGAAGAAGATGCCTGCATATGATTTAGTGTAAAATTCACAATGGGTGCATGCAAAGGAACATCAAAATGTGTATCAAGTTGATCATGTCTGACAGCTGAAATCTCAGGTTTCTCAAGCCTGAGTGAAGGTACAGAACTCATGTGTTGCTCATGATCCTCAGAAAGAGGTGAGTGAACAAAAATAAGAGCTCTGTCAATGTGTGATCCCAATGAAGTATCTTCTCGAAAACCAATGTCATGGTGAGAAATCCACTTAATATGTGGAATAGGGGAAATAATACCCTGTGTATGTTTGCCAATACCTCCGCTAGTGAAACCCATAGAATGAATCATGTGAGAACTGAATGTAGTGGTATGCTTCTCAAAAGATCCATGCATATAAGTAGAAGTCGGATACACGACATGTGTTATTGTAATAGGAACAGGTGTGGAAGAGCGTACAGTAATAAGCCTCATAGGATTATCAGCATCAAGAGTAGTAACAGGCTAAAAGACTAACAAATCAATGTCAATGGGTATAAGAGAAACAACTACAAGTGGACTAGGAGCATGTACATGGTTTTCCATAATATGATAATGATGTTGTAGGATAGGAAGTGTTTACTGTAGGGAGTGTATTAGTGTATTCTTATCATGAATGAGTGATTGTAGAAGACAATTTCATTTCTTGAGTGATATATTTTCTTACAAAAAATTAACAATATCCTCTTGAAGTCCACACACTTTAGAGAAAAGCATATCATTCTTAGAATCCATGATAGATACAAGAATGCAACTCCAAAAGTTTAGGACATCAGGCCCAACCGAAATTGCATCCACAATTGATTACAACACTCCTCCATAATTGGCACTTTATAATTATAGTGCAATTCTAAAAATAAATATTTCCAATGGAAAGAGCACAAAAAAATCACTTTTGCAAAAAATGGCACCCAAAACCGAGTTACTGATCAAAACACACTAGCTTTTCAATATTATGCTCTACTATTTATTTTAGTTGTCACTAAAACAAAATAAAATTATTTTTCCTTCACCACACAAATAAAATGAAAGGGGGCTGGAGTTAAGCACCTACTAGTAGGAATCAAAAGATTTAAGCCCTCATATGACCATACCATATAACCAAGGGATAACGATTTCAATGGATGTTCACTGCACTTGCCTTGAGAAAGAAAAAGGAAAAATGGTCTACTTAGTAGATGACGAGGAAGTAGAAAATATGGATGTAAACCATTCAACAAGTAGGTGTGAGGTACTAGACAATACAGATACAATCACGTGTTCCTCTCATGAACCTATGAAGACAAAGAGGGTGAATATTGGATTGGACGTTGAGCCTAAGATATCTGTAATTGGGGACTATTGGGCAAACTCTGAAGTGGAAAAAATCATAGAGTTACTGAGGGATTACCAAGACTTATTCCCTAGGGGTAACATAAACTTAAAGGTGTGCATGAATCATTAGGGGAGATGAAGATAAAGATTAAAGAGGGTGTGCACCCAGTTAGAAAGACCCTACATGATGAACCCTAACTTGCATGAAAAGGTCAAAGAAGAGATTGAAAAAATGTTGAAGTATGGAATTATCAAGCCCCTTGATGAGTTAAAATGGGTCAACCCAATCATGATCAATATCAAGAAGGATGGACGAATCATGATTTATGTGGATAACATGGAGTTGAATGCTGCATGTGTGACTGATTCCTTTCCTATGCCATTTGCCGAGGAAATACTAGAAGATGTTACAGGGTGTGAAATCTATTCATTTACAGATGGGTTCTCTAGGTGTCATCAGGTACAAATTACCCAGGAGGATTAGGAAAAGACTACGTTTACTATTGAATGGGGTAGCTTCACCTATACTGTAATGCCTTTTGGTCTGAAAAATGTGCCTGTTGTATTTTTGTGCATAGTTGTTCAAGCATTCAAGGACTTTATTCATAACTTCTTACATGTCTAGTTAGATGATTGGACGGTGTATGCATTAGTTAAGGATCATTGTGACAATCTATGCTTGATGTTTGAAAGATGTAGACAGTTGAGTATCTTATTGAACATCAAGAAGTGCATATTTGATACACCGTTTGGAATATTATTAGGACACATAATCTACAAGGAAGGTTTATTAGTTGATCTAGCCAAGGTTGCAGTCATTATAGGCCTAAAAGATCCTACTAGTTAGAGTGAGGTACACAGATTTTTGGGTTATACAAGATATTATAGGAAATTTATCAAAGGATATGCCAAAGTTTCCACACCATTGGAAGAGTTACTGAAAGAGAAAGGTACGTTCTACTGGGGAGAACCGTAGTAGCACGCATTTGAGGCATTAAAGGAAAAACTTACTATTGTGCCTATTCTATGTTTTCCTTTGTAGGACAAACCATTTCACATACATGTTGATGCCTCTGGCACAGCCATTGGTACGGTGTTGGCTTAGCCTAGAGAAGGTATTGTAGATCATCCTATCTATTTTTCTAGTAGAAAGTTGACTCCTACATAATAGAATTACACAACTATAGAGTGTAAATCCTTATCAATGATCTATGTAGTACATAAATTCTACCAGTACCTACTAGCTACACCATTCGTATTTTATACAGATCACATGGCATTGAATTATTTAGTAAACAAGCCTATTCTACAAGGGCGCATATGTCAATGGGTGCTCTTATTTCAGGAATTTGATTTCACAGTTATGGTTAAACCAAGGAAAAGTAATTTTGGACCAGACCATCTATCAAGAATATATTCAGGAGAAGAACAAGTAATTGAAGATACCATGCCAGATTCATAGTTATACAGGTTACACAAAGTGCCATCAAAACTAGAGGAGATTGTTGTCTTTCTACGAACAGGTATGGCACCAAAAGGAATGAAATCCTTGGAGAAGAAACAACTTTCTATACATGTAGCCCCCTATATGTTAATTCACAATGACCTATACAAATTAGGCCAAGATGAATTATTGCGCCGTTGTGTATTGGAACATGAGCGTATGGATATTATGGAAGAAGCTCATGGTTGTATTTCAGGTGGCCATTATGCTAGTGACGCCACTACACACAATATTCTACTCATTGGATTATGGTGGGAGAACTTATATAAAGATTATAAGGAATTTTGTAAGGCTTGTGTTCATTATCAATGTCTTGGGAATCCAGGTCAACAAGATGAAATACCTCTAAGACCCATTACTAGTGTAGAACTGTTTGAGAAATGGGCTATAGATTTTGTGGGTCCTATTTCATCAGCTGCACTTAGAACTAGATCGTGTTACAAAAAAAATTGCACAAACTATCTGACAAGGTGGGCAAAAGCAACACCTACAAAGCATTTTACAATAGCCACAGTAGCCAGGTTTCTTTGGGAAAATATTATTACAATGTATGGATGTCCTTTAAGTTTGACCAATAATAGGGGCACACAATTTCTTAATAAGAAAATCAAAATTTAATTGGATGAATTCATGATTGCACACCATAAGACTACACCCTATCATCCTCAGGCGAATGGGAATGCTAAGGCTTTCAACAAAATTTTAATCCAGACATTGACAAAAATCTTTGATGTTAGATAAAAGGATTGGGATGATAAGATATTTGTAGTACTTTGTGCATATCAGAAAATATATAAAAGGTTGAACAAAGCCACACCATTTCAGTTAGTGTTTGGCACATAAGCCATTCTTCCTATAGAATTTATGTTACCTTCTTTCCATATTGCATGAGTTGGAGGTCTTGCTGATGAGAAAGCATTAGAAGAATGGATTGAAAATGTAATGAAGTTAGATGAACAATGAGACATAGCACATTGAAGTCAAAAACAAGAGAAGGCCAGACATAAATCATCGCAGGATAAAAACATCAGGGATAAAAAGTTGGAAATAGGACATATGGTGCTCCTTTATGATTCTAAGTTTTTGAGCCATCCAGGTAAACTCAAGGTACATTAGCTGGGGCCATATGTTATCACTCATATACTCGAATCAGACACTTTTTAGTTAGAGGCACTTGATGGAATATGGTTACCCGGTTACTTCAACGGGAGTAGGTTGAAGCCATACTATAAATAAGTCTTTTTAGTGTTTGTAATAAGGAAGTGTTGCATTTAGATTAGGTTTTAAATTCTTCATTCCCTTAATGTGTTTCCTTATTTTTCACTATTCTTTTTCAATTCAGTTAGTGTGTTTGTGTAATGAGCACATTTCCACACCAGAAGCTAATTCCTATTTGAAGATTTTTTATGCACAGAGGACTGCACATACCCTTAGTGTGGGGTAGGTTGTTGATATCTAGGTACAGAACTATTGAAAATAAGTAAAAATGAAAGGAACTATCTATGGGTGTTATTCAAGGGTGGATAATTGAAAAACAAGAGAGATTTCTTCTTGAGAAAGGGACCATAGATAGAGAGGAATGAAGAAACAAGTATAACGTGAGGTAAGTAGGGGCCGAAAAAACTACTAGTGCAAGGTGCAATGATGAGGTACTTAGGCATATGGAAGCACGCTGAAGAGACTTCTACAACTAAAAGTTAGGAGGGTGTGCTAGAAGGTTATAGCTTGGGCATGAAGATGTACCATGTAGAAATAAAGAAAATGGTCAATTAATGAGAGGATTTTTGGTAGGTGGAGGAGCAATAAATGCACTAACTTTTTGAAATTCTATACAAGGACAAGAGGCAAGTTCATTTTTACTATTGTAATTGAGATAATTTGAAAAGGGTTAAGTGTGAATGAGCTGAGAAATTGTTTTGAGGTGTGAAGAGTGTGAAACCATACATGGAGAGAAGGGTTGTGCATAGGAGAAGCTTGCATTCCCATAGGAGAAGGGTTTGAGCAAAGAATACATGTTACAAATGAGCTAATGCACGTGATTTCCACTAGGGCACATTAAACTAGGGTTTCAACTTTCTCGATTATAGAAGGAAGAAAAGAGATTATTTTCAAATGGCACTAAAGAAATCGCCCGTAGTAGGAGATAAAGGGAAGAATAAGGTTAAAGTGGAAGAATAAATTACTCCCGAGAGTAATTTCTCATAAATGTGGTATCCAGAGGGCCTGATTGTGGGACAAGAATGGGATTCCCATATCTACCAATGTAAGATCAATGATTACAACCATCAAACATCAGATAATAAGAAAGAGCTTGATGTGTTTCTGAGTATGAAAATGAAAAATTACACAGCAAAGGATATGATGGTATACGATGATGTGGGTGAGAATTTTCTGAAGTAGAATGGAGTCTACCAGTTGTATGAGCTGCCATACTTTACAAAGTATGAAACATTGTATCGGTGGTTAATGAGAAGATTCTACTAGGATTTATTTTACTTCACTGGATGGAGGGTAAGAACCACAACTTCTTTGATTTCAATAGTGACAGGACTAAGGGCCTCAGGGTTGGATCTGGATAGTGATTTAACTGATAAAGTTACAATCCTAAAAATGAGGAAAGAGATGGGGTATACCAATCCTTTTTGTAGCATGGACATTGACAAATTGAAAAAGTACCCAGTAGTGTAGGCAGCTTCACATCTTGTAACAAATTTGAATGACCAAGGAAGGTGGTCACAGGTAAACACAATGTGGTTACACATTGCAAAGAAAATGTCTCAAGGAGTGGTCTACAATATTGTAGACCATATAGAAAAGACAATCATTGAAGAAGTGTGGACAGGTGATAGAATATTTTTTGGCATTGTACTATTGTCTTTACTATTTATGGAGATTGGGGTACCTAATGGGTCAAAGGAGAAGATTTGGGAGTACCCCACAGAACACAAGTCAGTGACAGAAAAATTTGGCAAGTACTTGTGCAATGGATTAATGAGTGGAGCATTCACGTAGAGGATGGATATGTCATATGATAGACTCCACATGGAATTCAAGGAAGAGTGGCACCTACCCAAGGATTTTTCTTCAGTGGTGGATAAGGCAATTCAGTTTGTTGTATACCAATATTTTTACATCGGGTGATTTGCGATGCAGGACAGAGCTTGAAGCCCATGGTGCAAATTGTTGTATGCCTTCACAGCGAGATATTTCTAGGTATCAATTCACCAGTTCTCATATGTGTGCCACCTAATCTTCAATACATACAAGGTAGATTGTAACTACCACACCCTAAGAAATAATTATGTATATCCAGGGTGCAATGCATACATTGAAAGGCTTATTTTAGATATTATAAGCATGAAGCCTGTAAGCTTGGAATTTGGGGACATTGGAGCAATGCTTGTGTACCTACAACTCAAACTCAAGATGGAGAACACTAAGTATGTTGAGAATTATTTTACGCTCCAAGGGCCGCCAAAAGGTAAGCATACAATGGAAAATATTCTAGCGACTAAGCCCACAGAAAAAATTTGGGTTGATGATGAAGAGGAAGAGCATACATATTGTGGTGGTTTGGAGAAAATAGGTAGATGACAACCTCTAAATAAGGATAAAACTGAGCACACCTCATCCACAAGAGGAAGATGATGAGGATTTGGATGTAGTCCAAGGAGAGTGTTTTTTCAAGAGAGTATTCAAGAGAACAAGGACCCAAGGTGCTACTTTGCAAACAGTGTGCAAATCACCTCAACTCTCTCCATAGAAGGAGACAACTGAGAAAAGATGATGGAAATTGAAGTTGAATGAGGAAGCGAAAGAGTCAGAGGAAAGTGTTCCCAATTCTCCTAAACTTACAGAGGATGTAGAGGAACAAAAATATGAAGAAATGAAGGATGGAGAAGAGGGAGAAAAAGGGACAGAAGAGAGAACAACCTATACTACACATGACATATCCGTACAAATTCCAAATCTTGACACCCAAGTTTGTAAGCAACCTAGATCAAGAAGAAAAAGTGGGGAGTATATTCCACCAACCATGGGCTATGTTGAGGACATAGGTAAAATTATCTGCACCTGTTTCCAAAGCATAATGACACAAAAGGAGTTTTATGGTTGGGAGTTAATGGATGAAGATATGGAAACAGTGCAAAAAAGGAAGCAATTTTCATGGTCGATGCACACACACATGGATAAACTAGAGTTTTATGTGTGTGAGGATTCATGCATGTTAAGGAGGTTGAAAAATAAACCTCATGCTAGACACATAATAGTAAAGCCTAATGTTATATCAGATGATTAGATAAGCAATGCTTTGGTGAAGGTTTCAACAGAGGTTACACAATGGAATATGGATAAAGCTACAACAATTAGGGTGCTAAGGGAGGAGATCAAGAATATGGATGAATAAATAGCATGCCTAAAGTAGGAAAGAGACTTGGCACAAAAGAATAACATTATGTTTATCAGCATGGTAGAGGAGATTGGTGACAATTTCATGAAGGCTAGGCCACACCTAGAGCTAAAGGTACCCAATATGTTTCCTTCGGAAATACATTATGTAAGTACGTTGGTGGAATTAGTGCTTGAAGATGAACCTCTGCACATGCTAGAACTAAAGGATCCAACACAAGAAACAAAGTGAGAAAAGGCTTCGATGATGAGGAATATTACATCATACGAAGGATTGCTTTAGAGCTTATAGGAGGAACTCAAGAAGGATCAAGTGCTAAATATTTGTACAGTGCAAGAGGCCGTTATAAGGACTAGGACTATTTTGGAAGACAATGAAATCCTAAAGGCCATGAAGGATGAGACATTAGGCCACACATAACAATTAGAAATTGTTAAGCAGAAACATGAGGCCCTTACAGTAGCTCAGGAACCACACAGGGAAAGGCTAGATGACTTTGGGAAACTCATCACTCAAAATATGGACTTTTTGGAAGGGATAATGACTAAAATTCCCATCATTGTGTTGGTCTTACAAAATGAAAAGGGAGAGATTGCAAGGGATGAATTAGATTCAATTGTAATGGATATTCCAAAGAAAGCAGAGATTGTGACCAATGACTGGCAGACCTTAGAGGTAGAGATGAAAGAATAATATCCCAAATTGATTATTTGGGTTGAAGAAGAAGATACTGTAGGGTAAAAACATTCTTTTATTTAGCAAAATTATTTCTATTCTTCTATTCATATTCTTTGATTCATTTTTGAGATAACCATTATTGGGGTGGCAATGTAACTAGTGTGGGGTAATTTTGATCATTCATAATCTAGCACTTAGCAAAGAAAATATGGAAGGTTCATGCAGGAGAAAAAAGTGCATTCAAAGTTGCAGAAGCATCAGAGAGGATCACGTGATGAATAGAGATAGATTCGGGACTTAGTCATTTTCATGATGAGGATCTATTTTTGGAGATAGCATGTGGAGCACTCAAACCAATTGGAGACTTGCACGTCACGCATTGGCTATTTTTGGATGATCAGCTATGAAGCGCTTTGCATGAATGAAAGTTAAATATAGAATGACAAACTGATAATTGACTAAGAGAAGTCTATTGTCAACACTCTTGCATTTAAGCCTATTTTGTAACGGCGTGTGGCTAATAATAATATGTAACCTATTTTGGGATTAGATAAGTAGTGAAGGGAAAGTCCCCACCATTATAAATATGTATTGAACTGTGTAGCACAGAGAGCATATATATAGGTGTGACAACTAGGTTATAGTGAGATTATGCTGTCAAATATGTTACGCGCATGAGCATATATTACTGTGATTATAAGGAAGATTCTATGTATTTAATGCAATTAATATAATGGAGATTATGGACTAAAACAAGGTGTTATCATGGATATATTTTAGTATTGCATGTTTGATTCCATTATGGTTATCTGTTAATTTTGTTATGTCTAGATCTAGATCTGAATATGCACTGTACAAAGATATATTAGCCATAGATCTAAATTATTAAAGTCTTCATCATGCTAAACATCCTATAACATCAACCCTAAAGAGGTAATTGTTACCGTTACGCTCTTCGGGTGAGCACTTAGTCTAGGCTGAGTGATGTGCTAGTGCGTCTGGGATTGTATTGTTGAATTCTAGGCTACATCAATGGATAATGAAGGTGCCTAAAGAACGGAATTCTAAGGTTGGTTTCAGGTAGTTTTTTCTGGGTAAATGTCTGATATGGTCACTTGTTAGGTGTTCAAGTCCCAATCAATTAACCAGGTGAGAGGAGTATTTTGATGTGTTGATTTTGCTTATGAATTTTTAGACAATGTGTGATAAGTGAAATGTAGAAGGTTAGACCCCTTATTTAGGTTATGTGAGAAAACAAGATGCAAAAAATAAAGGTTCTTTTTAAGCCAAAACAAAACATGACGTTTGATGCAAACAATCACTCATAAAAGTGAAACTTACAATGCAGAAAAGAGAAAGTAGAGAAAGACTAGTAAAACCTGGAGATTGCTTTTCCCTTGTTATTTGATTGCGGGTGATAATGACATATTTTCAAAGTGTCAGTCAATGGTCAGGAATGTCTGGGTACCCTATAATTACAGCATTCACAATCACGGATGGGGTTGATGAAATGATATTTCTAACATGTTTATGGTTTAACAATCAGTATTTGACAGTAAAATTTTGCAGTCGTAACGTTGTGGAGGTCACTCGAAAAGAAAAGAAGACAATCAGCCACTTAATCAAAAAAGATCTTAAAATTAGTGATTGGTTTTCAAAGTAAACTAATAAGAAAAATAATTAATTTGAAAATGATCTTGTATCCAACAATAGGTCCTAATAAGTTGTGAACAAAATTCAGTAATAACATGTTATCAAATTTGATATCAATGTAAGGACAAAATATATTACCAACTTGATAACATGGGACATATTACAAATTATATAAGGAGTAGATAACACTTAGATAATTGATTGATTGTATTGAGTTGAATTTGGAGCAATTAAAAAGAAAATTCTTCCAACACAAAAGGATTTTCCAGAGTGGAGTTTGATCGACAACTTATGTGTGAAAAAGACCAAGAACCAACATTGCTTGGTTTCCACCTCGCACCTCGGTATCAACAAAGGCGGAAAATCTTGACAAAAAATAAATACCTAGCCCAAGCCACAAGTCAATGGGTCAGTTATGCCTTTAAAAAAAATTCTTAACTACGACCACCCATGCATGTGGGAAAAACTAATAGATAGATTATCAAGTTTTATCAATGGAGGATTAGTTCAAATTGATGGCAGATTATTTCAAATCCCACTTTGCATGAATTCAATGCGTGGAGGGTATGAATTGGTGGTGAGAAATAGGCGAGCAAGGGAAATCGATCACTATATACTCAAAATATGTGATGATAATGATTACAAACAATGAATTCTCTATATACCCTTGAGATTGAATTTATATCCCTAATTATCCCGACACAATTTTTATAAATGCAATAATTGTGATGTTAGGTCATCTTTGAGATGGTGAGAGGAAAAACATTGAAACAAAGAGAAAAATATCCAAATAAACTCTTCGATATTTTTTACATTCATAGCTTGGCAACTGTGTGGTGGTCAATTGTGGGTTCAACCTAGTGGTTGGGGTTGTTGTTGGTACAAATGGACATGGATCTTCACATGTAAGAAGTCATAATGAGAATCATAGAAAATATAAATGAGAAATTTATAATTGGTTATGGTGCATTTTTTATGAATGTGTCATTTAAAATTTAAAACTGTGTTGTAGAGAATTGTGTAACATTCCCATTTTAAGACTTTACAAATAAGGAATTTTATTTTTTTACATAATGTTCTCTATTCTAAAAAACATCATTTAGAACACACATTCCATGCTAATCAATCTCATAACAGATAACCATATGCAGCTGTAATGACTCGGTATGCTACCGATCTCTCATTCCATGACTCGGTTACCAACCAATCTCTCATGTTAACTTGAAGTATAGAATACTTTATGTATACTACGTATACTTTGTTATCCTACCCTATTCCAGGTATTAAGTTATATTTTTAAAGAACCTATCTGAAGAAGTGAAATAGATTACAACTTACTCATAAGAAGTGAAATAGATTATTGCAAGCAACAACATATCAATCCTACAATTAAAGAGAAAAAATGATTTATCCATGGCAAAAATGATTTTGCAACAACCACAGGACACACATTCATCCTAAAAATCATATGTCAATGCTTGCAAATCAAAAGAGGAATATAACATTTTGACAAGGTGTTACAAATTGCGAGACTATTGCTATAAAGAGACTTTAAAATCACTATCCACATATGTTTGCATGAATTTTAAACTGAGCTAGAAATAGTTAAAAGTGTTAAGAATTGCATTGAGATTTGAGTGGAGTGGTTAGATATATTAGTTGAGTGGGATGAGGGATGCATGGAGTTGGGAACATGGAGGACTCAGTGGGGAAGTGGCCGAGCTGGCTGGGTGAGGTGAGTTGGGGGTGGAGTGGGGTCAGTTAGAAGGGAAGAAGCTCGGGAGTTGGTGTGAGTTTAAGAAGAGAATGGAGTTGGGAGGGTTGGCATCTGGGAGAGAGGTGCTGAGAATGGGTGAGGATAGTTGTCTGAGTGGGTTGAGAGTGGAGTTAGGAAGTAGGACATTGGTGTGGTTGATTCGTGAGGTGGGAGCTCGGGTGGAGATTTGAGGTAGTGGGAAGTAACTCAGTGGAGTAGGGGAGTGGGAGTCAAATTGGGTAGGTAGGGAGTTGAATGGGAAGTGATTAGAGTTACAGGGATTCATGTAGAGGAAATGAGTCGGGTGGGAGATGGGGTGACTCGGTAGGGAGTTGATGAGGGAGTGAGATGGTTAGAAGGGAGATGGGGTGAGTGGAGAGTTGGGTGGAGAGAAGGGAAGGTGGGAGGTTGTGTGGGTTGATAGTTGGGATGTGAGGTGGATGACTGGGGGTGGGATAATTTATGTGTTATTTTTTTATTAATTTTTTATATATATTAATTTTCTCTCTTATTTAGTTAAATATTAAAAATGAACTCTATACTACTCGTAAAACAAGAAAAAAACTACAATTTTTTTTGTTTTTTAGAATTTAATAGTAATAACATGAAAAATTTATACCAATTAAACACCCTTTCAAAATAACAAAACAAACTTACCTCAGTGATGAATAAATGGCTATATGTATAAAGGACACTACACTAGCAGAGACAACTTTAAATCCTGCAAACAGCTGAGTTGAAAAACAAAATATTTTAAAAATATATCTAACTTGACAATAATGATTAATCCACATAATTTTCATCCTTACGACACCTACGCAAGGTGAGAAAAAATAAAAGTAACCAAAATTTGGGTTTGGTCCCACCAGGCATACCAAAATGTTGTACAAGAAACCTCATTCTCACACGGATGAAATCCGAAACTAGAAGCCACCAACAACTTTGAATAATGGAGGGCTTATGACCTCAGAGGTGGATATGGATCTAGGGGTGCAAAGAAGATAGATATGTGATAAAAGAAGATAGATCTGCAAGACAAAAGTAGATGTGATTAGATAAAAATATGCAGGGGTTTCCCGTACAATCCCAGCTCCAAGAGGATGTTAACTCCCTTGGAGGATGTCAACTCCCATGTCTTGAAAGATAGAAATAAATGATGAACAGTAGATATCATATAGAAATAATGAAATACAAAATGGCAAGTAACTGAAATGACAAGGGGACTTAGCTTGTGCTCATATATGGAGATGAAACGGGCATCAGGATGGAAAGATGAAAAAAAAAATTGGAAAATATTTCTCCCACACTCCTCACCTCTAACTTATAACAATGGAAAAAGTTTTCCTTGACCTCAAACTTATATAACTTAATCAATTAATTTCTTCTCCTTTCCTAAAAACTTCAATAAGTAGAGATTTCATAAAGATTCTTCCTCCTTTTCTGGGTCCTCTTCTGGTTCTTATCTAGGTTCAAGTCTAGGTTCACGTCCTTTTGAAAGAGGGGGGAAAACCCATATTTATAACTTGGAGGTGAGGTTATATTGGGGTTAACGAGTAACCAGGGTTTGATAAATTAACCATGGTTAAGAGATATGATGTGATCATGTGGGGACCATGGGTTGACTTATTAGGTGGAGTGGGGAGCATGATTTGAATAGGTAGGTGGGATAGTAGATTCCATTTTTGAAATTAAGAGTGGAGTGTCAGAGGGGTGTATTATTGCCCATGAATTAAATAATTTTGAGAGATGCGAAAATTCAAATATTAAATGGGTTTATATGGAGCCTATTTGATAATTAATTAAATTTGGGTGAGTAAATGGATGGGATTTATTTAAATTTAAGAAAAATAAAAGTTAGAGTTAAATTTAAATGAATGTGAGATGAAAGAGGGGGGTTATTTTTGGAAATAAGGGATAAAATATGTGGAATAATCCCTCACAGAATCGCAACAGTAGAAACTAATATGCAAAAAATATTACAAATCTCAAATAAAAGTGTAGAATAAAATAACACAACACAAACAGACAGTATTTAATGTGGTTCACCCAATTTGGGCTATGTCCACTAAGAATCACTTGCTCATATTTTATTACAAGCCACCGCTCTCTCAATACAATACCCAGATCTGTTTGGAGCTATGCTCAACAAACTCTACAGAATTCACACCCAAATTCAAAAAAACATCTGCAATATTACATAATTCCTACCATATGCATAAAACCATATAAGTAGTTTTAGAAAACTGTGAATATCAAAACCATGGGAACCATCCCATAAACCTATGAGTCAAAAATCCCACCCATATGAGAAGAAAACGTTTCCCGGTATATTGGGCTCGTTTTAAGGCCAACAATTTTTTTTTCACATGAAAACAGGCTCCATAACCCTGGAAAGACAACTGTGGAAAGTGTACAGTACTATTAGTGTATAGTGTTCAACACTTTCTCACATGAAAACAGACTCCACAACCTAAGAATCTCCCACTTGGAGACTAGTTTTCCTCTAAGAAAGCTTCTCAACCCTTCACTAGTTTCCGTGAAGAAAAATCAAAGCTGAACACAGATTCAGTTTTTCCCTTGTGACCACCTTGGTCATCATGTCTACAGGATTCTAACTAGTATGAATCTTCTCCAGCTTCAACTTCTCTTCCTCCAAAGTTGTCCTAATGAAATGGTACCTTAACTGTATATGCTTCATCCTAGAGTGGAAAGAAGAGTTCTTAGCTAGGTGTATAACACTCTGACTATCACTGTGTAGCTTTCCTTCCTCCTACTTATGCCCCAAATCCTCAAGTAATTTTTGTAACCAAATCATTTATTTTCTTCCCTCTATGGCAACAACATATTTAGCCTTTGTGGCTGATAAATCCACCAGCTTTTGTAGTCATGAAATCCATCTCATTGCTATCCCACCTATGATGTAAACATAACCTGTCATGCTCCTCCTGCTGTCTACATCTCCAGCCATATCTAAATCTACATAACCACACAAAGTGGTGTCTGATCCACTATAGAAAAAAAAATTTCCCATGGTCCCTCTCAAATACTGAAGGACCCACTTTACTACCTATCAGTGATCTCTACCTAGATCACTCATAAATCTACTCACTGCTCCTATTGCATGGGCAATATTAGGCCTAGTCCACACCATCGCATACATCAAACTACCAACCACTGATGAGTAAGGTAACTTGGACATCTAGTTTATCTCCTTCTTGGTCTTGGGACACTACTTCTTTGATAACTTGAAATGGCCTGCCAAAGGAGTCCCAACCAGTTTAGGATCCTGCATATTAGACCTCTCTAAGACCTTTTCAATGTACTCTTCCTGAGATAAAATCAACTTTCATTCCTTCCTATCTTGAGATATCCTCATACTAAGGATTTTTTTGGCTGCCCCCAAATCCTTCATGATGAAGGATTCACTTAGCTACTTCTTGAGTACTTTTATTTCTTGCATGTTTTTACCTGCAACCAACATATCATCCACATACAAACACAAGATAATATAACTTCCATCCTCAAATTTCTTTGTATACACATAACGGTTAGAATGACATCTAATATAACCTTGCTCCATCATGAAGCTATCAAATTTCTTATAACATTTATGTGGAGCTTGTTTCAAGCCATACAAGCTCTTCTTCAGTTTTCACAACATCTCCTCTTTACCTTTGACCTTGTAGCCCTTTGGTTGCTACATATATAGTTCCTCCTCCAAATCACCATGGAGAAATGTAGTCTTTACATCAATTTTTTTAAGTGCAAGTCTTCTGTTGTAACTATTCCTAGAACAGTTCTAATAGAAGTCATTTTTACTATAGGAGAAAAAATCTCATCAAAATATATACCTTTTTTCTGTGCAAACCCCTTGACCACCAATCGGTGCTTGTATCTTTTCTTGCCTCCTTCTTCCTCTTTGACTCTGAACAGCCACTTGTTCTGTAATACTCTTTCTCCTTCAGGTAGCTTCACCAAATCCCATGTCTGGTTCTCCATGAGAGCCTGATGCTCCTCATCCATGGCTTACTCCCACTTCTTCTTGGCATCTGCATGTATTGCTTCATCAAATATATTTGGGTCTCCACTATTAGTGAGTAATAAATAATAAAGAGAAGGAGGAAAACGTTCAGGTTTTGTTCTTACCCTAGAAGACCTCCTCAATATAAGAGTTTGGGGTTCCTGTTGAGGAGGTTCCTGAACTAATTCATGTGTCACTTTTCCATTCAGAAGATCCTCTACCACTGCATATTCTTTTTTGGATTCTTCTCTATTTTCCTGTAACTTCTGCTTATACATGACTTTCTCATTAAATAACACATCCCTAGATTGAATGATTTTCTTGTCCTTATACTCCAATATTTATATCCAAAGTCATCACCACCATAACCAATGAAAGTATAATTTTTTGATTTAGCCTCTAGTTTAGTCCTATCATCCTTGTCTATATGTATAAACACCTCACATCCAAAGAATCTAAGAAATGAATAATCAAATTTCTTACCATACCAAGCCTCCTCGGGTATGCCTCCATCCAAGGAACTTGAGGTTCCTTTGTTTATCAAGTGCACAGTTGTGCTCACCGCTTCTGCCAAAAAAGAAAGAGGTAGTCCTACATGTAGCCTCATGCTCCTAACACATTCCATTATTGTTTTGTTCATCCATTCTAACATCCCATTCTATTATAGATTTCTCGGAACTATTTTTGCCTACGGATTCCATTCTTAGAACAATAATCATCAAATTCATTACTGCAATACTCCCCTCCATTATCTGACCTGAGACATATTAGCTTAAGACCTATTTCATTCTCTACCAAGGACTTCCATTTAACAAAAGTGTCAAATACATCAGATTTTTTTATAATACAATAAATCCAAATTTTCCTTATTGCATCATCAATAAAATTAACATAATAACTTGAACCCTTAAGAGATGATACCTGATCTGACCCCCATACATCATAATGCACTAGTTATAACTTACTCTCTTTCTTTGTAGGTCCAACCTTGATAAAATTTACTTGCTTCTATTTCCCATATATATAGTTCTCACCTAACACCAAACATTTTTCTGTATATCCAGGAAAATCCTTCTTTATGATCTATATGTCGTTATGGCTCATATGACTGATCCTATAGTGCCAAAATGTTGTATCTACTTCTGAAGCCATAAGATTACAAACATTAGTGCTATAAGTGGTTAAATACAAGGTTCCAACCTTCTTACCTCTTACCACCACAAGATCACCCTTGGTAACCTTCTAAGAGTCCACTATAAATATCACAGTACAACCATCACTTCCTAACTGCCCTGACGATATTAAATTTCATCTTAATGTAGGCACATGTATGACATCCTTTAATAGCCAAGTATTCCCATTTTGCATTTTAACCCAAATAGAACCTTTTCCAACTATGTTGCAAGGCTCATCATCACCAAGAAAAATATGCCCAAAATCTCTTTTAGCATAATCAACAAAATAATTCCTATGTGGAGTAGCATGGAAAGAATCCCTCAAATCTAAAACCTAAGATTCAGTAATATTGTGCAAAGAAAGAATCAAAGCATCCTGACATACATTACCCATTGCCACATTTACCTCTATTGGGTTTTAAAATGGTACTTTAACAAAACCACAGTCAAGGGACAACAAGTCCCTCATCTTTATGGGAGAGGTTCCCTTATTAAAAGCAAGCAACAAAGCTGATATACGAATGTACAACTTTCATCTTAAGGCTAGACATATGACATCTTGAAATGATTTTATACCAAAATAGATTATCAATAAAAATGAATGTAAGAACTAAAGAAAGGAAAGAACAAAATATAACAGTACTTTCAAGAAATATAGATAGTAGAGTATTACCCTATATGTACTAAACAAGAGTGATACAGAACAAAATCATTCACATTCACAACATAAGATATCATTTGACAAACACAAAGTTCTAGAAATCATACCAATAAGAACACAAAAATTTTTATCATAGAAGATAAATGATCCACGAATTTTAGGTAAACAAGAGGGGATAATGGAGGAAGATAGAGAAAAGGGGAAAATCCTTTTGTATTGCTTTACTTTCGACAATAATTACACTTCAAAATTATCAGAGTCTAACCTTTTGTAATGAGCCAAGCTCTTACATTTATAAATGAAGTGAAAAGAGGAGAAGAATAGAAGGAAGAAAATATGATTTGGAATCTCAACCACCAACCATCAATGCCTCTATAAATCTGCCTTTAATCTATCAAATCTAGTTCTGCATGTCTTCGGTGTGCTGAAGAAGGAAGGATGGAAGATCAGATCAAATTTGATCTAGTTGAAGAAGTTGGATATCGTATTAATGACTTGAAATACATTTTCCAAATTTTCACCCAAATCAAGATATCCAGTCAATTCTCCATGTCTATCTAGCATGTTGGAGAAGGAAGGATGAAGATAGGATCAAATCTGATATGTTTGAAGCAATCAGATCATGTATTAATGGCTTGAAAGACATTTTCCATATTTCTAACCATCAAATCCTACTAAAACAATATTTTATGCTTCCATGGTGTAGAGGAGATCGAGACATTTCCAACAGTATAAAATTTGTCTAATTTCAAGCACTGGAGTGAAAGTTATGCTTATTTGAATATTTGAATCGAATCCACACAATAATGGCTAAAATGTAATTTTCAAAAAATGGATCCGCAGGCCCAAAATTGAAATTGCGCCTTTAGTGCAAAAGATGCAAAAGTGTAAAATTTCCCTGCAAGTTCGAAACTTCACTTTTGATGTAGGTCTGACACGTGGCTTTTCCTGAGTGGTAATGGAGTCAAGGCTCACTTTATAATTTTACTTCTTTTGGAAACAAGGCTCAAAATCTCAAAGTTCTCCGCTGACCCGCTTCTCCACTTTGAATTTTGATGTGGGCTCAACATTTGACTTTATCCCTTAGTATGAGTGGGGCCATGGTTCACTTTATCACTTTATGCTTTTTATAAAAAAACAAGGCTTAAAATCTCAAAATCATCCGCTGACCTGCCTTTCCACTTTGACTTTCAACATGGGCTTAACATTTGACTTTTTCCCTTATGGAAACAAAACTAAAATTCCCAAAATGCTCTGATGGTCTGCCTTCCTATTTTTGACTTGACACATGGCCATGTGTCCTTTTTTGGGTGTGTTCTTTATTTTTTTGTTTTGACTAATTCCCTCTATTTGGTAAAGGATTTATTTCTAACCCGAGACACGTGGAGGCTCAGCACACATTTGGGACCTGCTAATGCAGCCTAGAATTCTCATATAACACCTAGTCATGCTGGCACATCACTTAGCACAAGTTGAGCACTCATCTGAAGCACACCAAGGTACCAGGTCCCTCTTTAGGGTTGTTATAGCAGGATGGTAGCATTGTGAAATGATAAAGACATATATTTAGAAACTAATCCACCATTACACAGTGATACTGAACCAAATCTATAAAATCATGCATTTACGTATAAATCATCAAGAAATCAATAGTATGTAATGATAACACATAGAAGACACTTTGGTTTGGACAATATTCTTCATATTTTAAACATGACAATGAAACAGAAGATAGATACAATAATATTCATGCGCCCATGGATCTGTTACAATTATCCAATCTCATGCACTTCATGAATCTCTAGCCCTTTGACACCATTGTCTATCAACTAGGTGATTCATCTAATATATAGGGTGGGGAACTTTCCCATCACTGCTAACTATGCCCAAAATAGGTCACACGTTAATAATATCTACATGTCATTTACAATTATAGCCATACATGCAAGTATGCTATCTATAGATCACATACAGTTAACTAGAGTGAGGAATATATTCTTGGATTACTTCCATGCAAGAGTGCTTCGATATGATCCTTGAAATCTATACAAAGCATGGTGCACAAGTCTCGGCATCGCTTTATGTGTTATGCATGCAAGCCTCTGAAAATAGATGATCTGCAAAATCGGCTAAGTCCCAAAAGTTTGTCTTCGCACCTCCGTGCGCGACACCTTCCTATTCCTTTGCGCCTTCGATCCCATCCTATTTTTCTGCATGGACTCTATGTGTGATTTTTGCTAAGTGTTTTATCGAACCAACATTACCCCATACTAATCTCATTTTCACCCCGACAATGGCGATGTCCACAACTGAGTAAAGAATAGTTGAAATACATAATGTTGAATGAATCTTTACACAAAGAATAGAAAAGAATTAAAGAATCAAAGAATTATTCAAGCTTCAAGCTCCCCCATTTCTTTCTAAATTATCATCTCTGAATACTCCTCCTTTATGTCTACTTCTAAGTTCTCCCACTCCGTTAATGCCTTTCCTTATTTCTCTAGAACATCCACAATGATAGATTCCAGCTCCTCCTGAGTTAGTTTCCCTTGCTCATTCTGGATTACAAGCATTATGCTTGACATAGATGTATACATCCCTTCTAGCACATCCATCTTCTGAGTAATGAGATTTCCAAGTTCATCTAACCTCTCTTTATGCGGTGCCTATGCCATAGCCAATTCCTTGTGCTTCTGCTTTACCATAGTTGTTGTTAAGCATGGCCTAGTGTGTCATCCTTCATGGCCTTTTACACCTCATTGTCTTATGCCAGTGTCTTCACCCTTATTAGCGCATCTGGAGCTGTGCATATCATCAAGGCATGATCAGCTTTCTTCAGCTCCTCTTGGAGTGCTTGTAGTAGGCCCTCATATGTAGCAATCTTCCTTGCTACTGCAGCCTGTGCTTTTTTTGTCTCTTCTGTTGGGTCCTTGGGCTGTTCTGGTATATGCACCTTTTCATCCTCCAATACTAATTTTATCATCGTCTTTACGTAGTGCATCACAGAAGGAAATTCTTTTGGTACTTGTGATTCCAAATGTGGGCATACCTTTAGGACATCATCTCCAATTTCCTCCACCATACTAACAAAAGTCTCATATTTCCTTTTACTCAAATCCCTCTCCTATACTAAATGCGCTATTTCCACATTCTTCACTTTTAGCTCCTCTGTCAGCACTTTAATTGTAGCAGATTTGTCAATGTTCCTTCTAGCTACCTCAGTAGATACTTTCACCAAGGCATTGCTTACCTACTCATCCATCATAATAGTTGGTTTAATTGTCATGTGTCAGGCTTCTAGTGTATTTTTCAACCGTCTAGATGCACATGATTCTTCACAGACATCAAAATCCGGTTCATCCATATGTGTATGCATTGACCATGAAATTTGTTTTTGTGTTTGTAATGTCACTTTTTTCTCATCCATAAACACCCATCTGAACAAATATTTTTACACGATGGTGCTCTGGAACCAAGTGCGAACAATCTTCTCTTGGTCCTCTACATAACCCATTGTTTGCACCCTTACATCCTCACTTGTCTGACGGGACCTTGGCCCTTTTGGAATGGCGACATCAAGGTTAGGAATACTGGTTGTGCCCTCATCCTTGCCTTGTGTAGCTTCTGATTGCTCCCTTTCTTCCTCTCCACTCAGTTTTTCCTCCTCATTCTGAGGCTCCTCTTTTTCCCTATGATAGATTGGAGATGGAAGTGCTTTCTCCTCAGACTCTCCTGCTTCTTCATCTAGATTGAGCTTTCTTCTTCTCTTCTTCTCCTTAGGTTCCTCTACCGGTGAGAGTCACGGTGACTTCCTTGTTGTCTACTAGGCTTCCCCTTACGACCTTGTGTGCTTGAACACCTTTCTGAACTGTTGGTCACCCTGCACTACCTCATTCTTTTCTTCTCCTTGTGAAGCCATCATGCACTCCTCCTCCTATCTGCTAGATGGTTCCTTCCTCTTGCACACCAAACCACCACTATCCTCATGCTCTTTGTCCTCTTCCTTGTCAACCTGCATGGGTTTAGAAGGCCTAGGTGCCGAGATGTTTTCCATAGTGTGCTTCCCCTTTGGTGGTCCTGGGAGCATGAACTCGTTCTCTACATACTTATTATTCTCCATCTTTGGTTTAAGTTGGAGATATATGAGTGTGGCCCCGATATCCCCAATATCAAGTGTTTCTAGTTTGATATTCAAAATCTCTGAGATAATATTCTCGTTGTAAGCATTCTTCCCTGGATACCCATACTTCTTTCGCAAGGTGTGGTATTCGCAATCCACCTTGTCTGCATTAAACACTAACCTCCTTGTATCAGTGAACCGATGAATGAAAGCTTGGAAATACTGCACTGTGAATGCGTATGGTAGTTTACACCAGGGGCTCCATGATCCATCCACCATTGAAAAATGTGTAATACAAAAATTCTGGTAAACAACAAACTGAGCCTGCTTCCCCAATACCGAGGGAAACTCCTTTGGTATGCGCCACTCCTCTTCAAAAGTCATGTGGAGCCTATCATACCACATCTCTGCTCTCTCTTTTACCTCATCTTTCATAGACCCCTTACATAGATACTTGTTGAATCTTTCAGTTGGAGACTTGTTATTCATGGGGTATTCCCATATACTTTCTTTTAGGCCATCCAGTACTCTGATCTCTATGAATACTAAAGAAAGTAAGACGAAACCAAAACTTATCTTACTTCTTGTGTGTGCTTCCTCTACTATTTTTTTCTACAATGAAGCCGAACAATGTTGTAAATAACCCCTTCTGACATGTGCTTTGCCACATGCAGCCACATTGAGTTTACTTGTGACCAACGATCTTGGTCATTCAATTTCGTAACCATGTGCACTATTACTCTTACTACCAGAAAACCATGTAATTTATCTATCACTTCCGTGCGGTCCTTTCTAGTATCCCAGTGCTTTTTTTGTTTTCAATATGGCAACCTTATCTGTTAGGTCATTTTTTATGTCATCACCTGTCACCTTTAAACCTGTTACCATGGCAATTAACATGGGTGTTAGTCTTACCCTTCACCCTGAAAAATAGATGTCCTCATGGACTCAACTAATCAGCCGCCTGTATAATGGTGCATATTTCCTAAAGTATGGGAGCTCATTTAATTGGTAAACACCAATCCTTTTCAATAACTTCTCCCCTACATCATCATATATCGGCATCCCATCACCAATTCACCTGTCCATTCGGGAGTTAAGTAAATCATCCAACTTCTTCTTATTGTCCTTGGTTTGATGGTTGTACTCACTTATTTTTCTCTGTCGTATGTGGGAATCCCATTCCTGGCCCACAATTACTTCTTCAGGTACTGCATCTCTGAAAAATTGCTCTTAGGAGTCATCTCTTCCTCCTCTTCCACTACTACCTTCTTCTTTCCTTTTGCTGCTGTTGCTTCCTTCTTTGGAGCCATTCTTCCCTTTGTGTTGTGTTTCTACACCTTCTTTTGTAATTCTTAAATGGTTTACTTCAAACCCTAACCCAATTCAACTGTGCCCTAAATTGTAATCGTGAAATCGTGTGCCCTAGCTCTACTTTTTCAATCTACTTCGTTCAAACCCTTCTCCAACTAGGATACAAGATTCTCCAATACACATATCTACCTTTCACACTTGGTTTCACCCTCTTCACACCTTGAATCACTTACTCAACTCTTCTCACTTAGCTCTTCATCAAATTCTTATAGTTGCAAGGGTAGAAATGAATTCGCATCCCATCCTTATATAGATTTGCAATTTTTAATGCATTAATTGCTCCTTCACCTACCAAATATTTCTCATTTATTGCTCAATTTTGTCATTTCCGTGTGGTACATCTTCACGCCACAACTATAACCTTCTAGCGCACCTTCCTACCTTCTGGTCATAGACTTCCCTTCAGCGCGCACTCTAGCACCCAAGTACCTCATCCCTGCACCTTCTCCTAGTAGTTATCATGGCTGCCGCTTACCTCACGTTATATTTTTCCTTCATTCATCTCCACCCTAGGTTACTTTTGAGAAGTAATCCTTTGTAAATCACCTTTAGTAGCTTACTTCTTCAACATATGTAGCATTATACCTTCCAATATTCACAGCATTATACCTGGGAGTCACCAATAATTTACCCCATAGTAAAAGGATGTGTAGTCCTCTGCACATCAAAATGCTTCATATTGTAGTGAGCTCCATGTGTGCAAGCGCACTTATTACACAAAAACAAGAACTAAATTGACAAAGCATAGTGACGATGAAAGAAACACATTAAGGAAATGTAGAAAAGGAAACCTAATCTATCTGGCAACACTACCTTATTACAAACACCAAGAAGACTTATTTATAGTAGGGCTTCAACCTACTCCCGTTAAAGTAACTGGGCAGCCATGTTCCGTCAATTGCTTCTAACTGGCAAGCACCTGATTCAAGTATGTGAGTTATAACATATGGCCCCAACCAATGCACCTTGAGCTTCCCTGGATGGCACAAAAACTTAGAGTCATACAGAAGTACCATTTTTCTGACCGTAAGTTTCTTATCCCGGATATGCCTATCATGCCATGCTTTCTAGCATGCTTTCTCTTGTTTCTAACTCCAACATGCTATGGCCTGGCACTCATCCAATTGAACCATGTTCTCAATCTGTTCTTCCAAAGCTTTCTCATCAGCTAGACCTCTAGTGCACATAATGCACAACGAAGGTAACATAAATTCTATAGGAAGAACAACTTCCATGCCAAACACCAACTGAAAAGGTGTGGCTTTGTTCAATCTCTTATATGTTGTTCTGTAGGCCCAAAGAACAACAGATACTTTTTCATCCCAATATTTTCATCCCACATCACAAATCTTGGTCAATGTGTGGCTCAAAATCTTGTTGAAAGCCTCAGAAGTTCCATTTTCCTGAGGGTGATAGGGTGTAGTCTTGTGGTGGGCAACCATAAACTCATCTAACAGAATTCAGATTGTCTCATTTAAAAAATGGGTGCCCCTATCACTGGTTAAACTTAAAGGATAGCCATACCTAGTAAGGACATTTTCCCATAAGAACCTTGCTTTTGTAGCCATTGTACAGTCCTTCGTAGGAGCTACTTCTTCCCATCTCGTAAGATAATCTATACAAGTAATGATATAGCGCGACCCAATCCTACACACAACTGGTGAAATAGGCCTAAAAAAGTCTAACGCCCATTTCTCAAAGGGTTCTGCACTTGTAATTTGTCATAAAGGCATCTCATCCCTCTGTCCTAGTTGACCTAGATGCTGACAATGGTCACATGCCTTACAATACTCCTTACAATCCTTATACAACATTTCCCACCACAAACCAGCAAGTAGGATCTTTTGCACTGTAGCATCACCTACATAGTGGCCACCTGCAATACCACCATGGGCTTCCTCCATTATATTCTTTTTTTCATGCTCTAATACACAGTGGCGTAACACCTCATCTCTTCCTAACTTGTATAAATCACCATTGATTAACATGAATGGTTCTGCGCGTATAGCAAGTTACTTTTTTCTCCAAGGACCTCATGCCTTCTGGTGCCATCCCCATCCTTAGGAAGACAACAATGTCCTCTAATTCCATTGGCATGCATTGTAACCTATAAAACTATGCATCAAGCATGGTCTCTTCTATTGTTTTTGCTTCTTCACCTGACTGAACTCTAGACAAGTGATCCAGTCCAGAATTACTTTTCCCTGGTTTTACCACAACTGTAAAGTCAAACTCTTGAAATAAGAGCATCCATCTACATATGCACCCTTGTAAGATGGGATTGTTCACCAAATACTTCAATGCCATATGATCTGTATAAAACACAAAAGGTGTGGCCAATAGATACTATCAAAATTTGTGCAAGGCATATATCATGGACAAAGCCTCGCGCTCTATAGTGGTATAATTCTGTTCGGTAGGGGTCAACTTCCTACTAGCAAAACAAATGGGATGATCAACTATACCTTCTCCAGGTTGAGCTAGGACAGCACCAATGGCCATGCCAGAGGCATCCACGTGAACATGAAAAGGTTTATCCCATGAAGGAAAGCATAAGATAGGCATGGTAGTAAGTTTCTTCTTCAATATCTCAAACATGTGTTGCTGCGACTCCCCCCAATAGAATGTACCTTTCCCCTTGAGAAATTCTTCCAAGGGTGCGGAAAATTTTGTATACCCTTTTATAAACTTCTTGTAATACCCTGTATGACCAAAAAATCTGTGCACCTCTCTCTGACTGGAGGGCACTTTCAAGCCTAAAATGACCGCAACTTTAGCTGGATCGACCAACAACCCTTCCTTGTAGATTATGTGTCCTAAAAGTATGCCAAAGGGAGTAGTAAAGATGCACTTCTTGATATTCAATGAGATACTCAACTATCTACATCTTTCAAACATTAAGCGCAGATTGTCACAATGATCCTTAATTAGCCCATAAATGGTCCAATCATCAAGATAGACCTGTAAGAAGTTGTGAATAAAATCCTTGAATGCTTGTACCACTATCCTTGAGAATATAGCAGGTGCATTCTTCAATCCAAAGGGCATCACAGTATAGGCAAAGCTTCCCCATTCAGTAGTGAAGGTGGTCTTTTCTTGATCTTCCAGGGCAATCCTAACCTGATGATACCCTGAGAACCCATCTGTAAATGAATATATCTCGTGCCCAGCCACTCCTTCTAATATTTCCTCTATGAATGGTGTAGGAAAGGGATCTGTAACACATGCTGCATTCAACTCTCTATAATCAACACAAATTCAAATCCTACCATCCTTTTTGATACTTATCACCATAGGACTGACCCATTCTGACTCATCCAATGGTCGAATGATCCCAAATTTCAACATCTTGTCAATTTCCTCCTTTACTTTCTCACACAAATTGGGATTCATTCGATAAGGTTGCTTCCTAATAGGGCACGCACCTTCCTTAAGATTTATCTTCATTTCTCCAAGTGATTTATGCATGCCTTTAAGTTCATGGTATCCTCTTGGGAATAAGTCCTCATAGTCTCTAAGTAACTCTATGATCTTTGCCACTTCTAATTCTGACCAGTAATCCCCAATTATCACCTCCTTAGGTTCAGCTTCTGTGCCAATATTTACCTTTGTTGTCTTCATAGGTTCATGATATGCACGTGCATCTACATCCACACTGGCTAACACTTCACGTGCTCCATGTGAATGATCCACTTCCAAGTGCTCAACTTCCTCATCATCAATTATGTAAACCAACTTCCCCTTGTCTTTTTCCAGAGAAGCGCACTCAAGTAGTATGATATCATCTACTTCATCCTCAAAACGTGCCCCTGTCTCTGTCTCACCAAATAATTCCTGAATAAGTTCTTCCACTTTCCCACTATCTCCCATGGTTAAGTGCTTGATAAAGCTTAAATCCTTGTTCACTGGTGGTGTAGATGAGAAGAAGTCAAAAGTTTGGATCATCCCTGCAGTCAAATTTTGCCAATTGCCAGTGTCACGATGTAATTCAACATATACATACCAAACACGCACATAACCTTGTAGAGTAGAATAAAACTGATGCACCCAAAGTGAGGGTGGTAATGCTTCCTATCCTACTATCCAGAGTCTCTCACACTGTTGGATATGATGTTGAATAGGTTGATCACCATGATAAGGGAAATTTTTTGTAGGTGCATTACTTCTTGAAAACCTGGTTGATAAGGCGGTCCCAATCTCTCCCCATTCTAATAGATTATCCCTGTGGACCACCCACCAATGCACTATTATCCCACCCAAAGTATATGATAGCATATCTCGTCTTTTAATCTGGTCAGCCTAGTTTTCCCCATGGCCTGCAAGAATCCAACCAGATCTTTGGATCCAATATATCAGGGTACTGAGTGACTTATACATCAGACATAGCAAAATTCCTTTTTCCAAGAAACTGCGTGCTTAACTTCACACCCCACCAGTTCATAAGTGCCATGAGCCCAATTATCACAAGCAATACTGGTAGTATCGTTGATTGACTGAGAATCTTCCCAATGAAGGATTCCTTCCTTAGATGGCTCATTGACCTCTGGGTCCCGAATAACGCGTATATAGATTCTGTTCAAGTCCTCTTCACTCAAAGGTTCCACATATGGTATGGATTTCCCATCTATCAACGGTATTATGACCCTTTCCTCCTTGTTCTTGAAGCTGATATACCCCTTGTTAAACCTCAAATCAGCATTGTTTGCATAACACCAAGGGCGCCCAAGCAAAGCTGGGAAGCTATCTGCTTCCACAAGTGCTAACACTTCGAAGTCTCCTGTGAACTTGGCCCCTTGTATAGTGATAGATGCATCCTTCAAAACTCCTATGGGAGTAGCTTTTGTTTTGTTTGCCATGAACAATACATTAGATGATGGCTGCAATGGGGGTCTCCCCATTTGTACCCATACATCCAATGTAAGTACATTCACTTCCACACCTGTGTCAATCAAAATATTGCTCAACAACCAACCATCCACAACAACATTCAAAGTGATCTCCTTATCATAGTCAATGCTATCGGGGGGAAGATTCACATGAAGTATTTGTCTTCCAGTCTCAGTTCCCGTGTGTGGAGTATTCCCCTTCAACCAATTTCCCAATAAAGGAATAATATTCTCCTGGCGCAACATTCTACATACCTCTCTGATGTCATCAATATCAGACGGGGCCTTTTCTGTATCCTTATGCTCCAATTTCTGAGACTACTCTTTCAAACATTGTATTTCACCTTGAAGGATTCTAAGGACCTCCATAGTTTCCTGATAGACTTCTTTCTGATGAGTTAGATCTGGATACCTAGCATGCAAAACCTCCTCCCTAGTGATTGTCAGGCTTCTGTTGTAATACCTCTTTCACACGCATGCCGCCTCAGCTCGTGTGGTTATCTTGACTGTTACCACCTCAGGTTCTGGTGTTAACTTGGGCATCCACTGATTCTCTACTGTGTGCTGGATTCTAACCATCCTTGCACCTTTGTTTTCTTGCTTGTGTTGCTTACTGAGATGCTCATACAAGTCCAGACACTCTTCATAACTATGCCCTTTTCCACAAAATGAACAGGAAATATTCTGCAGGCATTTGTGCCTATAATGGTCAGGTGAGCCACATGTATAGCAAGTTCCTCAAGGGAATTCACCTCTTCCTCCATATCCACCTCGATATCCTCATCCTCTTTCACGACCTCCTTCAAATCTTCCATCATCCCTGTTATAGCGCGTTTGATTATAATCCCTATCATGATGCTTATTCTTTCCTTTAGAACTATCAGCCACACTCGTCTATCACACCCCAATATCAATGGCATCATGGATCTAGCCAATCAACCTACAATCTTCAGTATCATGGGTCATGGACCTACAAATTTTACAAAAAGAGGATACATTCTTCCTGATTGCGCGTTGTAGTAGGGGGCAGTGACTAGCATCATGATTCAAATGGAAAATCTCACAGTCTAACAGTAGTGAATGTATAGATCTATGAGGGCAACTATCCTTGGTGTGGCCTTCCACTTCACAATCTGTACACCAGATTCTTGAGTGCATTTCATGAGCTGAGTTTGCTGATAATTTCTCTAACTGCGTTTTGCCATAGCTCACTATCTGAGCCTCCAAGAATGGACTAACTCTAGTGTCAATACTCCCAACTTCTTCAGCATGTAGGGTTGCCTCCAATGCTTTGTGCGGGTTGGTATAAGTTTTATGTGACAATGCTCTTCGAAATGGAGTAATCAATCCCTCGACAAACCATTGTGCATGCTGACTTGCATGAATGTCATAGGAGAGTTTGGATAGAAGTGTTTTAAAATGGGCATCATACTCACGTACACTATCAGTAGTGCCTTACTTTATATCCTTAAGTTCGCTTATACTCTTCTGCTCAAACTCTGGGATATGGAACTCTTTCAAGAAAACATCTTTCAATGCTGCATAATCAATACAAGTTTGATTGGATCAAACTTCCTATACCAGCTGTGCGCGTGCGCTTGTAACGTAGTAGCAAATTGACTCATCTTTTTCTCAAAAGTCGTGATACCTTTTGTGCGCCACAATATTTCACACATATGAATGTGTTTAGTAGCATCCTCGATACCTCTATACTCTGGGAGACGAAGAGACATCTCCATATAAATGTTCTGGGTTGTTGCGGGCCCTAACCACCCAACCCAGAACCTCCTTGGTTTCCTCTTCCTCCAAAACCACCCGAACCACCAGAACTAGAACAGCCCATACCTCCTGATCCTCCTACAAAATTTGGAATAGGGCCTGTAGATGCACTCCCCTGCGTCCCGATAGTGGTACTATATTGGACCCCTACAGTCGGTGAAGTAGTCCCAGTTCCAGAGGTGAATCCCACACTTGGCGCGCTCATATTCTCTGTAGATGATGAGTATGAAAATATACCCCCAAAGAATAATGAAGCTATCTGTGCTGCCATTGATGTACTTGTTGTCTGACTTGTTTTTGTTCTTTCACTTCCTAAATGAAAACTTTGTTTACCTATTGTACTAGATACTAGAAAACCAAGCGCAAGGGCTAGGTCAGCAGGTTGGCTTAGATGTGCACCCGTGGTCCAGGTCATATCTGCTGGCGCACTTCCATGTGAGGCCGAAGAGGGTTCTCTATCATGCTTTCCTAGATGGGGGAGTTCCTAATGCTCTAGCTCTTCTTCATCCCAATGAGCCTCAAATCCTTCACGAGCCATCTCTCTCCACAACACCATCTGTTCTACAATTTCTTATTTCTTGCATAATTCCCTCTCATGTGCCTCATGATACTTCAGCCGCCTCTCTTCCCTTTGCCGTGTTACCGCTAGGTCTGCCATCTTTCACAAATCCTGTTCCTATCCCCACCCGTGGAGATTTTTAGCTTTCCATGGGTTTATCTTCCAAGTTCAATGTCACCATCAGTATTTTGATTGCCAGCAGAATACCTTGCAGATACGTCCCTCTAGGATACCGTAGGAACTGGAACTTCGCTATCTCCGGGCACGAATAAGTTGAAATTGAATACTCCAGAATATAGCTGTTTAGAACACCGTGAAACCAGGTATCTACCGTGCGAGTCTAGATCAAGTCAGCATCATATAGTGTTTGAAATTCCTCCTATGTCCAAACAAGTGTGCAATACCTCCAATTCCACTTAGATGCATATGCAGTCAACCACTCGTATAATTCTATGGGAAAGATAGCAAAGAAGCTTTCGTACAAACTGTCATACAAATTCTGCTCTACCCAAGTGTGTGCATTAAATCCGGATCCAGTGCTAAACCTTCGTGTGTATTCTTCCTCCAGATCATGAATCCACTCTTCAATGCTTTCCAAAGTTAGCTGGTATGTCTTCATCGCGAACCATTCTGAAAACAACTAAAAAATAGGTCCCGACAACGGAACCAATGATGCAGCCTAAAATTCTTAGATAACACCTAGTCGCACTGGCACATCACTCAACACAGGCTGAGGGCTCACCCGAAGCATGTACCAAGGTACCAGGTCCCTCTTTAGGGTTGTTGTAGTAGGATGGTAGCATTGTGAAGTCGATAAACACATATATTTAGAAACTAATCCACCATTACACAATGATACCGAACCAAATCTATAAAATCATGCATTTATGTCTAAATCATCAAGAAATCAATAGTATGTAATGATAACACATAGAAGACACTTTGGTTTGGACAATATTCTTCATATTTTAAACATGAAAATGAAACAAAAGCTGGATACAATAATAGTCATGCGTGCATGGATCTGTAACAATTTTCCAGTCTCATGCACTTCACGAATATCTAGACCTTTGAAACCACTGTCTATCAACTAGGTGATTCATCTAATAAATATAGGGTGGGGAACTTTCCCATCATTGCTAACTATGCTAAAAATAGGTCGTATGCTAATAATAGCCATGCGTCGTTTACAATTATAGCCATACATGCAAGTATGTTATTTATAGATCACTTACAATTAAGTAGAGTGAGGAATCTATTCTTGGATTACTTCCATGCAAGGGTGCTTCAATATGATCCTTGAAATCTAGACAAAGCATGGTGCGCAAGTCTCGGTATCGCTTCATGTGTTCCGCATGCCAACCTCTGAAAATAGATGATCTACAAAATTAGCTAAGTCTCAAAAGTTTTTCTTTGCACCTCCATGTGTGACACCTTCTTATTCCTTCGAGCCTTCAATCCCATCCTATTTTTCTGTGCGGACTCTGTGTGTGAGTTCTACTAAGTGTTTTATCTTACCAACACCTGCCTCTAGATTTTACCTTTGAAGCTACGTCAAGATGACACGTGGAGGATTCTGTAAACCCTTCTATACTTAGCTGATTCAATAGTCAGCTCTACCTCCTCTTTGACTCTAACCATGTGGTGATTCCATGCACACTTGGGGACCCAATCTTGATTCTTCCTTTGAAGTTACGCTGAAAGACATGTGGAGGCTCCTACCGACACTTGGACTTTTCAATGGATGATTCTATCTTCTTTTTAGACCTAGGACACGTGGAAAGCTGACACTCATTTGGGGTAGCTCCTTTGGCTTTGACCCTTGAAGGTGCGTCATTGAGACATGTGGAGACTACCATTGGTTCTTTTATACTTAGCTGATTTAGGCCTGCTACCCATTTAACTTCTATTGGACCCTAGACACATGGAGGGTTGGCGCTAGTTCAGGGTCTCTCTTTGGGCTACACATTTGAAGTTACATCAATGAGGCACGTGGAGATTTGGCACATGTTTGGGGAACCACCTTTGGCTTCGACCCTTGAAGGTGAACTGATGAGACATGTGGCGCCATCCATTGGCCTTAGAATTTTCAACATCCAATTTAACTTTTTGAGGCTCTGACCACATAGAGGGCTGGCACTCATTTGGGGTCTATCTCTTAGGTCTCACTTTTGAAGTTGTGCTAATGAGGCACATGGCGAGTCTTTGCTCACTCAGGATCCTACTTTGAACTTGGACTTTGGAGGTGCACCATTGGGACGCACGGAGGCTTCTTTTGGCCCTTTATCCTTAGCCGATTCATCGGTTGGCTTTGTCTTTTCAGACTCTGATCACGTGGAGGGACTATGCACATTTGGGGTCTCTTTTTCTTGTACACCATACCAAAAGTATGCCAAAGAGACACATGGTACATTCTGCAGTTTTTCTATACTTAGTCGATTTGGGCCTCGATTGAACACTACCTTTCTCCACTTTGACTTACGAGGAATGAGGCAAGATCAATAACCATAGAAAAAATCTGACAGCCTAGAGGAAAGATCCAAAAGGGAAGATAGAAATTTTATCAAACCATACTTACTACAAGATTTTAAATTAGCACCAGCTTCTTTAAAGCACAATTTTTCCTATCTCTGCAGACTTCTCAATTTGCTCAAACACCTCCTTGTTTTCTTCCTATTGTTTCTTCTTATACCGAAGTTCCCAACAGTCCTTCTTTGCATGCCCAGACTTTCCACAGTGACAACATACTATCTTACTTTGGATTTTGACCTTTCCTGATCCTTTGATTTTCCATGGCGTCCTCTATTCTTCCGTCTCCCTTTAGTTTCCACTGTCAAAGCATTCCTTGAAGTAGAAGATTCCCCATAGCTTTTTCTTCACATTTCCTCACTTAGAATCACCCCTACAACATCCTCAAGCTTCAACTTTGAGTTAGCTAGAACTGAGTTTCTTACCACCATTACCAAGCTATTCTAACTCTCAGGAAAAGAACACAGAACTAATAAAGCCCTAACTTCTTCATCAAATTATATTGCAACCAAAGCTAGCATATTTACAACTGTATTAAAATCATTTAAATGATATGCTACTGAACTATTCTCAAAAATATTTAGATTAAACAACTTTTTCATTAAAAATATCTTATTAGAGGTAGAGGGTTTTTCATATAACTTCCCTAATGCATCCATAAGTTCTTTTGTAGTCTTTTCCTTTGAAACATTAAATAATACCAAAGATGTAAGACACAACCAATTTTTCCCAAGTTCCTTCCTATCTAGAAAATTCCATTTCACATCCATCATGCTCAAGGGTTTGTTCACCTCCTTAGAAAGTAGAATATAAAGATCCTTCTGATAAAGGTAATCTTCCATCTACATCTTCCAAAGACTAAAATTCTGCCTCTTGAATTTATCAACCCTAGATCTTCCATCATCTACCATATCTCCCACTCAAGATAAAACTTTCCCTGTGATTCAAAACTTCAGCAAACCAAACCATGCTCTGATACCAATTGTTTGGAAATAAGGGATAAAATATGCGGAATAATCCCTCACAGAATCACAACAGTAGAAACTAATATGTAGAAAATATTATAGATCTCAAATAAAAGTGTAGAATAAAATAACACAACACAAAGAGATAGTATTTAACGTGGTTCACCCAATTTAGGCTATTTCCACCAAGAATCACTTGCTCAAATTTTATTACAAGCCATCGCTCTCTCAATACAATACCCAGATCTATTTGGAGCTATGCCCAAAAAACTCTACAAAATTCACACCTGAATTCAAAAACACATCTGTAATGTTACATAATTCCTACCATATGCATAAAACCATATAAGTAGACAATTGTTTAAGTAGTTTACAAAACCATGGACCAAAACCATCTCATAAACCTATGCGTCAAAAATCCCGCCCATATGAGAAGAAAATGTTACCCGGTATATCAGGCACATTTTAAGGCCAAAACACCCTGACAAGACAACTATGGAAATTGTACAGTACTCTTAGTGTACAGTCTTCAACACTTTCTCACATGAAAATAGGCTCCACAACCTAACAAGTTATACCAAAACTGGTGTCTACACCTACTATGGATGAAGCATATGAATATGTCTTCAAATCAGAAGATAAATTGCATCAAAAGAGAAAGATGACAAGTAAATGTAGTGATAGTAACTTGGATATAGAGGAAACAAGAAGATCCTCTAAACTTGCTAAAGGAGAAGAGACCTAATAGAAATGTGAAGCCCAACTTCCGAGGTAAATGGAGGTTTCAGATGGTAGGGGAGTGAGGATGGTAATTATTTAGAGATTGAAAACCTTTGAAGATGTTTTATGCAACAAATCTCATTAAGCTCAACACTTCCTACCAAATCCTAAAGCCAAAAATTAGGCTATTTTCACAAAGGAATATATTCAAGCAACAAAAACTAGGAGCTAAAACTGAAGACAACCTGTAACAAACCATTACACCAAAACCTCGAGGCATTAGTGAAATCCACACATGAGGATCATAACATCCCACCATGCTTCAGTAGCCCAGACCTCGAGAAATATTTGCGTCCGTATAACGGGACCATGCCTTGCCTTATACGAGCCCTGGGCGAACATTGCAATGTCAACGTAGCCACCTATGTTAGGACTCAAACCTAGGTGGTTTCTCTGATACCAAATGTAACGAACCATTACACTAAAACCTTGAGGCATTAGTGAAATCCGCACATGAGGATCATAACATAACCTAATGAATCGATAGACCTTGGTGGCGGGAGAAAAACAATCTATACATAAGGACTGGAGAAGGGAAAATGTTTTCAAACTAGATGCAAGTGTCAAGAAAAAGGTATGCAAGGTGATTGTACATGGATATTTAATGAACAACATAATAAGTATTTAAATGGTGCAAACATTGAATTTTTCATTATTCCTAAATATGAACCATATAAGATTTCTAGGTTGAATAAATATCAAAGTGTGCTTATGGATAAATCTTACTTTGTTACCTTTAATATTGGGCCATATGAAGATAAGGTATTGTGTGATGTTGTTCCTATGGATGTTTTCCATTTATTATTAAGAAGACCTTGAAAATATGACAAGCATGTAGTTCACTAGGGCAAGAAAAATACTTATGAAATACAACATGAGGGAAAATTCCATGTTTTGAAGTCGTTCAAAGAAGAATAAAATAGAATGACAACTTTATCATTGATTATAATGGGTTAGACAGATATTTTGTAAGATTCCAAGGCTGATATTTTCTAACTATTATACCCTAGAGAAAAGGGGAATTTTGATCAGTAGATTATCCCATTAGAAGTGCAAAAAATTATAATACAATATTTACATTTTATACCATCCAATCTACCAGCTATCTTACCACCTTCTAGAGGTATCACCCATCAAATTAATCTTATTCCTAGAGCCGTACTCCCAAATTAGGTTACTTACAGGTTGAATCCTCTAGAAAATGAGGAAACAAGAATAAAAATTATTAAATTATTGGCAAAGGTATTTGTAAGGGAAAGTATGAGGCCGTGTGCCACACTTGTTTTAATCTCACCCAAGAAAGGGGGTAAATGGAGATTATGTATGGATTTTAGAGCCATTAACAAAATCACTATGAAGTAATAATATCCACGGCCAATAATGGATGAATTATAGGATTTCTTATTATATGCCAATATCTTCTCTAAGATTGACCTCAAAATTAGATACCATCATATTCATATTCATGAATATGATGATTGGAAGACTACCTTCAAAACTAAGGATGGGTTGTATGATTGGATGGTGATGTTGTTTGGCTTATCAAATGCTTTGACTACCTTCACACGAATAATGAATCGAGGTATTTAGACTACACATTGGAAAATTTGTTCATATTTATTATACTCATGCTCTGCACTGTAGTGTTTGTTAGTCTTTTCAAATATTTGTATTTGAATTATTGTTCAAGCTTATAACATCCTGTCGGCCACGTCTGCCATTTATGTATAGGATTTTAAAATCAAACATACGATCACATCTACAGATTGTCTCACAAATTTACAATATCCACATCAAGCCCCTTCTTTTATTTTCCAATTTGTAGAAAATCTTACAAAACTTAATTCGTCAAATACAATTTGATCATGTGAATTGTAAATGTGAATTCTACCTTAAAAGAGGTAAGAAAATGCGGTGTGTTTGAAATGTTGTTCCCCTCCTTTTTTACATTGCGTTTTTATGCATATAGTTAACAATTTTGTTTCACTAAATAGATATGAAAATAAACATCATAACATAAACATGCAAATAAACACAACTAAATCATATTTAAAAAAAAAAAATACCTTTTTTAATCATTAAAATAGGCTTGTAATATTCCTTGCAAAATTCAACCGCCAACCTAATACTCACCTAAAAAAATAAGGTGTAAAACCAATACTTATTATAAAAAAAAACACTTAGGCTTGATTATCAAATAAACACTTGACCTATAAAAAAGGGGCAACCATTGATATCTAAACGACAAAAAATATAGAGACATTCCTAATTGTGAAATTGATAAAGGTTCATCCACTACCAAGGCTTAGAACATAGATCATCCACAACTATCTCAATAACCCCCTTTTTTTAGATTTAAGTTTTAAATGGCAAATTGTGTCCTTACTTTTCAAAAAAATACAATAATGGATGCATCCCCAAAAGGATTTTCCACTAAGGGAGAGTAGCCATCTATGATAACATAACTGTCAATCAAGCTCGAAGCACAACGCCCAAGCTTCTTAGATGACGAAGTTGGGGAGTCTTTGAACTAATCATAAGGAGTAACACAATGAATATGAAGATGAAATTATTAATGGAAAAACAACAATAAATCAATACGATAAGATAATCAATGGTGACAACACTAAGACATCTAACTCCTATAGATATCTAAAGTTGGTAATTTAACACTTGATAATGCCAGTATTGACTTAATCCCTTGAATCACGACTTTTATTTATTACTATACTTATCACGTGTTTCAATTGAATGCAACTTATCAATATCATTTTACATGTATTTTCATATTTGAATGTTGGAGCGCTTATCTACATTATTTTCATTGCATATTAGTTTATAATATCTCTATCCCCAATTAAGGTTTTCAAACATTATTCTAGATAAATCATTTGATGAACCCACTTATTTATTGAATCTTTTACCTATTTCGCTTAGGTTCCCTATCTCGATTAGGCCTTTTGTTAGAAACCATAATTGCCCCAAGGTTTCCAATTGTCATAGTTATCCCTTACTTATTGCATGTTTCTATTCCTTAGTCTAATCTTACAGTTTTTATTCCTTTATGCTTTCATGGCTTACTCTATCCATTCCATGTCATTATATTGTGCTTACAATAATGAGCAAATCTACAAGTCTTTACTTGATATCCCTATATGTGAGGAGGTTAGTGGTGGTATTGATAGTTTTTATACACATGAGTGTGAAAATTATTCAGCAACATGTACAAGAGATACCACCTCCTACCCATCTTATGACACATATCTACATATGTGATGCAATCTCGGAACGACCATGCCTACCTAGTAACATTGCCTCTCATTCATTACAAGTAACTAGCCCCTCTTCTATTATTGGGCCTTCTCTTATGACCAAGTAATTATGTTTGTTTCTTGAGGATACACATGATATGTATGTTCTGTTGAATATCCAAGTACTTACGATCATGAGGATGATTATGCTAACAATCTTAGTGATTGTGGAAATTTTGTATATCTCATTATCCCTACTTTTAATGTATCAATCAGATTGAATGCTAAAGATAAATCAAATGATTTTATCCCCTTCCATCTCTTGAAATAAATAATAATAATAATACTACTTTCGATCCCTTTCCTTCTCATCATAGTATAGGAAATGATATAATTCGATATGATTTCCTTTCTCCTCGTCTTGACATAGAAAAAGATACAACTGAATGTGTTATCTCTTATATTCCTATTAAAATCAAGAATGTTATAAATGATTACCCTCCCACTCTTTCTTCTATCAATAATGATACACATGTTATTCTTCAATTGATGACAAATAAAATTCTTTAACAAATATGAGTCCACTTCTTCATTACCTTCAAATTTCCACAAATCATTCCTCAATCACATCTCTTTTGGCGTTCACATCGCACTACTGACGTGTGATTTCTAGTTAGCACTATTACTATATTTACTTTGCATTATTATGTCTTATAATCACATGACAATGCTAAGATATTATATGGATCTGCATGCGTTATTCATTGAAGTGCGGTGCGGATGATTGAGATCAGAATCCATCCATCAACACTATTATGGTTACACCAAGACACAAGTGATATGAAGATGTGCAGGTGGCTCCCTGTCACATTTTCTGATGAAACCCATGCGCAGATCTATGCATTTATTCTTCCAAAGATTTATGATTCTAAAATCCTTATCTGAAAATGTAAATTTTAATTTTCAAACTTTAACCATTCATAAGGATATAAGAACTCAACATCAATTTTACTGACTTTAATTACTCCAAAATTGAGTAATTCCTTATTTATTTATGCACCTTTGTCTGATTTTCAATCACAACATTGAAATGTACATTCATTTATACTTTGTGGATCATGGATACTGAAATGAAATCATAAGTCCATTTTACCATTTTAATTGATGAATACTTAATCAAATTAATAAAAATCCATTACTGAACTTATATAATCCAAAGCTTCATCAAAATAGAAATAAAAAATCCATAAAACTAAATTGATAACGAAGTTCACCTGAAGCCTACGTCTTTAAATACTCGAAAAGAGAATTAATCTATTCAAAGTCTAATGAAGTAAAATTACCCTTCAATAATGAAAAATAGATCACAAACCCTGCAAATGGAACTCTACAATTACCAGACCTCATGGAACTTTGCAATTAACCAGAAATTATTTTGAAGTCCATCTATGGCCCCTATAGTGTCTTCACAATGTGATCTCCCTATAACTGTACTATAAAATCTCCTAAAATTGGAGAATCTAAAGCATTACATGAAAAAAATTCACATATTTGGATTCCTCTTGGAATTTTGAACAATTTTCATTTTTACACTAAGGCCTAATTCAGCCCCTAAGTGCTCCAAAACTAAGGATTTTCATAACTTCCCTTCAAGCCTTATGGATCTTCTTAGGCTAGACTTCTTACCATTCAAATAAAATGAGATCCTTTATAATATTTTCAAGATCCTATGGCATGTTGGTGGGCCATTATTATTTTTACATGGGTGGTGGGAGTTCAAATCTCCCCACCACTGACTCCACTTTATTCGAAAATCCCGTGGACTTTAACCAAATAGCACTAAGGCTATTAAACCCCACTTTACATTTTTTTAATGGTTTTCCACCCCATGTGTCTTCCCTTCATGCATTTCCCACCATCCACGTGGACCTCCATTTGGTAGGGGGGAAAAAACTTTGTTTGGAAGTGTCATCCAAATATCCCGCGTGGCCTCCTCCTTATTTTCTCATTTTGGTGTGAGAACTATTTCATTGTCCCACATGTGTGGGTGGATAAAGTGTTTAAGCATTTTAAAAGGTATGGAAGACCACATAAATCCATGGCTTGGGTAGGTATCACCTTTTTTTGGGCACCCAACTGTCTCTGGAGTTGTTCATTGGCTCATCGGTCGAGCCATAGACCGAGGTGGCTATAAATTGAATGTTTCGTGGGTTTGATTGAGCTCCCTATGAACTGTGCATTGACCACCAAGATAAATTTGGAGCCAGAAAAACATGCCACATCATATAAATGTTAACCCTTCAATTGGTTGGATAAAGGGCTTTAGCCGAGTCATATGCAAATTGACCAATGTTTTCGCCAAGGTAATAGGGGATAAAACAATCTCGAACCGTATGGATATAATCCCAAACAATGTGGTAAATAAATTGTGATTAACTTAGTGGGGATTTTATCACCCCACCGAGCTAATAAAATAGCTCGCTCAAGCCCAATTCAAACCCTGCAATGCACAAATCTAATCTCCAATACAATAATCCCACATGGGAAATGTTAGAGATATATATGGCATATATAATAGAAAATTTGATAATGGCAATATGAAATAGGTGGAAAATGTGCCCCTCCTATAAAAGAGTGTGCCAAACTTAGCTGTGGGGTCCACACAACTTTTCATTTTCTGAAGATTGAAGGTGATCAAAACATGAAATTTCAACCTTTCCACCTTTTTCCAATATGTCATGTGTCAACGCATGATTCACGAGTTGACCATTTTGACCTCATTTTACGCCAAACATTAACCTGCAATACCTTTCACGTATGAGATATGTTGTTTGAGTTATACCTGTGAACGGAAATCTCTCATATCACTCTACCACTTGGTCATGGTTTAGGGAGATTTAGGGAACTTCTGAATGTCCCAAAATGTCCTTTGGATCACACCTCCAGAGTGAGGAGGTTTTATGTCCACAAAAAGTTGTTTTCCACCCACAAAACATGCTAACTCATCATGCTTTTCACAATCACATACAGGAAACAAAAGTAACATTATGGGTTAAATTAATAGATATTGTTGAGTATTTAGTCACAAACAATTGATCAGATAAAAACACTCATTTAACAATAGAAAGTAAGTGTCCAACTAATACTCTACAACCCCATCAACTTCTGTAAATAGCTATGAACTCTAAGATCCCACTGTGATGCCATAATAATAAATCGATTAGATGATAACAACCATTCAACAATAGAAATAAAGTGTTCAAACGATACTCTGTGATACGGCCAATCAGTGTAAAAATTAATTTCACCAAAATAGATTAGTGTAAAAAGACAACTACATGCCAAACATATCTAGTTTCCACTATCTCCTGTGAAATTGTTAACACTACAAATATCATGATCCAAAATGTTTAGACCATCCATGCCAAAATAGCTATAGTAAAAACTGGATCAAGTAAACTACCAGTGAAAAATAATCTATCCCCACAATCCACAATGCAAATTGGATAGAAATAAATTGTCTGTCAAAGTTACATATCAAGTGTGCTAACCATATACCATTACAAACATGCCCAAATTATGAGAAATAATCATATATGGACACAATATGATGGCATATTAATTTCAATAGCAAAATAGTGTCCAAATTTTCATAAATTAAAATTTAACAATAGATACTGAATTGTAAATTTCCAAAAAATAGACATTTTTACCATGCACACTGAACCTGCATATTGTTTTTAGAAATATCCTAAGATGAAACATGAGTTGTACCCAACTATACAAAACTCTAAGATGAAATAAGGAGATGTAAATTGAGTATCTATCAAATTTCCAAAGTAAGAAACCCACTGAGTATGGTAAACATGTCCCTTAACTTTTCTCACAAAATATGAACTCCCAAATCATTCAAAGCTAAATGGGAAAACTATTTCGTACATCAATCAATCGGAATATCATAACACAAGCCCTAAATTAATTACATTTATAAACAATCAAGAGCTATGAAAAATAAAATTGAAAAATTGTTTACCAACCCATGCTAACGGACTTTCATCTGTAGGTATTACATGATCCGGGGTTGAATTTTCAACTGGTGGTGGTGTCACAACTTCATTTAGGTTTATCACAGTTCTATATTCCATATTTGGCTTGCCATTATACTGATGGTGAGATGGATGAAATCTCCAACTAGTGTCCACCTGATTTCCACTCATATAACAATGAGTGAAAAATTTCCTCTTTTCCTTCTTCTGGCATGAGGAAACATCGTTGCCATCTTTTGCTTATGAACGACGAGAGTGGTATTTTCCATTTCCTTTTTCTTAACAAATGACATCAAATTTTTCATCAATGTCCTTCTTTTCGATAATTTAGTAACAAAATGGTTATACAATCCATAAAAAGTACAAGGAAAATCATTCCAAACTTTCTAAAAATTGTAACCATACTTCTTAAACTGAAAGAGTGGATCATAAGTTTTACAATTTTCATGGCGCTTATAGTAAGAAAGCAGAGGTGGAATCTCAATACCTCTATGCTAAATTTTACTACCAACTCCTTTTTCTGATGAATAATCACATGATTCTTGTATTGAATCTATCTGCAGGACTACTGGGGTATTCACTTGGCCTTTGGAAACTTGTATTTTGTTGGCGTGCTTAGAGAATTTTTCAATATCCATTCCCACACTAGGAAAACCCAAACCTACAAAATGAGGATGATCCTCAACCTGCATTGGGTTAGTAATGCCTTCACTATTTCTTCCAAGACTTCTTCTATCAAAACCCATCTTATATAACAATTTGGATCCAATGCCTCTATTATGCTTTTCAAATGAACCAAAGACATCATTACTTGAATCCAAAATTGAATGAGAGGAAGAAAAATATTCCCCTAGTGAATAACTTACAGTGCACTTTGTCATGGTCTATGCATATGAAGTAGACGGAATGGCCTTCTTCAGTTCACCACACTTCAAACTGATCAAGAGCTCATCATGTAATGTTATCTTCTTTTTCAACTTATCAACTTTCTCTTTTAGGGAGTAGATCTTGCATCCCAGAAATGCATTTTCCTCCTGATTTTTTAGTTGATTCTCTCGAGATCTTTCATTATTTCCCTCTTTAATGATTTCCCAATGATTACCTATAAACCAATTATATTCTAAAATATTGTAAAACTATCGAGTAAGAAGATCAATCCAAATATACTGCACTAATGGGATTAGCAAATCATACACTAGTATACAAATGTAACTTAAGCAATCACGAAACCAGCTCTGATATCAAACATGATCCAAAAACACAAGTTTTAATTTTCAAACTTTAACCATACACAAGGATCTAGGAACTCAACATCAATTTTACAGACTTTAATTACTCCAAAACTAATTAATTCCTTATTTATTTATGCACCTCAGTCTAATTTTCAATCATAAAACTGAAATGTACATTCATTTGTACTTTGTGGATCATGGATACTGAAATGAAATCCTAAGTCAATTTTCCCATTTTAATGGATGAATACTTAATCAAATTAATAAAAATCCATTACTAAACTTATCTGATCCAAAGCTTCATCAAAATGGAAATAAAACATCCACAAAATGAAATTAATAATAGAGTTCACCTGAAGGCTACGTCTCCAGATTCTCAAACAGAGAATATATCAATTCAAATTCCAATGAAGTACAATTACACTTTAATAATGACAAATATATCACAAAAACTAAATAAGGTTTATACCAGACCTCGTAAAACTCTATAATTAATAGGAAATCATTTTGAAGTCCATCTATGGCCCCTAAGTGTCTTTGCAATGTGATCTCCTTGTAACTATACTATAAAAAAACCTACAAATGGATAATCTGAAGCATTACTATTATCGCCAAATCACTACACCCCCTGAATGGCTAGCTTGTGGAACTGGTACATCCAGCGTGATTAGGTAAAATGGGTATCACCTCTCAACTTGTGGTACTTGCAGACTTGAGGTGAAGCTTCGGAGGAGGTCAGATTACTCTTCCTAAAGTAAGAACTACACTACTCCTAATAGAAGGAAAGCTAATAACTAGACCTATATTAACATTTCCAAGGGAATAGGGAGAGAGATTGCATAAAATTAAACCTAAACTAGAAATGGTGATGCACCAAGAAAGGGTTTTGCTAGAGAAATTTCCATCCTACCAATGAAGAAGGATGAACATGGGAAGGATGGACATGCATCACATACCCAATTTCATACATTAATTCATTCCCAGATAAGAACAACAACTCCTGAAACTTGTAATGGAAATCAAAGTTACACATTATACTTGCAAACATGAGAGAGGCAAAATGAAAGCAACCAAAATGATGTAAGGACAGAAAATTAGCCACAAAACATAATTTGATTATTCCAAGCACATGCATAGTGCATCATTCCAATAGGAATAGGAATAATTTGCCATTACAATCTTTGGAAGGAAGGCTTGAAATCCTCTAAATTCACAACATCTCAGCTTGAAAGAAGAGGGGAATTTTGGAAAAAATTACCTAACTTTCTAAAATAATACACCCCTTTACATATTATAGCATGCTGAGTTGTGTGAGAGAAAGAAAGAGAGTCCCTAAAATGTAGGAAAAATTGTAGTAGATTATGTAGGCCATGCTTTACCCATGTTTTCTGGTAACACTCCATGCTTGTTTATATCATGCTTGTACCCTAAAAAGACTCCCCTTCATGCCCTCATAAATTAATTTTTTTGAATTTTTCATTTAATTAAAAAAAATCTTAATAAATTTTTAGAGGGCATTTTGATATGCCTCAGGAGCCATAGAGTTGAATGTTAACTTGGAGGGGTTTTGAGTTTATTAAGGTGACCAACTCAGTAAATAGCTCGCCAACCAGCTCATCAAGCTGACTGGCAAGCTCTTTAGCAAGCACCTTCCTTTAATTTTTTGAGTGAGCTCTTCTCATGTTTTATATTGAACAAGTCCCTTTGCAAGGTTTAACGACACCACCCACCAAGATCTTTTCTTATCCCACCACGTATTCACCAACCACTTTGGGCTTGTTCTTTTGCATTGAATCTCATCGATCCCGACTTTTCCTTAATGACTCCCTTGAAAACCACTTCACTGTGCATTGAGCCCTTGACACATTCTTTGTCGACCTCCACATATCAATTGTTGGATTTCTTTTTCAGCGAGATATTAATACTACCTGAATCCAAAACTTGTAGAATTCATGGTGGATGAAATTCAACACCAGGAACCCATACCTTTTACACCATTTGACCAATTTTTTTCCCTGACTACATGCCACTTTTCCATTAACTTCACCAACTAACCGTGATCTGTTGACCAAGATCCTCATGGATCGGAAATTAGAAGCACCCTCCATCATTGGTCATGACTCCACCACCTGGAGAGTTCCTTGACTTCACTGATCCCCAATGTCCCAAACTCAGGCTACCTTCAACCCTCACATGCTTATGACTTTAGTGATTTCATTGAACACATTTCGTCCTATTTTTACACGCAACATCTCCCGGATAGTACCAAGCCATTCATTCATCCTCAAAAGTTGACTGAAACATTGATGCCATTTACACACTTGAGCATTTGAGTCTTCCACCCATCCTTTTGCATCAAATACTATCTTGATGTCATCAAGATCACCAAAACTCCAATCACCATGAGTTGTGATTTTATGGTTAAGCTGAGCTTGACTACGATCTTTCACTTCAACTCAAAATCCCAAATATCTGCAATCCTGTAATGTGAGCACTTTGAGAAAATGAACTTACCCTTACATACCATACAGAATCTAGTTGATTGAGCCACTCACTTATGCAACTCCCTGACCATGCGTGCTGAGTCTCCAGGCTTACCCTGTACATCTCTTTCTAATGAGCTGTAAAGATGTGCTCTATATTGTGACTTGGCCCTTGTGAATTGTGTTGACCATGTCTACTGAGCTCCAAACACTATCCTCCATCGTGCCTTTTCTCACTGGCATGAGTTAAACAAGCTAAGGCTCCCCTCATTGTCACAAGTGTTTCTTGAGCTATGCACAATGAGCTTACCCTTTGCAATCAATGATCCTGTTCACCATGCTTCACTTCCCAGTCAAGCTCAGTGTTATCAAGCTTCTGATGCATTTCAGTGTCTCGTGCGAATCTATTGCTATCTTCCAAATGCAATAATCTCCATTAGCTATACGATGATCTTGCCCTGAGATTTTGATACTCCTGCAACATTGAGCCTTCTCGAGCTAACCTCCATGTATGGGTCTTCATCTGAGGCTAGGTAAGACTCGGCCCTCTGAGATTTGTTTATCATTTTCACCATCACTTTATCTATTTTGAATGAGTTCCATTCTCGAGCTAATCCTAACTTTTCTGGCTGAGCCAAGCCATTTAAAGCCTCGAACTAGTCCTTGAATCATTGCTAATCAGCTCCTCACCGATGTTCCTGAACTTCGCGGAACACCGTAACTCCATACACCAAAGTTTGAAATTGACGAGCTAGCTCCAACAATTTCTCACATGAACTCTCCCTTTATTTAAATCTACTCTTTAATGAGATCCCATGGTGTTGACTCAATCAAGCCAAAAATGTCAGCATTAAATTTTGGCCCAAGGGGGCATTCCTAACACAAATGGACGCTAATGCATGTATTTAGTTCACTGGCGAGCTATGTATGTGACTCAACCCCTGCTATGCATCCTGTTAGCTCATGGCGAGTTGCCTTGTGCTCAATTGCATGGATTTGACCCTTCAAACAAATTTTGATCCCTGAACCTTTGAATTTTTCTTGGGTAGCCTCTTGAAATCAAAGACCTGAGCTAACTACCACTAGAAATTTCAGTAAGACCCCTTAAACGTGACATTATTGATCAATTTTGATCATTTTCTTCCCTAATTTTGAATGGAATTGGGATCCATCAGAGGTCAACTTTCTCTTAGATCAAACCTTAAAGTGGCCATAGACACGAAATGAAGGGGATGATAGTCCTTGAAGGTTGATCTCGAACCTGGAACACCATAAATGCTCCTTAAACACAAAATTTTTTGAAATGCCCTGGAATGTTCCTGAAGGATTTTTCCAATAAGGTCAAATTTACCCATGTTGTCCATTTTTTTCCAAAGGCGAAAAAATGGATAGCATTTTTGGTGAAATCATCTGGAGGCATGCTTTCCTTAAGCATGTGATCAAACTATCATTGAAGCATCCATTGGGCATGGATCAAATATCAATAACTTCTAAACCTGATCCTGAACCTTTAACATTCACTATTCTTGAAACAATGTTGAACAATGTTGCATCCTAACTCATATTAGACTTGTTCAACTCAACAATACTCCAAAAATTTCAGTAAAAATTATTGATCTTGCTCATAAGTGGAAAGTTATTTTGATGAATTAGAAGACTACTCATTTGATTCCTCCTTCTCTACATGATTGATCTATGGGACTAAAAATGAATACTTCCAAACTTATCATTGAACCTAGATGTTGCCAAGTATGAAGCACACTAAAACTCGTGATTGTTTGGCATGTGCATAACATATTACATGATTTTGAGTAAAAAAATTGCTGAGTTTGGGACATCATGGAACTCTATTAAAACTTATGATTTTTCCTTCTTCTGAACACTTCACCTTTGAAACACTAGTGTAAGAGCAACAATGAAACACGAACACACAATATACAAACATGAAAAATCATACATGCTTCAAATGAAACATGCAAAGTGTGCACAAGCACTTCTTCTATGCTGAAAAAAAAGCTACTCCTACCCTACCCTAACCCGGAGGCATATGTGAGCTAAACGAACCCTACAACTGGTTGTGCAAAATAACTTCCCTTTCCTCACATTGGGCAGCCATGCAGATGATTTGATAATGGTCATGGCTTGAGACTGAGAGTGAAAAACTATGAAACAAGACCCAATTCTCCACTTGGTTCACTAAGGCATCAACTAGAAAGAGAATAGTATGCCTCTTTTAGTTGTTTCTACATTTGTTTTGTAGAGGCATTGCAGTTGATCCTTGGGACTGTGAAACTCATCCTCACATTCTCAAAGTGAATGTGACTGGTTGTGGCTTCTCATATGGCTCTAATGAAGCCAAGTATTTAATGGGACATGGTCTAATCCCTTTTAATATGACCCACTACTCTGAGATTTGAATTTCAATAAGGAAGTCCTACTTACAAGACATTATTGAAAAAGATGGTTTTTCATAAGTTGATTTTTTTCTTGTTTCTCATCTATAAAAAAATTGATCTTCCACCTAGATGAATGGTATTGAAGTGATTTCTTCTTCATTACCTTTCCCTCCTTTGACAACAATAAGTTCTTCCATGAAATACTCCTTTTGACTACTTGTAGCCTCCAATGGAGTCATTGGTGAATCACTGCAAGTGTCTAGAGTTTTTTGCTCATGTAGGAGTTCCTCCTCTTCTGATGGAAGACAAAATTGACCTTCATTTTTAATCTCCTTATCAAACATGAAAATTTTAAGGTAAATAACATCCATCTGATGCTCTTGAAAAATATTAGGGGCAGAAAGACCTTCTTTGTTTTTTTCCACCATTACCCATGTTCCTCAACCAAATCAGGATCCAAGAATTGAGAGAAAGAAAATCTCAATAATGTCATCTCCATTCTCAAGGCTTCTGAATCTGAACTAGTTTCTCCCATGTGCTCCTTTTTCTCTTCATTCAATGAGTCATATGGAATATTTAATTCCTCCAATCTTGGCTCAAGAAGATGGTTATGAGAAACAAGTTTCCCTCCTATATTTTATTCCAAAGCAACAGGCCTTTTGTGTCAGAAAAGAGGTGATGGAATCACAAAATTGTCAAGTTCCATAGGCTCCTGTCCATCAAAATGCTCATCTGAATCTAACAAATAATCATCCTCTCCATTTCTTAGCTGTGTTGAGATTTCAACTTCCATCATAGTGTCTTCTAGATTGGCATTTGTTTCACCCTGGTCTTATTCATCTTCAAACATGTAATTGGAAAGCTCAAATTCATCTTAAGAAATCTGAAATTTGACAAGGATGAAGAAAGAGAAGGGTTTGAAACCTCCCTGTATTCCCTGTTTTGCACTTGAAACCTCTGAATCCACCTTGATGGTTTTCCTCCATATCAAGGAAATCCCCTTATGATTGATTGGCAACATTCGATGAGATATCTTGGCAAGTTAGTGCAATCATTCTAGGAACATGCTGCAAGCTCTTGAAATGTGAGGCAATTAGGATCACTACACTCACTTTAAGACACCTATGCACATTTGAGAGTTTTTCTTCACTTTTGCTTGCACATGTTCCTCTTCTCTTGTGGATTTGGAGCTAGAATCTTTCTCTTCTATAACTGGACTTTGCAACCCAAGTGATGAATCAACAATCTTCCATGATTAAGGTAGTACCAATATGAACACTACACTTTGAAACAAGCAGAATGATGGTCATTCTTTCCCTTGAACTTGTTCTTGTCTACAAATATCAATTTCTACCACATGCTTTTGAGCTTCAACCTTAGCCAGAGGTGTAATTAGGAGAGGGATTTTCTTGATGTTCAATCTTATAGCCCACTCCTTCAGATTCTTTGCAAGCCATTCTTTTTTAGTCTCCTTAACCATATCATACTCTTCTTCACTAAAATTATAATTTTGGTCCTCCCAAAATGGATTTTGGAATACAGTGGGAGGGTAATTTAGGAGAAATATGGGGAAAATATTCATGATAGGATGGGAAAATAGGGGATGAAGAAATGGGATTCACAATATGGGCAGTAGGTGAGAAGCTTGGGAATTGGGATTTAGGCTAAAATGATAGTGGTTTGGTAATAAAAGGAGGACTCTGAAGTGGTAATGTAGAAGTTTCCCATTGATGGGACTGACTAGCATTGTACTTATGAGCCTCTATCTATTCAACCCATCTTTCAAGTTGAGGCAACATTTCAACCATGAAACCAAGATTTTCTTGCAAGTTGTAGTGATTTGGCATAGGGCCAACCCACAAACAAGGTACCTTGAAACCAATCTTGAATGCCTTCATTTGAGATATGGCTCTATAATACACCATTCCTAACTCCATTTTTTACATCTTAAGTTACAACTCTACATATTCATATGTAGGATAGCCTCCATTTTCTACATATTCATGCTCTTGAAAATTTACATAGTTAGGTGAAAAACCAAACTGACCATGACTTTGCTCATAGGGATACGTATGTTGTTGATTTTCACTATAGAAAAAATTTTGTGTCAAACTATAATCATCTAAGAATGAATTTTGCAAGCTAGGAGGTAGAGTGAACTGGTATTGTTGCTACTGCAAGTCAAAATTCCATTTTGGGAATGAAGCCATGATTGCATAGCTTCATGAATGGAATAAAATGGAAATATGTGGAAGAAAAATGGATGGAAATAGGTGAAAAAAGAAAGTCTGCAACTCAAAGATTGGGTTACTTAGACCAATTGAGTCACTAGGTGTGCTTGGGTTAACCTCATAAGGATAAATTTTCACTAAGAGCACAACAACTTAATGAAATAAAGTGAACAAAAATACACACACCTGTGAAAAATATGACTTTTTGTTGTCCCACTGAGTGTTCCAAAAATGGTCGTCACCGAATCACCGCACCCACCGAATGGCTATCTTGTGGAACTGGTACATTCGGTGTGATATGGTAAAATGGGTATCACCTGTCAAGCTGTGGGACTTTCAGGCTTGAGGTGAAGCTCCGGATAAGGTAGGATTCCTCTTCCTAAACTAAGCACTACACTCCTCCTAATGCAAGTAAAGATAATAACTAGACCTATACTATCATTTCTAAGGGAATAGGGAGAGAGATTGCATAAAATAAAACCTACACTAGAAATGGTGATGCACCAAGAAAGGGTTTTGCTAGAAACTTTTCCAACCTGCTAATGAAGAAGGATGAACATGGGAAGGATGGACATGCATCACAGACCCAATTTCATGCAATATTTCATTCCCATGTAAGCACAACAACTCCCAAAATGTGCAATGGAAATCAAAGTTGCATAGTATACCTGTAAAAATGAGAGAGGAAAAATGAAAGTGACCAAAATGATGTAAGGACATAAAATTAGCCACAAAACAAAATTTGATTATTCCAAGAACTTTCATAGTGCATCATTACAATAGGAAGAGGTAGAATTTTCCATTACAATCTTTGGAAGGAAGGCTTGAAAGCCTCTAAATTCATAGCAGCTTAGCTTGAAAGAAGAGGGGAATTTTGGAAAAAAAATTCTAACTCTCTAAAATAATAAAGCCCTTTACATTTTATAGCATGTTAAGCTGTGTGAGAGAAAGAAGGAGAGTCCCTAAAATCTAGGAAAAATTATAGTAGATAATGAAGGCCATGCTTTTCCCATGCTTTCTGACAACACTCCATTTTTTTTATATCATGCATGTACCTGAAAAATACTCCCCTCCATGCCCTCATAAATTAAAAAAATTGAATTTTTCATTTAATTAATTTAGAGGGCATTTTGATATGCCTCCAGACCCATAGGGTTGAATGTTGACTTAGAGGGGTTTTGAGATTATTAAGGTGACCAACTCGGTAAACAGCTCACCAAGCTGATTGGTGAGCTCTTTAGCAAGTACCTTCCTTTGATTTTGTAAGTGAGCTCTTCTCACATTTTAGCTCAAATGATCCCCTTTGCAAGGTTTAATGACACCACCCACTAACTTCTTTTCTTATCCCACCACATATTCACCCAAAACTTTGGGCATGTTATTTTTCATTGAATCTCATTGATCCCAATGTTGCCTTAACAGCTCCCTTGAAAAATGCTCCATCATGCATCGATCCCTTAACACGTTATCTTCTGACCTCTACGTGTCAATTTTTAGGCTTCTTTTTTAGTGAGCTATTAATACTACCCGTCAACCATCTCCCAAATTAGGTGGACGAATGACCCAGGAATTCCACATTTACATCATTGGACGAGTTAGAACCCTACCACATGCATCCTCATTTGAAATTCACCTACCTTATATCTAAGCTCCATGTGGCTCAAATTATCACATTTCATATTGGCTGACTTGGACACCTCCAAAGGATCTTTACATTCACCGTTGAATGACATGCTCACAAAACCTACTGATGAATTGGTATTTCATTGAACACACCTGACTGATATTACCACAGAGCATCTCAAGAGCACCCCACTAACTCAGGAGTTGACTCCACACGATGCCGCCCTCAACTTGGCATTGAGTCCACTACCTTGCATTCATATTTATGATGTTTAAAAGCCTGAAACTCCAAATTTTGGAGTTTTAGATTTTTAGGTTTCAGGATCTTCTACAAAATTTCACCAACTCGGTGCCTAAATATCCAAAACTAGATGTGGCACTTCTCTGATAGCATCCTTTGTGAAAATCCAAACTCAATGCAACTCGGCGCACAACTCTAAACACAACACCTTGATATAGCCCCTAGAGAGCTCACACCAAAGAAACCTATTTTCCCTTCATGTTGACGCAACCTCCTAGCTCGTCGATCCAACTCAGGAATCCCTCTTTTGTTTGCACCACTGATTTTCTATTCTTCTCCATCATTTGTTCCATTGATATAACATTTAAGATAACCTGAAAAAATCACCTAAACTCCACGGCTCTCTACTAGATTGACTGATCTATTCCCTGAATGTCGAGTAGGCTCCCTATTCTCTACCGCAACTCACCCAAATCAACCACCTTACCGAATTATTTCACCATGTAACAAGCTCTAAAAACTATCACCTCAAGCTCCCATCTCATGGCTCAATAACCTGAGATACTTTCTTTGACACGCCAAGAGCCTCGGCATCAACTCATATGGTTATGTAGGCTCTTAAAACCAAACTCTCGTGCCATGTCCCATGGGTGACTCACCATCCATGAGCCAAGTTGAGCTCAATGTTGAGCTTGCTACCACAAGTGAGATTTGATCCATCTATCTTGTGTTCTATACATTCTTTGGCCTAGCTTGTTCACATTGACTTAGCCACCTAGTCGTTCCCCCTACCTATTTCTATGCATTCACTCTCCATGCTCAAATTTGAAAATCCATAACCCATATGAACTCACTCATAACTCACTACCCTTCAATGTCAAATTCAACTATCCTTCACCTCGTTGTTTCATGTTTTCCCATGGGCTATACGTCGAGTATTCCGATCCATTGAGCCTTTTCTCCATTTCTTCCTCAGTATATGAGTGCTTCACTAAGTTGAGGATTGAGCTCTCACCAAATTTTCTAAATTCTCTAAAACTATCTCCCAGTTGCAAATGTTTTCCCTTTGAACATGAGCTCAGCCTCTGCAACTCTGTATGGATCTTATCTGACCTACACACTCGGGCATCTAAGTTACCTATAACTATTTTCCCATCCTCTTAATGTTGATCTTGATTTGACCTTCCTATTGTCATGGCTCCACCAACATTATCCTCGAGCTAACCCTTGACTCACTGTAGCGATCTCTTCATCAGTGTTCAATGCTTCACATATCTTCTAGACATTGAGTATGTTCCTATGTTGATCCATTTCTCACATGAACTCACCCTTTCTTCAAACAATTTTAATGAACTCTTTATGGCTCACCAACATTCAAGTCTCATTCTTTTGGCCTGAATATGCATTACCAACCTAGCTCACCTGATGCATTCATTTAGCTCAACCGACCTATGTTGAGAGTCAAACCCTACTTTATGCATCGTGCAATCTCGTTGAGTATCTCATCGAGCTACTCGATGAGTTGTTTGATCTCATGCTCACCTTGACCCTCCAAACCATATTTTGATCTCGTCCTTGATTTTCTAGGCCCTTTTTTCAAAACCAGATAATCATGGAAACATAGTAAGACCCCTTGAATGTGATTTATCACTTTGAGCATTTTTTGCCCTGATTAGATGGAAATGGGCCCATAGGGACACTTTTCATCTTACGAAAACATGGAGCTCCATAGACACAAAATTTTACTTATAGGTACAAGGTTCTCCTCTTAAGGCCCCTTTTTCAGTCCTAAAGTCCAATAGGACCCCATTGTCCATTTTTTCCCCCAAGTGAAAAATGGATTAAAATTACATTGGAAAAAATCACATAGTTGGATTCCTCTTGGAATTTTGAACATTTTTCATTTTTACACTAAGGCATAATTCGGCCCCTAAGTGCTCCAAAACTAAGGATTTCCATAACTTCCCTTTAAGCCTTATGGCTCTACTCAAGCCAGACTTCTTACCATTCAAATAAAATAATCTCCTTTATAACATCATTGAGATCATATGGCATGTTGGTGGGGCATTATTATTTTTACATGGGTGGTGGGGGTTCAAATATCCCCACCACTAACTCCACTTTATTCCACAAATCCCATGGATTTTAACCAAATAGCACTAAGGCTATTAAACTACCCCACTTCACATTTTTTAAATTATTTGCCACCCCACATGGCTTCCCTTCATGCACTTCCCACTTTCCATGTGGAACTTCATTTGGTAGGGGGATCAAACTTTATTTGGAATCATCATCCAAATCTCCCACGTGGCCACCTCCTTATTTGCTCGGTTCGGTGGGAGCACTATTTCATTGTCCCACATGTGTGGGTGGATAGAGTGTTTAAGATTTTTTAAAAGGCATGGATGACCATGTAAATCCATGGCTTGGGCCATATATCACCTTTTTTTTGGCACCCAACTATCTCCCAAGTTGTTCATTGGCTCATCAGTCAAGCCATAGATCGAGCTAGCTGTGTGTTGAATTTTTGGTGGATTTGATCGAGCTCCCTATGAACTTTTCATTGACCACTGAGATAAATGTGGAGCTAAATGAACTATTGACTATGCTTACCAAGGTAATAGGGGATAAAACATTCCTAAACCATATGGATATAATCCTAAACAATGTGGTAAATGAATTGTGATCAACTCAATGGGAAGTTTATCATACCACCAAGATAATGAAATAGCTCACTTGAGCTCTATTCAAACCCTGCAATGCACAAATTAACTCTCTAATGCAATAATCCCACATGGGAAATGTTATAGATATATATGGTATATATAATCAAAAATTCAATAATGGCAATATGAAATAGGCGGCAAAGCCACCCCTCCTATAAAAGAGTGTGTCGAACATGGCTGAGGGTCCCCATCCAACAAATAGTGAGACCCACAAAACATTTTCATTCATTGAAGACCGGAGGTGATCAACAAACAAAATTTAACCTTTCCACCTTTTTCCAATATGTCAAGTGTCAACGTGTTTTTTGCTAGTTCACCTTTTTTACCCCAATTTATGCCAAACTTTGACCTGTGATACCTTTTATGTATGAGCTCCATTTTTTGAGTTCTAATTGTCAATGGAAATCTCTAAAAAAAATATACCACTTGGTCATGGTTTAGGGAGATTTAGGGAACTCCAAATTTTCCAAAAATTTCCCTCAAAATCAATTCCACCCACGTGCTCTGAAATTCTTGTTAATATCATACACAATTTTATAAATCTATCTCATTTAAATCATGTCATTTGTGCTTCAATATTGACGAAAGCTTAACATACATCAGTTAATAATAATTTATAGCTCATGCTTCTATAATTAGATGTTCATGTCATTCTTTATCTTGTTACATGGTATGGGTTGAATTTAACAGCCACATGTGTCTATCAAATAATTTTTAGGTGACGATAATTATTAATATTACCCGTTATAAGGGTAAAAAAATGTTATTCATACATTATGGAAACACCGAAGGGGATACATAAAAAAATTTGAATATGAGGGAGAAAAAATTCAAGATTGAAAGAGGGGCAAAGAAAATAGGTTTGAGGGAAAAGAAGTATAAGGGAAAGGAAAGGCATTGTTTTTTTTGGGAAACTAAAACACACGTAAATGTGAGGGGAATTTTCATGCATGTTTCATGGGAAATTTAGAGACAAGGATATGGGGAGTGGACCTAGAATCCTGCAGTGATTACATGCACATGTGAAAATTAGGGTTTGAGGGAGGAAAAGCACAAGGGTGGGGAAATTACTTGTGTTTTTTGGATAGAACATACACAAATGCAAGGTGAATTCACATGCACATTTCATGGGGTATTTTATAGACACTGAGATATGGAGTGGCCATGGCATCCCAAGGTAGTGATTACATGCACATGTGAAATTAGGTTTTCTCTCTAGATATCAAGGTAATGACTAGGGTTCCCATCATTAACAGTAAAAATGGTGTAGTCCACAAATGATCAACGACATTAAAGAATTATATTTGGGTGGCATTTAATTTGTTATATATTAAGATAAAGACATGAAAAAAAGTTATCAATAAAAATGTGTGAATTAAATATCTGCATTTCTATGGTTTTAAGGTCATCTATCATATGGTGGTTAATTTTGTAGGTAAGACAGAGACATGCATCAATATTGGAAATAAAATGATTGAAATTAAATGTTTGCATGCCCTACACCTATTCCATATCTTAGATTGTCCCCACTCAAATAATATCTATTATCTATTCCACTTTACATGTTTGATCTTGGTCACACTATTCATTTGAATACAATTTACACCTAAAGGAGCCAATAAAGGGGTGAAATTCCAAAAGATTCAAGGTCTGAGACCCATCCGTAAAGCCTTTTTCTTGTAAAAATTTGTGGCATGGCTCAAAATTACACCTTGATGATTTGATCATGGAAGATACAAGGAATTCAAAACAACATTGGATTATTTCCAAGTGTGGGACCTTGCAAAATGAAACAATCCTCCATATAAGGTTGGTTCCTTGCCTAGTTTAATGCTAAAAATACTCCTAGACTAAGCCTACTCAAACAAATATAAGTAGCCATGGAGAGAGGGAGAAAGGGAAACTTAAACAACTAGACCTAAGAAATGCGGTGATAGCACCAAAAAAGGGGGTTGGTCTCTCTCCTTTTGAAGTTTCAAAGAAGGGAGGAGATCAATTGCAAGGTAGTGGGGGAAAATTATTTCCATGATTCAACCATGTAACTAAATCAGATCACAACCCTACTTGATTAGCCACAATTGACATAACATTATACAAAACTCCATGCATACACAATCAAAACTAAAAGAGTAGAAGACAAGAACACAATAATAGACAAAAGGGGATGATTCAGGCCATAATTTATATCATATTAATGTTTTATGTAGTCACAGACTACTACAATCAAGTTTAGAGGTAAAATTCTTCACAAAACACATGTCCATGTCTATAACTCCTTAATTTTGTCATAATTTTGACATTATAACATTACTAATCCAAAGAGAGAGACCTTTACAATGAAGAACTTACAGAATGTATAGAATGGAGGAGAGGAGAGAGGAGAAAAAATATGCCTCATGATAATTGATTTGTTATACATTACAACTCTTATCTAAAACTACCTCTAACAGGTTATATTAATTCCTCATGATTACCCATACTTATGGAGCTCTCTTGACATGAAAGAAAACTCAAAATATCTTATTATTCCTAAGCTCATCCTTCATATCAATGGAATCCCATTAAAACTGGATGTGGATGTAATAAAACATTTCCAATTGTCCAAATTATCTTGCACATGTTATTCTCATCATTCTAGTTGAGCATGGAGGAATATGACATTTTGGAGGATCCCAAGGTGAGAGAAGATCAACATAAACACCATTTAGCTAGATTTGTTATTTCTACCCTTCAACAGTGACAGGAAACAACCCCCATCTTATTCAACTTTGATTTCCCAAACCACTCCACCATTTATTGAAAATTCTATCTCTTTTGAAATCTCTCATCGAGATGATTCCAACAAGACCAATGTTTTCAAATTTAGAGCAACAAAGCAAAAGAAATGGTAATTAAAAGTTTTACATGTCAGGAGCAGTGAACAACATTTTTTAACACATTTTGTTACATGTGGCAGCTCTTGATTTTTTCTACATTTGACACACGGCACCCTCTAGTTCATTGTGGAGCCTCCTACGTGTTTCCCATGTGTTATTTCCTTTGGCCTGCGCTAACTAACAATGGACCTAGAGCTTAGTCCATTTCACCTAATTCCATGGACTTGGAGTCCATAGGATGCATCTGATTGATAATTTTATGGAAATCTGACGTGTGTCCACCCTTGACTGCCCTTGACTTACGCCATGTTCCCTCTTATGATTTGTTTGGAGTTTAAAATCTTTGACCGCAAGGGACATTTATTTTTCCACCACGTGTCACCTCTTGGTTGCTATAAGGACTGGGTCTTTTGGTGTAAGAGTAGGGATTCGGGACAAGAGTGTATTCCCACGTGAGCATGCATAGTTGCGAGGGAAGCCCATGAGCCCATGAAGGAATGAGGCGGGGCTTAAGGATGGGAGTGCATGCTTGCATGAGAAGGAAGTGATGCAGATGAAGTCCACGGGCCCACAAGGGAATTTGGCAGGGCTCAAAGACCCACTAAAGGATATTACGGATCTCAGGAGTAGGGATGCATGCATGCAGCCTAGAATTGCAAAACCAAAGACAACTCCCCCCAATAAAATTCTTCATTTTTTTCAAAATGGGCACCTTTGTAAACAACTTGGAATGGAAACATGGTTTTCAAGGGATCATCAAAGATCCTACAACCATGGAATTTTCTAATTAATTTGAAGGTAATCACTTTCATCTCAAAGAGCCTTTAGGAGGCCACTTTTAATGTTTTACGGGTTTGAGAAAACCTGCAAGACATTACACTTCTGAAAGGGTGTTCCATGATTTTGCACTTAAGTCAATTTCATTGACTCCTCCATAAATAACAACCTCGTGGCACTCAAATCCTCTACTTTTTACTAGCAAATTATCCCCTTAGTGTTGCAAAGTGGAAATAATGTCATGCAACATTGAACTTGATCAATTCCATTAAAATTCTTGTGTTGTTGATTTCTTTGTTCCATGGGTTAAGAGAACCTACAAAACATTGTGTTTTTGCACTATGCAGAAGGCTAAGCTAGTCTTTTGTGGCTTTCATGAGAAAAGGTGGCTAATTCCATTTGGCTAAGTCCACTTTGTAGCCCCCCTTTTCTGTTGTAAGCTTGAGTAATTGTAGAAACACTTGATGCACCCAAAAACATTGATAATTGAGAACTCCTAACAAATCTTCATATGAGTGAAAGGTAAATTTTATATGTAAATCAAGCTTGATAAAAACATGCAAAACATATTATCAACAATATTTAAATTTAATATGTAAAAGATTATATATATTAAGAGTTAAATTTAATATGCAAAACATATTATTAACAAAAATATTTAAATTTAATATGCTAATAGGCATTTAATAAATGGGATTAAGGGTGGTGGTTGTTGATATGTTCCTAACATCCAAAAATAGGGATTGTTTTTGTTGATGAAAAAATGGTTTATATTCATTCATGTGTCAAAAAAATTAAATTGTTTTTCCGATCATAGTGGGTTGTGGAGAGCTCCCCATCAGGATACGAATTAGAAATTTCCCTATCATGTAGCATAACTATTTCTTGTTATACTTTCCTTTACTTTCGATAGTCCTTATTCCCCCGTTAGGTTTTTTTCTGTGTTTTCCTCATTGCTTTCCTTCTTTCTGGGTGGCTGGTTCTTGTTCCCTTCCTAATTACCCCACTTGGGTCCCCGTTGCTTGTCTCCTCTCGCCGTTTTCCTGTTGTTTTATTCCCCCTTATGTTGCCATCGCTCCTCCCATTTTCCAATATCATCCGTGTTTAATGCCTGCGGTTTTCTATCAACTCATTGCTCTCCCTTTTTTTTGTGTTCTCTTTTTAAGTCTTGCTCTTTTCTCTTTATTTCCCTTTTTTTCGTCATTACCCGCTCTCTATTCCCTGTGTTTTCTAACTTGTTTAATTCCCACCCGTTATGTTCCCCTTTGGGGTTCTACCCTACTTTTTCTATCTTTGTGATCCTGTTTTTTCTGTTCTGCTGTATTCGTCTTTTCTCGTCCTTCTCGCCGGTTGCTTTTCTTTGGTCGTTCTTTCTTTTTTCTTCGTTTTTCCCTGCTCCTCTATGTTCCCTATTCTCTTCCTCCTTCTCCTTTTCCCTTTGACCATTCGATGCCTCTCTCTCTCCTTCTTTTTTCTCTTGCTGTTTGCAAACTTTCCAGTCTCTTTCTTATTGGTCTCCCGTTCCCCAGGTTCTTATTTCTCTTGTTCTTCCCCTCCCCATTCCTACGCCATTTTTTTTTCTCTTGTTTCCCCATCTGCGGCTTTTGTCGCCGTCCGCCTTTTCAGTTTTGTTTCTTTTGTTCCGTCTTGGCTCTTTGGTAGGGAGTGCAGGTCTTCTTATGTTCGTTATCGTTTTAGATTCCTCTCTGCCTGTATCTTTACCTGCTGTCCTGGCCTCGGACTTGATGTTGCTGTCGCGGCCCCTGGGGTCTCTGTCCGCTTTGCTTTCTTTGCTTTACGTTTGCCAGTTGACCCTCCTTCCCCATTTTCGCATGGCGCTCTCCTCCCTAGAAATCTTACTGTCTTTCCCCTAAGCCGGCTAGTACTGAGCTTTTTTTTTCCTTTTGTCTTATCTTTGCCACCTTTTAGTTCATACTTGTTTATTATTTCGTTTTTTGATTGGCTTCTTATTCTTTGTCCTCCTCTTTGTTTTTATGTCTTCTCACCTTTTCGGTTTTTCTTTATCCTTTGTCCCCCCTCGCTTTTCCTCTTTGCCGTTTCGACCTTCTTATCGTCTCCTTTGCCGTTTGCCGTCGCCGCTGTTTTTCCTCGTTGTTCCTTCTTTTCCTTTTCCTCCGTCTCTCGTTTTTCTGTCCACTCCCCGCTTGTTGTTTCTTTTTTGTGTGTTTGTTGGTTTCCTCTCCCTTTCCTTTGTATTTTCCCTCCTCGTTTCCTGTTTCCTTATCCTCCTAAATCATACCGCTTTGTTTCTCGGTGTTTTGTTCCATTCTTGTTCTATTCCTTCTCGTCTGCCGCGTATTCGACCTTTTCCTCCATTTTTGTCATCTTTTCCTATTCGGTTCTGCTTGCCGTCTGTGTGTTTTTCGCGCTTGGTAACTACTTCTTTCTTTTGTGTCTGTCCTTCTCTGTAGTGTTGGCATTTTCTTTTATTTTTCGGTTTATTTTAGTTCCACATCTCCCAACTGGGTGTTCATCTAGTTTTCCTTCACTCGTGCTTCTTTTTGTTTTTCCTTCTTTTTTCCCGATTCCTTTTTTTTCGCTTGTCATCTGCTATCCTTTTCCCCCCCTCCGTTTTAATTTACTCTGCCCTTTCTCCAGCTCCCTCTTCTTTTCTTGCGCTCGGTCGGTCCGATCCGTTATCGTCGTTTTCTGGGGCACGTTTTCCTTCTCCCCTCTTGGGCATCTGGGTTATCCTTTTCCATTTTTCCCTGTCTTCTTCGTTTCGTCTTTTTTTCTTTCCTTTCTCAACTCTACCTTCGTCCTCTTTTCGTTCTTTACTTACCCGGTTGTCACCAGTTTTTCTTTACGTGTGCGGTCCCGTGTGCTTTTGTTTTCATTCCCGACCTCTCCTTCCCTTCTATTCTCGGTTTCTCTTCTGCTTCCACCTACTCTAACTCTTTTCTTCTTGGTGAACTGTTTGTCCGCCCCTTTCTCCATCACTTACTAGTTTCCGACTTTGACCTGGTTTTAGCTTGGTTGTCGTTTGTCTCTTCCGTTGGGGTTCGTGCTCTTCGCCTTTTTCTTTTCTTTATGTTTGTTCTGTTTATCCCGCTCTCTGTTTCTGCCTTCCCTTCGCCCCGCTTTTGTCTATTGGTCGTTCGCGCGGGCCTCCGTGTGTGGCTCCGCTCTCTTTTCCAGTATACATCCCTTTTTCTCCCCGTTTTCTTGGTTTCCTTGTTGATGGCCTATTTGCCCAACGCTTTTCTTCTTTTCGCATCTTTGCCCTGGACTCACCCCTTTTTCCTTGGATACTTACTCCCTCTTTACTATTTTCTCCCACCAACCCCCCATCCTCTTTCACTACTATCTCGTTGTTTTTCTCTTCTGTGTTCCCCTCTGCCACTATTTTGTTTTATTTTAAGTTATCAAGTCTGGTTCAAGGACAACTACCCCATCCAAATAAAGTTAAGCTCAATTTCGCCCTATTCTCAAGTAGGGACTTTACCCTGGGGTGAAAATTTTCCCCAATAGCGGACTTGTGGGCTCAGGGGTGAAAATTTTCCCAAAGGGCGGGTTGGCGGGGTGCGGGGAGACTTTTGGATCATTTCCTGTGTGGGGCAAAAAAAATAACTTTTCACCCGCACACCCGTAGGTCCAAAATTCGACAAGGGACATGCGGTGCTTCTTAAACCAACGTGGGGAGAGCAGGGCGGTGGGAGACATTTGGGAAAGTTTCCCACGTGGGGTGAAAAGCCAACATGGTGCCCGCAAATCCGCAAGCCACAAGGGACACATGGCATCACCTAAGATAATGCGGGGAAAGTAGGGCAGTGTGGAGAAAATTCACTTAATGGGCTGAAGGGCTAAGAGGATAACAAGGACCCATGCCTCCGCCGACACCTCGCGATACCACATGGTAGTTCCGGACTGGCTACAGGCCAGCAAGATGGTGGGGAAAACATGGAAATTTTTCCCAAAAGTTTTCAAAGCACAAAAAGGAAAAAGGGACTTACTTCACTACCGATGCCTCATGATGCCACATGGCATCACCTGATTGGTTATGGGCTGGCAGGGAAAATTGGGAAATTTTTCCCAAAATTTTTCCTAAGCTCTAAGGGAAAAATTTGGGCCCGAGGGCCCGCCAATGAAAATTTTCCCAATTTTTTTATGCCAAGTGAAGGAAAAACTTCAGAGGGCCATAAATTTTGATAGAGTTATCAATTTTGGGAAAATGAGGACTTTCTAGAAATCTCTTGACGTCCTCTTTGCATAGAGATCATTATTTTTTTATTTTAATAAATTTTAAGGGGTCAATTTTAAGAAAACGGCCTACAATATTTTACAATGTGAACTGGTAAATTTTAACTTGTGAGATCTATTCAATTTGATCTTCTTCCTCTCTCGGCATGTCAAGTAGACATGGGGACATGTTCTTAGATGGATTTAAGGAAGGATTAAAGATTTAATTTATCTAATAGATTTGCAATTTGAACATTTTCATTTCTTGACAGCAAAACGACTGCAAAATAGTTTGTGCCCAATTTTTCCAAGTTTTGAAATATTTCCTCCAAGTTTTTTTGCCTAAATTGAGTTCGTTTAGGGCCTAATACTTTATTTTAATAAATTAATTTGTTATTTTATTGTTACAGGTTTGAACTATGCATTTTTTGTTATGATAATTGCCAATTTGAAATTACAAAAAATAGGGATCAAATTTTAATGGTTCTATTTGCCACTTTCTTATTCCAAGTATTTATAATACATTTCAATTCCAATATAACACATTAGTTGATATCATTCCATCCATTCGAAAGCCAAAATATAATTCTGATTTCCAACTTTACACAATTTAGATACAAAGTTCTGGATTTTCCTTCATACGCATTTACTTCATTCAAACAAAGATTTCAATGCATTTATATGATCAGATTCAATACAAAAATGCAATTGAAAAAGGTAATGCAATCATTTATTGATTCTAAAATGCAACCTTACAGTCCTTTCTTCTATTATTCCTTCCAAAACATATATTATATACAGAACAAAATAATACATTTTCTTCTCACGTGTTTCACTTTACTACTTTTCAAACAAGGATTTCATAGTGAATGCTAAACATATATTTCTAATGGAATAACAACATATGGACAAGACAAACCACTTCCATTAATTTAAAATAACTCTTACAACTTCCTTTCCATTTGGTTTCAAAATGCAACATACAAAAACATGTATCTTTCTTTCACATTCTTTCCAAAACAAAATACAGAGTATAACTCTTTTACATTTCAATATACAACTTGCAATCAGTATAACATCTTCCCAATAAAAACATTTACAAGTTCATCCACTTCAAGTGGGAAAGGTTACAATGAGATTTCATTCCACGAGGAACTGTTAAACTGTCTTTTCTCATCTCTAGAAGAGCAACATGCATTGTTCACATTCTTCCAATTTGATCACAACAAGAGTAGGGGAAAGGAAATTCTCTCCACCCAACCAAGACATCCAATGAAGAGGATAAGCCATCCCTCTTCATTTGCCCCTGAGCCCCAACCATAATGCAATAAAAGATGTGATCCAATCTCATGGCAACAATAGGCTTCCACAAACATACAAGCAGCATTTTCACAAGAAACACAATCCCAAAGAGAATGTAGTTTACAACTACATTAACACATGATAAAAAATACAAAGGATTCATCAAACAAGCCAAAGGAGCAAGAAGCTATAGATGATGTTGCTTATGCCTCCCAAGGGGGAAATGGGTATCACCACCTGAGGACAACCCACCAAAATGTGTGTGTGTGTGTGTGTGTGTGTGTGTGTGTGTGTGTGTGTGTGAATATCATTTCAAAACCCTGTCATACCCTTATGCCTCCCCCAAGTACCCCTTATTCCTCACATTTTCTTATGTCTCCCCAACCTCTTATGGCACCCCATAACAAGTAAAGAAATGTAAGTTATTTCTTTGTAAGGTGGAACCCAAATCCCAACTCCTTCCACCCTTATACCTCCCTAAAACCACTTGTGCCTCCCACAAAATAACCCCATAGTCTTCTCCTACACCATTCCTAAGCCATCTACCCAACATCCCACAAACATGCCAAAAAATTCACACAATAACATTTACATATATAAAAGAGAGCATTTTAAGAGCTAAGATCCTACCTCTCCATGATGGAGTTGTTTCAAGTTCCAAAAAATCAAGCTTTATCCCCAATGCAAGCAATCCAAAATAGCCAAGCACAAGCATGCAACAATCTTGGAAAACTTTTCCAAGCAAGAGCTCCCAAAATAGTAAGAAAAATTCACCCAAAAAAATGAAGTCTCCAAAAGTGAAGCAACCCAAAACAAGGCAAGAAATTCAAATTTTAAAGAAGAGGGAAGAGAAGAGGATGAGGTGGATCCATGTAGGATGCCACATCACACATCCTCAACCCCAACCCCAAAAGTAAACTTCACTCTCCAATGCACAATAAATAAGTGGGTGAATAATATGACATATTTACTTACACACTCAAACAAGCCCATACCCCATAAGTACTGAAATTAAATTATGTAAGAAAAGTGCAATTACAACATTTAACTTGACATGTAAAAATGCATTAAAAAGGTCTAAATCTAACCCTCCAAACATAGGCAAGGTTGGTATGTAAATTTAAGAGGTATGGGACAAGTTTAACTTGTCCCACAAGCCTCCAAAATCAGCCTCCAAGGACAAACTCGAATTTCCAAGAAGGTAGAGTGTTTCACACTCAAAATTTAACTTACACATTAATTACACACTTTAAAACATCGCCAACAACTCTATTAATTACATTCTTGTGACATCTTTTAATTAATGAACTAAAAAATATGATTACTCACAATATTAACACCACATTAAATAAATAATGAAAGGGGTAAGTGCACCACATAAAACACATGCAAAAATTAAACAAAAGGGACCAAATAAAAGAAAAACATAAAATCCCTTAGTCACATTTAAAGGTGATTCCCCCCCTGGGAAACCCTAAAAAAATACAAACACACACAACAAAACTAGTTGCCATGGTGACCTTGTTGAATTCATCTAGAATTCCAATGTGGTTGGTCTCCAATTCCCCGATGTTTATTGTGATATTTTTAACCTGCAAAAATACAAATACCTCCTTCGGCCTCGTGGCCATATCAGAACATCCAAAATAATATAAATATAATTAAATATCTAAAATCATCTAGATATATGAATCACAACAACATCAAAGCAATTTAACAATATCATTTATAGTTTTATCAACAACTATATCATCATCCAATAATTTTCCATTTCTAGGTCTACTCACAATATCTAAATATCACAAATCCGAACAACATCCATCATATAACCATGTCCAACAGTATAACATCATCAACATATAGAATTTCTCTAATAATCATCATGCATCATAACTGAATCAAGTCAAAAATAATCCATGATCTAACATCTAACATCACACTATAATAAATTCCATAATCATGTCCATAATAAAATCAGCAGTATCATGATTAGTATCAAAAGGTATCAAAGGGAAGTGGGCACTACATATTCAGGTTGGTGACCATGTTTCAAGTGCTCGTTTGGAGTAGTTATGAAAGTTAGGAGGTATGAGGATGTTTTTTGGAGATACATGAGTTCATTTATGCATGTATGTAGGTGTATCATGGTGTACTAGGTATGTTTAGATAATTTATAGTGCTTTCATGATGAGTTATAGTGTTTTTCCAGTTGACCATAACTTCTACAGTGTAAAACCCTAAGGGGTAGCTATGAAAGTCTTAATGTCTAGAGAGTCTAAGAGATGGTTATGACTTTATAATTATTGGATAAATTATTATGATGTGTCATGGTGATTTTAGAAAAATTTCAAGATTTTGTGATGTGAATTTTGCAAGATATGTCAATTTTGGTGAGATAGGGTCAAGAACTAGTGCATTTCCAACTCGAAATGGAACTTATGATGCTCACCCTGAATTGTGTTATTTGCATGGGAACTTGTGGATTTCAAGGATTTTTATAAATTTATTCTAGAAGGTTTCAAAAAAATAATTATGTCATTTCATCATCACATTTTTATGAACGAATGTTAAGAAGGTAAACAATTTTTTATGTGTTTAAAGCCCTAGCTTAAAAGCGGTATGGAAGAATTGATTCCTAAGTGGCCAAAATTGATTTTTAGTGTAAAGATGATGATTTTTACATGTATAGTACTCCTTCATATTTCTATAAAGGTATGCTAGAGGTCATAGTGATGAGTGGGTCCCACTCAATTAGGTAAGTTTATGAAGAAGAATGTTTTGGTAAAATGTTTTCCAAAGGAGTTGTAGGCTAAATTGGCATTATGGGATTTATGTGATTTTATATTGATGTCAAAAAATGTTTCAAGACATGTTTATGTAATTACATGATCAAATGAGCTCCATTCAAGTTGATTAGTCAAAGGGTAGTTTTGAGGCCATAAAAAGTAGTCTTCAATCTAATTAGGCATAATTGGAGCTAAAGGAGGAGTTTGAAGGTGATTCAAGTTGCGTTGGAAATAGGATTTAGATATATTTATTTTTATATAATGTTTTATTATTGGTGATGAGTTTTCGTAAGGTTTTCGGGTTAGTGTTGAATAATAATATATTTACCAGTGCAAGATAGGACAAGATCTACTGAAATTTTTGAGTTGTTTGGAGAATGAGATGGATTAGGTGATGCTTACTATCACCTGGAATGTGAAGAGAGATCTATTTTGCATCCAATGAATCCATTTATAGGCATTTATTGTTTCAGGAAAGGTGTTAATTAGCTTATATTTGAAAATTGATTTTTGGGCAGGTTGATTTGGTGAAGAAAAACGTGAATGTAGTTTGAGAAGGTGATATTTTTAAGGCTTATAAATTATTTATAGGTGTTCTACAGGTTATTCCATTTTCATTGAGTGATAACATGTCATATTTTATATGATTTTTATTTATATAGTGGCATAAATAAGGGTCCTAAAGGGTGTAGAAAATAATTGTTTTAAAAAGTACAAAGAACATTAGGCAAATTAAAAAAGATAATTTGATTTTTTGATATAATTTACAACCACTTATGATGTTTAAATGTTAATTTAAATATATGTGGTGATTTATGGGTCATGAATAAATATGGTTTTGATGTTATGGTATTTTTCTCGTTGTGCCCATGGGGTTTTGAGCAATTTTTGGAGCATGTAATGATGTTTTTGGCTAGGCCGATCTGATTGGGTAACTTATGAATGTTATGATTTGAATTTGGGATGTTTTTATGATGCATGGGTCGATCCAAAGGAGGGAAAAAAATTAATTTTAAATGTAAAGGTGCTTATAAAAGCATTTTTTGGGTGTTTTTTGTAGCTAGTAGAGTGTGTGCAAGAAGTGCCACCTAGGTGAGATATTTTTGAAGGTGTTGGATCATTAATTGAGGTCAGATAAATTTTTTATAGGTTTAATAATATCATAAATAATTTTTACAAGTTTTTGAAGGCTTAAGAAGTGAAGGAAGAGTTAGTTTGTGAAGGATTACACACCTAGGGTTTGCTTGAAGATTTGAAGAAGTGTGAGCTGAAATAGTGGTCTATATCAGTTGCGGAAGAAATATTGCAAATATCATAACATCATAAGGTGGTTGATTGGTTGTTTGATCATATTAGGGGGTTGTAGTCTCCTTATGGAGTTGGTGTTTCACAAAACTATGGGTTGGTGCTCCTTGTATGGTTATAGCTCTACTAAACTAGGGGTTGGTGCTCCTTTTGGGGTTGGTGTCTCACTAAGTTTGAAACATATAAATATAAGGATTTTGTTTCAGTGGTTTTTCTTCCCCTTGAGGGTTTCCCACTTATATCTTGAGTCTTGTGTTGATATTTTTCTTATGGTTTCTTGCACATGAGATAATTGATTATATGCACACATATATGGATGATTGAATGTTTATGCGTATTTGAATAAGTAAATCTGAAATTTGAATTTAAATTTTTTAAGGACCGATTCACCCCTCCCCCATCTCAATCAATTTTGCTTCCAACAATACATACATACATACAGATATAATAAAAAATATAAACAATATTTATGGATGCTCTTGGGGCATGAAAAATATGCACACATGGTTTTCCTTCTTAATATTTGAGAAATATTGAAGCTTCAATTTTGTAAATATTGTTCTGACATTTTTTACTTTTACAATAGTTAGAGCATTCTTTTTATTGGTCGCATCAAATGTTATTATTGAGTTAATGTCCTCTTCATTCCAATATATGCAACCTACATTTTATTAATAATATTTAAAGTTCAAATTTATAGCAACCTTTACAATGTGCTGATATGTATTTTTAACATACCATATTTTTTAGTTTTGAAGTATTTTCTATTTTCAAAAATTCAAAACACGCAATAATGTAAGATTTTTTTAGTTTTATTAATTCAATGATTATGTTATTGAAACACATAATAATGTAATTGCATTCATCCAAAAAAGTTATAAATCCATTAAAAATGTAGGTTTTCTAGGTTGGGGTGCAATGAAGATAGATTTAAAACTCTAGGAATATTTAATGTTTCCGTAAAATATGACAATCCTTTGTATTATTTATAAATATCTAAGTTTGTAGTTGTCCAATGATGAAATTATTTTAATCTAAATATTAGTGTGATCATGAGTTCAAGTATGGCCAACTGAAATGGAAATGTTAAAAGGGGAGAATACATTTTAAATTAACTAAAATTATATTTGTTTTGATTATGGACTCAAGGGAGATAAATGCCTAGGAATACTAGGCAATTGAGTAAGACACAAGTATTTATGGGGCACTCATTTTGTTATATTTATTAGAAATCATATGATATGTTTCCTTTAATTAATCCTTAGTAATTAAAAAGGAGATATGATATTCCTAATAATAGAATTAATATTACATCATTTAGGGTTAATATTGCTTCCGGTATGAGGTATAAAATACTGCAATTTTTAGGGTGTAATGGACTAATATTTTTAATTGATGAAGGGAACTTCAATTATCAACAACAAACTACTGACAAAAATCATTAAAATTTTCAATTATATTACACTATTGCACATCACCGACATCTCTTATTTTCCTTAATGGTGTGTTGACTGTAGACACCAATTTTTGGTATTGTTACCCCTCGCCCCATGTTCTCTCTCTTCTTGCATGCATGTGTCCATTAAAATTCCATTTCCCTCCTAAATTCAATTTATTCCATTCCCTACCTTTAATCTGTTAGAGTAGATATTTACCTTAGCTCATGTTCACCTAGGTCCTTTATTTACATATATTGTATTTATCCTCACCCACTTATGTGTGTGGATATTTATTTTTATTTATTTAGATATTAGGGGGATAATATCTAGTTGTTAGGTATAGTTCTTTCCTTAATATATGGTATTGACTAGATCATTGATGTCTAGTTCTCTCCTAAATCTATGCTCTTGACTAGTTCTTTGATGACTAGTTCTTTCCTCAATTTATGGCTTGTTCTACGACCTTGACTAGTTCTTAGATTGTTATTCCTTGCCTATATAAGCAAGGCCCATTCTCATTGTATTTAATGGAGTTCCATAATAATATATGCTATTATTGCTCATTTGTTTGCAAAGGTTTATGTAAAGTTATTATGGTCAATTACTTTCATCTTATTGATTGTGGTGTTTGATTAGCATATGATTTTTTGGCTTAGTACGATCTAGTTATCGTTCCTTTTATGGTTCAGAGTAGGAGATTTCTATTGACATCTGTTTGTAATATTTATTTTGCAAATAAGGTTTTCTATATACATATATTTAGGATTTGTTCACATTTTGTTGTTGCATGTGGTTCTATGAAAAACAGAGCCTTCCATTGGATCCATAAGGTGGAAAAACCCAAATATTGACTCTAAAATCAACCATTTCTGGAGGCTATCATTTTTTTCGGTATTTTGTTGTTACAGAGATGCAGACTGGTTCATCTTGGATTTCTGTTTTTGGCTTAAAGTTTATGATTCCTACCAGTAGGTGCTTAACTCTAGCCTACTTTCATTTTCTTTGTGTGGTGTAGGAAAGAGCATTTTATTCTGTTTTAGTGGCAACTTTGGTTTTGAGTGTCATTTTTTATAAAAGTGAATTTTTTTTATTCTCTTTCCATTGAAAATATTTTTGAGAATCACACTATAATTTGAAAAGTGTCATATTGTAACACACACTAATAAGACTAATGTTGCCCACATGACAACTTTGGGTATGTTCAATTCCTAGAAGAATATCAAGACTAGCATAGACAAAGCTGCCAAAAAGTAGTTGTAGATGATTTAGTTGTTCTTGTCTGTTTTTTTGTTGTTTTTTTGCGGTCTCTCTACTACTTTTTTGCAGTGTTTTTGTTGTTTTGTATCGTTTGGGTAGATGTTTTTTTGGCTACTTTGGGCTTCATTGTCACATTTGGATTTTGATCCTTTTCTCTCTGGTTTTCATTCCTATTTTGGCTCCTAGGCCATCTTTTGTACTCAAGGTTATAGTCCCTTTCAAAAAACTATTTTCCAATAATAAAAAAAACACACACTCATTATAAAGTGTCAAATATGGAAGGGTGTTGTAATCACTTGTGGACACAATTTCGGTTGAGCCCGACATCTTAAAATTTTGGGAGTTGCATACTTGTATCTATCATGGATTATGAGAATGATATGTTTTTCTCTGAAGTGCGTGAACTTCGGGAGGATATTGTAAAATTTGTGGAAGAAAATAATCTCTCAATAAGTGAAATTATTTTCTACAAACACTCATTCTTGATAAGGATAAATAATACACTCCCTGCAGCAAAAACTTGCTAGCCTATAGCATCACCATCATATTGTGGACAGCCATATCCATGATCCTATTCCATTTATAGATATTGATCTTGTACCTATTGACCTTGATCTATCATTTTTTGAGCCTACTTCTACTCCTAATGCTCCGAAGCCTATTAGGATTGTTACTGCATGTTCTTCTGGGTATGTTCCTATTACAATTACACATGTTGTGTATCCTACTTTTTCTCACATGCATGGCTCTTTTGAGAAGCATACCACTACACTTGGTTCTTGCATGCTTCATTCTATGGGTTTCACTGGAGGAGGTATTGGCAGATATTCATAGGGTATTGTTTCTCCTATTCCACATGTTAAGTGGAATTTTCGCCATGGCACTGGTTTTTGAGAAGGTACTTCATTAGGATCACACATTGACAGATCTTTTATTTTTGTTCACTCAACTCTTTTTGAGGATCATGAGCAACACATGATTTCTACACCTTCACTCAAGTTTAAGAAACCTGATATTTCAGCTATCAAACATGATCAACTTGACACACATTCTGATGTTCCTTTGCATGCACCCATTGTGCATTTTACACCAAGTCATATGCAAACATCTTCTTCATCCATTCATGTTGATTTGGGTGGATATTTGATCACTCGTGGTGGTGACATAGGAATTCATTAAGAGGAATCTACAGGAATGGCTCCTCCATCATTCGGCCTCTTGCTCCACTTTCTATATCTTTTGCATTGTAATGCTTCCTTGTTTTGCGCATTTTTCTTTAGCAAGTGTAGTGTATCTCTCTTGTTTGTTGAGAGATTTTTTATCTATATTTTTGAAACTTTTAGCATGTTGACAGTCTCTCTTATGGGGGAGCTATTCTGGTGAAGTCCAATGTTAGTTTTTCAGTGTTTAAGTAGTTGTTTTGACAACTCATACAGATTTGTAGCGTCACTCCACCCATTTAGTAGTATGGGAGGTTGTGGTGTTGATCCTGCTTCTTCAAGTTTTACATGTCCTTGCCTTGTTACCTTGGCTTTTCTTGGATCATCACACTCTAGATATTATGTCCTTACCTTTTTACTTTTGTTATTATCCTTGGATCGTGGCACACCTATTTTTAACAGTTGATTCAATTATGTTTTTCTTTGGGTTTTGTGTCCTTGCCTTGTTACCTTGGATTTTCTTAGATCTTTACACTCTGGCTTTTTTTTCCTTTCCTTGTTACTTTGGTTATTGTTCTTAGATCATTGCACACTGATATGCAATAGTTGATCAAATTATGTTTGGTTTTTTGTTACACTTTCGACATCACTCCATTGACACTCTCCTTATATGGATCTATTCTAGTGAAGCCTAGCGTTACTTGTTTTTTAGTTTTGTGATCGAGCAGTGGATTTAGACCATGGTGCACACCAAAATTCTTCAGCATTGTACATGTTTTTTGAGTCGATATTCTTGGGATTCCTTGCAATAGGTTTTTTCTCTCTACTTTGTTGTTACTAGTTTTGGGTACCTTGCGGCATCCCTTTTTCCTAATTACTATATATGAGTACCTCATCAGTCCTAGTTATCTAGACTCATATTGTGGATATGCCACTTCTATTTTATCCCCTAGATTCACTTAGGGGGGGGGTGTTAGAGTAGGTATTAACCTTAGCTCATGTTCACCTAGGTACTTTATTTACCATTATTGTATTTATCCTCACCCACTTATGTGTGTGGATATTTATTTTTATTTATTTAGATATTAGGGGGATATTATCTAGTTGTTAGGCATAGTTATTTCCTTGATCTATGGTATTGAATAGTTCTTTCCTTGATCTATGGTATTGACTAGATCCTTGATTTCTAGTTCTCTCCTAAATTTATGGTCTTGACTAGTTCTTTGATGACTAATTCTTTCCTCAATTTATGGCTTGATCTACGACCTTGACTGGTTCTTATATTGTTATTCATTGCCTATATAAGCAAGGATCGTCTTCATTGTATTTTATTGAGTTCTATAATAATATATGATATTGATGTTCATTTGTTTGCAAAGATGTATGTAAAGTTACTATGGCGAATTACTTTCATCTTATTAATTTTGGTGTTTGATTAGCATTTGAGTTCTTGGCTTGGTACGATCTGGTTATCGTTCCTTTTATAATCATGTCTTATCCATCCCATTATTTTATCTATCTTAATTATCCCTAATCTCCATTAATCAATCCTAATCATCATCTAATTTTTTATCATTCCTAAATCTTCTATTTTATCTTTTATGGGTTTTCATTTAATGGTTTTACCTCCCCATGGCCTTTATTTAATACTTTTCACCATGTACCTACTCCTTTACTCATCCTAAGCAACCATATCTCACCCTAAGCACTTTAAATCCATAATCTCATTGTATAATGGTTCCTTGTCTCAATCTCATCAACATTCCACCGCTTAAATGGAAGGTTCTCTGAAGTTTTTGGTGACCCATTCGGGTCACCGTCAACCCTATAAATACAACCTTTCCCCTCCTTTTCTGAGGATGCAACTTTGAGGATTTCTAGCTCTCTTGCCATTTCACTTTCATCTCTTGTGTGTCTTTAAATCTGTTATCACTGCCTTGGCACCATTTTTAAATATCGTGTGCCCATATTTGGAGATTTGAAGTCCTCTTTATTTTTTTCATGTTTTGATCTACCATTTCCATTAATTCAATCATCACCATCAGTTTTTACAGGTCCTGCAGCCATCACAGATCTCTATCCTTATACTCAGCCATCTTTACTACCACCTACAAATCATCTTTCCCATCCATTTCATCCATTAAACCCTAGGTCATCCCCTGTCTTCGTCGACTTTCCCCACTATTGTTTTCCTTTTTTTCATTCATCTTGTCAGTTGTCTTATCTTTGAGTTCCAAACTCCCCCTAATCCTCGGATCTTGTCATTTTTCCCTTTTTCCACTTCAGATCTATTTTGTCACCTCCTATCGCTGCCAATACCATCTGGTCATCATTGACTAGATCAATAGTTGTTGCATCCACCATCATTTTTTGAATTTTCTTGCATCCTTTCAAGTAGATTAAGATCTAAACTATCCTGCAATATTTTGCCTCCATCTCAAATCCACTTCCAACCCAAAATAGCTTCAGATCCAATTTCAGGAGACCTTGCAGGCCTATATTTCTACATTTTCTTCTCATCCTGTCTCGGTCGCCATCGACCTTCTTATGCATTCTTGGTTTTTTGTCGACCCATCCAAGTTTAATTTACTTTGTATGTATTTAGATCAGATATGCATTTCTATCTTATCTTTAGCATTTCAATTTTTGTTTTTTTTTTTCTGATTCTAAAGTATATCAAATTCATCTTTCATTTTTTTCTCTATCTTTATCAAAACGTGGGTTGATATCCATCCTAGGAAGTTTTCACTTCTCAGGACTAACATTATAAGGAAACCCACCCATCCATTTTTTGTGTTGATTTCTCTTGATTTTCATGTCATCTACCTCACCGCGAGGAAGGGATCTATATTTTATGGCCGTATCCATCATCATATTACCAAGAGGTATCCTTAAAGCCTTGTATTATTAGAGTTGATTGTTTTATTTGTTATTATTTAACTAATTTGAAATAGGTACAAGAAATTTGGTTCAACATTTTGGCACGCCTGATGGGACTCACCCTTCTTTGGTGAGTCTTTTATTTTTTTCTTTCATTTTCATTTTCTTTTATCTATCTTATACTAACCTTACAGGAAGGAGTGTTGCTAGCTCACTTTCTTGCGTCAAGTTACGTTGCTTGGATTGGATTTTTCTTTGCTTGATTTCTTTAAAAATTCAGATAAAAAGGAAAAGTGTTATTTAGGTATTCCTTGTTTTTTATTTCCCGTCTCTTTTTCATTGCATTGCATCCTTTGTCTGTTTCTTTCATCAAATATCACATTTCATATTAGATCTAAAAAGAACCCTCATATTTTCTTGGAAATCTAGTTTAAATAGGGGATTTAACTTGTTGCATACACTCTATCACACACATCCCAAAACACATGTATTAAACTACACATCTAAACATCTCCTTCCAAGTGGAATTATTGGGATTTCATCACCCAATAGAAAATACGTCATGGTGTTTTGGCCACATTAAACAAAAATTGACTACGGGTATATTGGCTAAGTACCTAACTCCATTATCATTATGAGACCATGAAGTGATGGGGTAGGCCCCAATACCAAGCCCTGTATAAGTAGTCATCACATATTTGAGCCTCACGTACCTTCAGGTATATCAACGACATCATCCAAAACTACCTGAAACCATCCATAGATTGTCATTTCCTAGGTTCCATTTGAGCCCATTTTCTTCTTTTTCACATCATTCTAAATAATCAAAATGAATAAAAATTTGTTGCTTGATTTGTTGATTAATAAAATATATAAGTTCTTCTTTTTCTATTTTATGCATGTTATCTGTAGACACCAAAATTAGGTCACACTCCCCTTTGGTCCCTCGACAAATAAACACCTTGAACACATCCACCTAGCCATGGCCACCTTCACCTCACTATAATATTAATTTAATTATTTAAATTAAATTAATTCATTATCCTCACCATATTTATTAATTAAATCTCCTCATTTAGATAATGCCCACATATCCACCTCACCTAGACACCTCATCATGACCTCACCCTAAGACCTATTCTTAGTGCCATTAACTAAGACTTACCCAAACCCTAAAACTCAATACCTACATTCTCTAATCACATACCCGCGTGCTTAAAGGATAGCTTCCTTTCTGATCAACATATTTAGGAAATGAGATCCCATAAAATCACCTCATTTAGATAATGCCCACATATCCACCTCACCTAGACACCTCATCAAGCCTACCCTAAGACCTATTCTTAGTTTCCATAACTAACTAAGACTTACCCAAACCCTAAAAATCAATACCTACATTCCCTCTAATCACATACCCACGTGCTTAAAGGAAGCTTCCAGTCTGATCAACATATTAATGACATTATAAAACATAAGAAATCCCACCCTAACTGATGTCGGTTACCCTTAACTACCGCCAGTTAAGTTGGAACCACCGTTGGTCACCTTTTAATCCCTAAAATAACCTTATTTTCGAGGTTGGCAAAATTTGGCAGATTCTTGAGAGATAACACATCTTTTGAGAACAAGCTTCAACCAGAACACGCATGCAAGGAAGGAGATCAAGCATTTTCTCTTACACAGACATCTAGCACATATTTTATCTTATTAGGAAAGAAGGAGAGCACATCTAGCCCATGTAATAGCTCTCTAATGTTTGGTGATTCTCCACAGCATTCAACCTCTTACCAACACCTTCATTCCTCACTCATAGACGTCTAGAACCAGATTCCAAGTAAGTGAAACATTTTACTCCTTTGGTTCATTCATTTAATCATTGTATCTTCATCCTTTGTTCTCCTATCCACCCATTGACCTCCTTTAATACTCACCCCTCCACATCCCCATTAAAACCTTACCAAATCCCATCCAAATGACTTAATACCTCACCCTGACCATTCTAGTCATTTGTGCAATCATAAGGGAGATCCAAAGCTCATTCTGTGATATTCCCAATATTCCATAGTAACCGGCACCGGTTCTCCCCAACCGACATTGGTCACCCTTAACCGGCATCGGTCACTATACTTACCAATACAGCCTAGAACAGCAACCTACCCACTTATTCTCACATCACCCTTAATCACCTGTGCCCTACCTAAGACCTTTGTCAGACCTACAGAGACCCATAACTAGTTACTTGACCTTTAGATCTTATTTTAACCTAGCCTGTTAGATTGGATCTTTCTTATTGTGTTTTAAATGAGATGCCTAAATCATTTTAATTATAATAGGATTTACTTCATTACCAGCATTAAATTATTTTAAACAGTGGACTGATAACCATCTAGGAAGTATCACACTTCTCAGATCTAGCACACGCTAGGCAGTTCACTACACATATTATTTAAATTTTATTCGATGGTCTTGTGTTCCATTTGAGGTAGTTCCTCCTAGCCAAAAGGAAGCTCTCACAATCAGCTGTGGATTTTAAGGTCATAAGCACGCAACAACCTATCAACCATAATTTCAATAGGTATTCCTCCTATGCCCCTTACCCTATCTATTTTGTCACTTTCAAAGAAATTTCTAGGAATCAGGTGAAACAGTTTGGCATGCCCGGTGGGACCCATTCATGGTTCCTTCCATTTTATTCATTCCTAGGAAAAATTTTGTGTTTGTTTCCCTTCTAAAAAGTTTTGGTTGGATATTTTCTCAAACCAAAATACGAGGTTTAACCACAGTGCATGGGATCAAATCCCTCTTCAAAGATAGGTGAGGCTTCTTGTTTATTACTAATAAAAAACACAACACAAATAATATATACAATATGCACACTCTTCTAACCATTGGAGTTGGGATACAATCCTGAAATCCATATCAACATGAAATGGAGATGTTACTTTAGGAATGTAATGGATTAGAAAGGGAACTTATTATAGATGAAACAAAATGGAATGGAAATGAGAGGAACGTATTTTATTTCAAGCAAACACAGATCAAGAAATACTTAGTTTTTAGATCATGAGTGTAATATCCTGAAACGATTAAAATGATTAAAAATATTAAATAAAGAATAGCTCAAGATTTTGGATGTAAGAATAATATTTCAAGATAGAAGAATCCCACAACACAAAGTTTGCAAAATAACACCTATTTCTACTCTTTAATGATTAAAAAGAAAATACAAAGTTTTTCTTCTTCTTCACAATAGCTCTTAATATTCAAAAAGTCTCTCCCCGGGAATGCACAAGAATCCCTTATTTATAATAAAAGAGTAGAGATAAAATAGGATTAAATCCTAGAAAATAGTCATTTAATAAGAGTCCTATTTTGCTTGACTCTCACATAGGAGAACAAGTCAAAATCCACTTCATATGTGAAAAAATGGAAATGAAAAAGACATGTCAATTTCTAGAAAAAAATGACATGTAACATCATTGCTTATTCCATTTTCTCATCCTTGTCTTCTTCCAGCGATGCCTTCTTGTCTCAAAACTCTTGAAACTTCCAAATTATGTCTTGCATTTCAGCTTCATCTAGTGCAGAATTTCATGTGTGTCATTGCATTGTTTTCCAAAACATTCTCGAATAAATTTATCAATGATGCTCAGATCAAAGAATTTCTAGCTCGATCGATTCCCGAATTAACACTATAGAACCTCGCAAGTTTCATGTGTGTCATAAGGAAGTTTCTTTAGTGATTCCAAAACATTCTCGATCTTTATAAATTTATCAATGATGCTCAGATCAAAGATGGAATCTATTTCTTGCTCGATCGATTCCCGAATTTGTTTATAGAAACCATCAGTAGGTAGAATGGTTGAGCCTTCATCCAATACTTTGGGAAATATATTGAAAAACTCTTCTTCAATATCACTGGTGGCATCAATCAACTAATCCTTGGATTCTCTCAACTTGCTGCAACCTTCTCTGAGAATATTTATCTTGAACCTAATAGCCTTGGTTAGCTAGAAGTGTTAATCCCCATGTGGAATGACTCCTTCTTCCACTAATACTTGAGATGGAATTTTTTTCAATGCATTGAGGGCCTCAAAAGTTAGTACGAGGTTTCCAACCTCCTGTGAAAACTCATCATTCATCTTGTCACCATCCTTTTTCATTTCCTCTAAGGATTTGTATACCTCTATTGTATCATCAATGACTTTCCTTCCTTAAAGGAGTAACCTTTGAATCCATTCATCCACCTTTATCCCCTTCTCATTGATCTTCTCAATAACAGGTACTAATGAAAATTCGAACCTGATAGGAGTGGGAGTAGAAGATGACGGGGTTGACTGAGAGGGCTTTGAGAGCTTTAGAAATACTTTTGTCAACTGTTCCACTTTCTCTTTTATCTCATCCCTACTCACCTTTGTTTCCTTCAAATTTTGGCATAGCACATTCATGACATCTTGAGCATCTTGTTGTGCCCCTTCTATTATCACCCTTCCTAGATCCACCCTAGTAATCTTATAATCAGAAGATGCTATGTCCTCCTTGGTTTTGTCAGCTACGAGAGTGGAAATATCTGCAAACATATGCCCTGAGGCATCTATTGAAACCCTTGAAACTATTTTAGGTTGCTTGGAAGATTTGGCAGGAGAGGCCTTGAGTGAACTGAATTCGAAGGCTGGTATGGGTACTACCATCTTCCTCTTTCTCGAAGTCTTATCAACTAACCATTGTGGTATAGTGGAAAAAGTTTCTCTTATTGGAGGTGTCATGGTTATATCTGTAGGTGGAGGAATATTTTCTTGCGGAGTCATGATGACTGAAAGTGTACTGATTGTGGGAATAGACAGAGGGAATGAAGGTGCGGAACCAGGAGGCATTTCTATAGCCAACGTAGGTCCTTCAGAGAGAGGTGAAAGACCAGAGAAAATGTTGGTCATGGCTGATGAGAGTGGTGTTGTAATATGTGGTGAGGAAGATTGGGATAGAGGGGGTAAAGAATCTGAAGCTAAAGCTTGAGAAGAAAGAGAAAGGCTTACCTCTGATGAGAAATCTACAAAAGGAGAAAAAATAGGTTGACTAACCTCGATTTTTGAACTAATGTCTTCTTGTTTTGGCAGAGGAGGAGGAGAATCCAATACCTCAACTCTTTGTGTGGGAGTACATGATTTATCCCCCTAATTTTCTCCTCTTATGAAAAACTTAAACTTACTTACCTTTTAGTAGGGATTTTATCCTTTTCCTTTTATCCCTTGGAGGGTCCCGCTTCTAGAGTAGCTATCTTTAAAAGTCTCTTTTCTTTATAACTCATTCCCCAAGAAATGAGCCATGCCTTGGTGTAGACAAGGGTTTGAGTAGCTCCCTTAGTGATAGAATCCTTTTCAGCAATGGACCAATCAATGGCTGGGAATCCAAGTTGATCTCCATCCGACTATTCATACCTAGGTTCCAAGACACTTTCATTGTCTGTGGTGACTTCAGGGATATTGGCCAGATCTAAAATCTGAACTTCTTCAAGAGTTAGTCTACTATTTTCTTTTCTTCAGATGGAAACCTCATCCCGAAGATCAACCCAGATGTCCTCTACATGGGGCACATGCAGATACAAGGTTCTATAAGACTTAAGGACTCCTTGAATATCAAATCCTTCTCTGAACTTCATATGCTTTTTCAGTTTGTCCTAAAGTTCGTGCACCACATTCTTGGCCTTCACTACTGTAGAACATGTGTACCTTCCAATGGAAATTGGGAAGGAGACAACAGCCTTGTGTCTCCTTTGTTGGAACTTGTGGAAATACAACAGTTGTCTAACCAACTCCATAAGGATGAGTTTTTCACCTAGAAACCTGGGCAAATAGAAAGGGTTACCCTAGAATTTTACCACCCAAAGATAGGTGAACTTCTTGAATTGTAAAAATATGCAACCCCACTTTGAGACTTCCGCCCATGCCTCATCAGAAACTCTTCTCTTTCTCATCTCAGGGTCCAGCCTACAAATATTTTCATAAAAGAAGGCATCATTCACTCTTCTTAATTGATCTTTTGATCCTTTTATTGTCAGCTGAGGGAAGTATTGATATATATGCTTAGTTGTTCAGTTCCCTTTTGCATCCAACCCCAGGTATTTTCTAATTCCCATTGCTGCATAGGTGACGTACGACATCATGTAGAACTTGCCAGACAACAAGACCATTTTCATTTGACATTCTATCTCATCACTTATTAAGGTGCCCCAATCAATCCCTTGGTCATTTTTCTTTATGATGACCATGAACTAATACATCCACCCTTGGAATTCCTTTAACTCTGGGAGCCCAAATAACTGGCTCAATAGGGTGATGATATCACTAACCTCAAGTATAAAATCACTTCTAGGGACTGACTTAGGAAACCTAGAAATAGCTGGCTTGGCCTTGATTAAGAATTTCTTGTTCACGTGCTTAATGCAGTCTTCTTGAACTTTGTTTCAGGATTTCTATGCTGACTTAAGATTTAAATCAAAATATTCCATAAAGTTGGGAAACTTTCGGAGTTGATCAAAGTAATCTCCATATAATTTTACTATAAACTCTCCTGCTTGATTTCTCACTGAGCGGGAGGCTAAGTCATAGTGAGAAGCACATGTCAAAATGAATTCAGGGATTTGGGATAATACTCAAAACCCTACTGTGAGTGGGACATTGTTTTCAGCTATTGACTTCATCCATGAATTCTGAGAAGAATCCTCGATCCTTTTCCATAAGTATTCCATGTCTATATTGTCGAGCTCTATGTCCCGGATGCCATAATTACAAATTATATAAGAAAAACAATCTGTCTTCTGATATTTTTACTTCATCTTTCCAGACTTAGAAGGGCTAGGGTCCAACATGAGGAGTCTTGGAAATGACTGGAAGTGCAATTGGGTCTGGATGTTTGTTGAAAAAGTGAACAGACCCGCCCTACTATTCGGGTGTTGAAACTTGCAAAGAAGCCTCAAAAACCCGACAGACAAGATTGTGTGTGTCGGGAAATAGACCGTGTCGAACACCTTGAAAAACCTGAAGGACTAGCAGAGTTTGAAATATGTCAAGCAATTGATAATCTCTGACACACTGTGGAACTGGAAGAGTGTCTAACATCGGTCAAGACATGAAACACTGGCAGAGTTCAGAGGATGTCAGGAACACTAAAAAACCTGATACAAAGGTGGAACTTGGAGGATTTCAAGCACCTAGATAATCCCAAAAAAAAGGTAGAAATTGAATGATGTCTGACACCCTATAAAACCTGAAATAGATGCAATCGGATTTCTACGATGTCAGGACATGAAAAATCCCCGCTATGTTGCTAGTTAGGAATTTTTTAACCCTTTTGAAAACTATAGGGTACCATCTATGGGAAAATAAACAAATTCCCTAAGGGTGAAATCCAAATAAGAGGTTCAATGGGAATTTAAATAAAAACAAACAATAAGCAATCCTAAATCCTAAATCAAGAAGGAAGAGGGAAGAAATGCAAAGTCCATCATGAACACCTCAAAAATAACCCCAAAAATCATAAAATCAGAAAGAGGAGAGAAATACCTTAATAAATTCAAAAAATTAATCCAAGATGGACCATGAAAATGATTAAGAATCTCAATTGGGTTTGGAGGAGGTAGAAGCATGCACAGAAATCCAACGCGTCAAAATCGTACAAGGTAAAAATGACGTGTAAAAACTGACTATTTATAAAACCCTAAAAATTATTACATATAGCTCAACACATGTGCCAACTACTAGACAACTGGGCATTTATTACATGTCATCATGCTTGGAGTCCCCGAAAACCCGACACAAATAATTTGGTTCATTTCAGGTTTTAGGTTTCGGGAAACATGAGGCATGAAGCATGAGATGTTGAGATACTTTCGAGTTCCGAAAACCTGACACACTGGCTTTGTTTCGGGTTGCAGGTTTTGAAGAACATGGAACATGAAACATGTGATAGGAAAAGTATGTTCCGATGCTTTGAACCTCCAAAAACCTGACACAAAGGTGACGATCGGGTTTTGGGTTTCGGGAAACACGTGACATGAATCATGCATTGGATAACACATGTTCTGATGCTCAAGCATTCTGAAAACCTAACATAATGACAAGACCATTGGGTTTTAGGTTTCAGGGAACATGGGACATGTAACAAGCAATAAACATGCTTTCATACACTGAAAACCTGAAACCCCAAAAATCTCCTCCAAAGGGGAAATTTAAGAGATTTTTCCAAAATTTTCCTATTATCTCAATTTTAGCTAAAATCACTAAAATGAGATAACAGCTAGCTCCAGTTGGGGACTTTCTTTGAGACATCAAAGGAAGAGAACTCAGAATCAAGAAGTTTTATCCATTGGGCTACGGATTCAGAAGAAAAGAAAAATAAAACAAAGAAAGAAAGAAAGAAAATGAACACACAATAGAAAATAAATTATAATACAGTGTAAGAGAGAATCTTGCATTAATGATGGAACAACTTCAGATGTTGGCCACTAAAAGGTAAAGGGATAAACTCTCCATCAAGGTATGATAGACAGAATCTATTTTCACCATTCATCTGATAGATTGTGAAAGGACCTTTCCATAAAGAATCGAACTTGCCATGCATCCCTTTCTATTACCTTCTCTTATCCCAGAGATGTACTAGATCTCCAATCTGTAAATCATGTTACTTTGATTTCTTATCAAATATCCTTTTGAATTTTCTCTAATGATCTACAATGTGATATACCACCTTGCTCCATTCTTCTTCTATCCTAACTAGGTACATTATCCTTTTCTCAATGGAACTTTGAAAAGTTTCATCCTCAATTGCTTTAGCCAATCGTAAGGCTAGAACTTCTACAGAGATCAGAATCTCAGCATCAATTACATACAACACCTGGAATGGGGAAATTCCAATAGCTCACTTAGGATTAATCTGATTTTCCCATAATGCATCATACAATGCTTTTTGCCATGTCCTCTGATTCTCATCAACCAGCTTTCTGATTATGGTCACCAGGTTCTTGTTGCTTGATTCGGCCTAACCATTTCCTTGGGCGTAGTAATCAGATGAATGAGCCAACGTGATCCCAAATCCATAGAAAATTTATATCAACTCATTTGATGATAAATTTTAAGCATTGTCAGTAATGATCTTTTGAGGTACACCGAATCTAACAATTATATTTTCCTTAAGAAAGTTGCACACAGCTTCAGAGGTAGCTTGTTTGATTAGAGCAGCTTCCACCCACTTGGTTAAATAGTCAGTGGAGGTGAGCACATAATTATGACTGGCAATAGAGGCATGGTTTATTACTCCAAAGAAATCAATTCCCCATTGGTGAAAAGGTTCTTTGATTACCACAAGCTTCAAGGGGAGAGCAGCCAACTTAGGACAGCCAACGAAATGTTGAAAAGTTTCACACTTAGCCACCCATTCTACTAAATCTCAAAAGAAAATAGGCCAATAGTACCTGGCCCGTAAGATCTTGTAAGCTATCACGGAGGAAGAGAAATGTCCTCCGCATGCTAGATTGTGAAAGGATTCTAGCAACCTTGTCTACTGAGACTTATCAACACAATGCAAGAATACACCATCAATACCCTTCTTATATATACCATTATCCCGAAGAATGTATCTTGCAGACCTGAGTTTAACGGTCCTATTTTATTTTTGGCTTAAATGTAGGGGGAATTTTTCGTCAGTTAAAAATAAAGTGATATCTGCATATCATTCATCGGTTTTGCTTACAAAAAGCACCATAGGCAATTCTGAAGAAATATCTTTAGTTTCTTCGCATTTTGTCTTAGACTTATTTTTTGCAATCAATTGACACAGGCCTCTTCCTTGTACTAACTTGGTAGGTTTGATGTCCAAGTAATATTCCTATACTTTGGCTATCCAGTTACCCCATTGACTACCCAGCTCTTATTGAGTCAAAATAGACTTAACTGCAGTATCAGGAACAAGAACGAGAGTGTGGGAACTCAACACATAATACCTGAAATGTTTCACTACTCTCACCACTACATAATCATGCTTTTAAATTTACAACATCTTCAATTCATGTTCCTTTAGATGGAAGCTCATGAAAGCGATGGGAGATTCGATTCCTTCTTTGTTCTCCTACATCACGATGGCTAATACTATATGTGCGGAAGCATAGCTGTACATGATGAAATCCTTCTTGAAGAATTTTGGACATACCAGAATCTGAGCATGATCGATTGCTCTTTTGAATTCTTTGAAAGCAAGCTTCCCTTTAGTGCTCCATCAGAATGGATTTTTACCTTTCATCATCCCAAGGATATCCTTGGTTTTATTAACAAATTAAGGTACAAATCTTCTTAGGAAATTGACCTTCCCGAAAAAGGAGTGCAACCCAATTTTTCTTGTGGGTAGGGTAAGGATTTGGATTGCCTTCACCCTCTCTGGGTCGATCTTGGTTCCTTCTTTAGTCACGATATGACCTAGTAACTTTCCTTCTGTTACTCCGAACATGGAATTTTTAGGATTTAATGAAATCTCATGACACCTACACCTTAAGGGTACCTGCTCCAAGTAATCATAATGAACACTTCACTTTTTAGAGCAAATCGTCAAGTCATCCAAATATACAACTATGACCTTTCCCATCAAATCTCTGAAAGCTAAGTCCATAGATCTTTTAAACATGGCTCCAGTGTTAATCAAACCAAAAGGCATCCTCCTATAAGAAAAGGTTCCCCACGTGGTGGTGAATGTTTTTTTATGTTGATCTTTAGCAGTTACATCAACCTAATTATACCCCAAAAATATGTCAAGCATGGATAACATTTATGATCTAGTGACAATCTATAATACTTGGTCCATGATGGGCAATGAATAATTTTCTTTCAATGAAGACTGATTGAGGTTCTGGAAGTCAACACAAATCTAGATTTCACCATTCTTATTTTTGACAGGGACAATGTTAGCAACCCAGGTGGAGTGATGGATTGGAAAAATAATCCTTATGTCTAACATCTTCTGAATTTCTGTGAGGATAGTCCCTGATATCTTTGTGTTATAATGCCTTTGCTTCTGCCTATAGGGTTTAACCTCATGCTTCAATGGGATGCTATGTTGCACATCCTTGGGCTTGAAATACTTCAGATCTGCATATGACTGTGCTAGGACATCCATATATCTATTTAGGAGTGAAGTTAATCTTTATTTTTCCTCTAGAGAATAGCATTTGCTGATGTTTACCATTCGTGGTTGCTTATCAAAGCCCAGGTTAACTTGATCTACCTCTAACAAGGAAGCACCTTCAGCTTTCCTTTTATCCTAAATGAAATGGTCATGCTTGTCAAACAGACCTTCCAGAGAAACTAATACCTTCATAATCATATTGCCTTTGAGCTAGATGAATTCACCATCAATCTCTTGATATGAATTTGAAACAGACTCACGAAAATCTGATTCTGATCCTTCAAAATAAAGCTCACTAAAATTATCAGCTTTCTCAAGAAAATACAATACCTGTTGATCATTTTTAAACACTTGCTAATGTGTTGAGTTGTTTGGAACACTTAGACGATACACAATTTTAATGGTATAAGTGTCCTATTTTAACTTTGGGTGAGGAAGGAGAAGAGATGCAGATAAGGCTAAAGAATTCTCTTTATCATTGTAATCTCTTAAGACTTCCTTAATGGAAAAATCATCAAAGCATTCTATGTTGTCCCAAATCTTGTTCCTGTAATGTCTTAGGCAATCATTTTTTACCTGATAGGTCCCCCTTACTTGATTCACAATCAACTCGGCATCTCCCTGCACTTTAAGATTTTAGATTCCTTTTTGTCTTTCCATTTCTAATCCTAATAACAAAGCTTCGTATTCAGCTATGTTATTAGTATTATCAAACTGCAACTTGAAAGCAAAGGGAAAAATCTCAAAATCTGGAGATATAAGAACCATGCCACCACCTGAACCAATAATTCAACAGCTCCTGTCGAACTCAAGGGTCCAAATGATGTTAGGATATTATTCTTTGACTTCTACAGAGGGAACCTCAGATGTCATCAAATAATTACCCAAACCTGCATCTTCAAAGAGAATTTGAGCCTTGGGATCGTCTGACTTAGTGACAAGGTATTTTTCCTGTGTTTCGGGGTGATGTACACGAGGAACTCCATTTACTAGAATTTTAGCTTTGGTCCAATCCATGTTGATTTCTCCTCTAACATATTTGTAAAAACCTATTCCTAAGAGAATACCATAAGAAGCTGGGATATCAGCAACTAGGATAGTCATTTTCACTCTCTTTTCAGGGAAGGCAACAAATGCAAATTATGCATCCTTGATTTGGCCAATAGAGGGGACTTGTTTGGTTTCCATGGAATAACACCACCCATAATATTTAATCAAGGTGATTCTAAGGGCATGAGCTACTTTTGCAGGCATTACATTATCAGAGGCTCCTAAGTCAATTATGCAATTGTTGAGTTTAAAACCATTTATAAGTAAGGACAAATAAAACGGTTCAATCTTTTCTGAAGAAGAAGAAGAGGTCAAATTACTCTGAGGTACAGGCTAAGTGGGGCTAGGAAAAATGCCTTTTGAAGATGAAGGAACAATGGCCTTGCTTCTAATGAATTTGGAAAGTTTCTAAAATTGTTCAGGATTTGACTGAAGGTACTTGGCTTTTGACATTTGGATTTTGGTTTTCTTTACATGATTGATAATGTCGAAGGTGGTACATGAGGCAATGATGGTGGGATCAGTTCTAGTTGCACTGGTTTGAGCTGAGGTACTAGCCTTGAGGGAAGGAGAAAAAGAGTTAGAAGATGAAGTTACCTTTTTAGTTGTCTCCTTTTCAATTTGCGCTGAGATAGAAGATCCTCTTTTAGCCATAACCACGGGAGCTTATTTACTTTTCTCCTTAAAGCCTTCAACTAGATTTCTGGGTTTCTGAGATTGAGATCGAGTGATGACTACAAATTATTGACCATCATGCTCACCTTCATCTTCCTCATACTCCAAGTACCCAATGCTGGAGTCATCAGTTGAATCGTCAAAAGACTCATCAGCATATCTTGAAGCTTCAAAAGCTTCGTGGGAATCTTGATTTTCTGGTTCTTCATCTTCCTCAACTATTTCAACTATTATGTTGACAAGGGGAGCCTCAATGGCTAGCCTGGTGGGAGCAGCGATCAACCGATTCCTATCTCTTGCGGGAGCACCATTGGCATTGTTGAAATTCTGTCTAGGAATATCCTGATAAGGAATGTTGGATTCTTGTTTATACATCTACTTCTTTAAAGTGATCAATTCATTGTTCATATTCTGAATCATAGGATCAGTAGTACTCTGAGAAGAAATCTAATTTTTAGGCTTAGATGACTCTCTTCTGATATTCCTAGCTAGAATAAGATCATCTTCTATTTTAGTGGTTGTAGCTTGAGCAGTGGCCAAATCAGGGATAACTGATCTTCAGAACAAGAAGCTCACATCAAGGGGCTGAGCGTTGATGAAGAAACACTTTTGATTTTCATGAGTGGGAATGGCTAGCTCTGGAATCTTTTGAATCAGCTTGTTGAATTTGGCTATGAAATCTAGCATGGGTTCATAAGACTCCTTATTCATGTGTGTAAGATGTACTAACAAGGCGTGAGAGTCTTCAGGTAGTTTAAATCTTCCTTTGAATACAGACCACATGGTAGTCCATTTGGTAATGCATGCATTCAAAAGATGGTAAAACCATTCTGCTGCTACACCATGCAATGTCTCAATGAAGAGTCGAACAGAGACGTCTTCATGAGAAACTCCAAGAATGCCACATGCGATAAAGAATAAAGTGATGTGTTCATCAAGGTGCTACTTACCATCACTGTTGAACTTAGGAATATTCTTACATGACCCATGTGGTAGATTGTGCAATGGTGGAGTTAGGGAAAGAGGACTAATAGCTGCACCCCAAGGCACAAGTTGTGTTTCCATTCTTCTGAATGAAGTGCGTACAGGAATCCAAGTATCAAACAAGAATAACGCATGACAGGTTGCAGAAACTTCTTGTTCTTAAAGAACCCGAGTTCTTAAGATAGGTGAAGAACTTCTCACTCGGCTAGATGCACCACTGTTGGGTGAAATTATGAAATTATGTTGCTGAAGCAAATCAAAGAATGGATCAATTTCACCCCTGGCTCGGCTTGACCAAGTGAAGATCTTTCTGGCCAGTTTGAACTAGAAAATAGATATTTTTGAAAATAATGCAAATACGGAGTCGCCAGACACCAATAGGATAAGCTTAGTCTTATCAATCCATATTCCCTAGTGGATTCACCAAAAACTGTTGGTTGGATATTTTTTCAAACCAAAATATGAGATTCAACCATGGTGTATGGGATCAAATCCCTCCTCAAAGACAAGTGAGGCTTCCTGTTTATTACTAATCTAAAACACATTAGAAATAATATATACAATATCCACACTATTCTAACCATTAGAGTTGGGATACAATCCTGAAATCCATATCAACACAAAATGGAGATATTACAACTTTAGGAATGTAATGGATTAGAAAGGGAACTTATTATAGATGAAACAAAATGGAATGGAAATGAGATTAACGTATTTTATTTCAAGCAAACACAGATCAAGAAATACTTATACAAGTTTTTAGATCATGAGTGTAATATCCTAAAACGATTAAAATAATTAAGAATATTAAACAAATAATAGCTAAAGATTTTAGATGTAAGAACAATCTCTCAAGATAGATGAATCCCACAACACAAAGTTTGCAAAATAACACTTGTTTCTATTCTTCAATGATTAAAAATAAAATACAAAGTTTTTCTTCTTCTTCACAATAGATCTTAATATTCAAAAGTCTCTCCCTAGGAATGCACAAGCATCCCTTATTTATAATAAAAGAGAAGAGATAAAATAGGATTAAATCCTAGAAAATAGTCATTCAATAAGAGTCCTATTTTGCTTGACTCTCACGCAGGAGAACAAGTCAAAATCCACTTCCTATGTGAAAAAATGGAAATGAAAAAGACATGTCAATTTCTGGAAGAAAATGACATGTAACATCATTACTTATTCCATTTCCTCATCCTTGTCTTCTTCAGCGATGCCTGCTTTTCTCAAAACTCTTGAAACTTCCAGATTATGTCTTACATTTCAGCTTCATCTGGCACACTAGAATAATCACTTAGAACCTCACAAGTTTCTTGTGTGTCACTTGCATTGCCAGGAAGTTTCTTCAATCTCTTATTAAGTTTTCTTAGTGATTCCAAAACATTCTAGATCTTTATAAATTTGTCAATGATGCTCAGATCAAAGACGGAAGTTGGTTCTTACTCGATCGATTCCCAAATTTGTTTATAGAAACCATCAACAGGTAGAATGGTTGATCCTTCATCCAATACTTTGGGAAAGATCTTGAACAGCTCTTCTTTGATATCATTGGTGGCATCAATCAAGTGATCCCTGGATTCTCTCAACTTTCTGCAAGCTTCACTGAGAATCTTTATCTTGAACCTAATAGCCTTGGTTAGCTGGAAGTGTTTATCCCCGTGTGGAATGACTCCTTCTTCCACTAAGACTTGAGATGGAATTTTCTTCAATGCATTGAGGGCCTCCACATTTAATTCAAGATTTCCAGCCTCCCATGAAAATTCAGCATTCATCTTGTCACCATCCTTTTTCATTTCCTCCAAGGATTTGTATACGTCTATTGTATCATCAATTATTTTTCGTTCCTTGAAAATAACCTTTGAATCCATTTATCCATCATCCTCCCATTCTCATTTATCTTCTCAATAACAAGTACTGATTACAAGTTGAACTTGATAGCAGTGGGAGTAGAAGATGATGGGGTTGACTGAGAGAGCTTTGAGAGCTTAAGCAATACTTCTTTCAACTGTTCCACTTTCTCTTTTAGCTCATCCCTTCTCACCTTTATTTCCTTCCACTTTTGGCATAGCACATTCATGGCATCTTGTGCATCTTGTTATGCCCCTTTTGTTGTCACCATTCCTAGATCCACCCTTGTAATCTGATAATCAAAATTTGTTATGTCATCCTTGGTTTTGTCAGTCGTGGGAGTGGCGATCTCTTCAAACTTATGCCCTAAGGCATCTACTGAAACCCTTGAAATTTTTTTATGTTTCTTGGCAGGTTTGGCAGCAGAGGCCTTGAGTGAACTAAAGTTGAAGGTTGGTAGGGGTACTACCACCTTCCTCTTTCTTGGAGTTTGGTTGACCAACCATTTTAGTACAGTGGAAGAAGTTTCTCCTATTGGAGGTTTCATGGTTGTATCTGTGGTGGAGGAATATTTTCTTGTGGAGTCCTGATGACTGCAAGTGTAGTGACTGTGGGAATAGAAGAAGGGAATGAAGGTGTGGAAGGAGGAGGCATTTCTATAGCCAACGTAGGTCTAGCAGAGAGAGGTGAAAGACCAGAGAAAAATTTGGCCATGGTTGATAAGAGTGGCATTGAAATATGTGGTGAGGAAGATTGGGGGAGAGGGGGTAAAGACTCTGAAGATAAAGCTTGAGAAGCAAGAGTAAGGCTTACCTCTGATGAGAAATCAACAAAAGGAGAAATAAGAGGTTGACTAACCTTGACTTCTAAAATAATTTCTTCTTGTTCCGGCGGAGGAGGAGGAGAATCCAATACCTTAACTATTTGTGTGGGAGTAGATGATTCATCCCCCTACTTTTCTCATCTTTTGACAAACTTAAACTTTATTTGCCTTTTTTTAGGGATTTTATCCTTTTCCTTTTCTCCCTTTGAGGGTCCCGCTTCTAGAGTAGCTATCTTTGAAAATCTCTTTTCTTTATAACTCATTCCCTAAGAAATGAGCCATGCCTTAGTGCGGACAAGGGTTTGAGAAGCTCTCTCGGTGATAGAAGCCATTTCAGCAATGGACCAATCAATGGTCAGGAATCTAAGTTGATCTCCATCTGACTGTTCATACCTAGTTTCCAAGACACTTTCATTTTCTGTGGTGCCTTCAGGGATATCAGCCAAATCTAACATCTAAACTTCTTCAAGAGTAAGACTACTATTTTCTTTTCTTCAGACGGAAACCACATCCCGAATATCAACCCAAATTTCCTCTACATGGGGCACATGCAAATACAAGGTACCATAGGACTTAAGGACTCCTTGAATATTGAATCCCTCTCTAAACATCATATGATTTTTCAGTTTGTCCTGAAGTTTGTGCACCACATTCTTGGCCTTCACTATTGTAGAACATGTGTACCTTCCAATGGAAATTGGGAAGGAGACAACAGCTTTGTGTCTCCTTTGTTAGAACTTGTGGAAATACAACAGTTGTCTAACCAACTCCATAAGGATGAGTTTTTCACCTAGAAACCTGGGCAAACAGAAAGGGTTACCCTAGAATTTTACCACCCGAAGATAGGTGAACTTATTGAATTGTAAAAAGATGCAACCCCACTTTGATACTTCTTCCCATGCCTCATCAGAAACTCTTCTCTTTCTCAACTCAGGGTCCATCCTGTAAATATTTTCATAAAAGAAGGCATCATTCACTCTTCTGAATTAATATTCAGATCCTTTTATTATCAGTTGAGGGAAGTACCGATATATGTTCACAGTTGTTTAGTTCCCTTTTGCATCCAACCCCTAGTAGTTTCTCATTCCCGCTCCTACATAGGTGACGTACGACATCATATAGAACTTTCCATTTGACATTTCAATTGAGAGTCTATCTCATCACTTATTAAGGTGCCCCAATCAATCCCTTGGTCATTCTTCTTTATGATGACCATGAACTGATACATCCACCCTTGGAATTCCTTTGACTCTAGGAGCCCAAATAACCAACTCAGTAAGGTGATGATATCACTGACCTCAAGTATAAAATCACTTCTAAGGACTGACTTAGGAAACCTAGAAACAATTGGTTTGGACTTGATCAAGAATTTCTTGTTCACGTGCTTGATGCAGTCTTCTTGATCTTTGTCCCAGGAATTCTGTACTGACTTAAGATTTAAATCAGCATATTCCGTAAAGTTGGGAAATTTTAGGAGTTGATCAAAGTAATCTCCATCTAATTTTACTATAAACTCTTCTACTTTATTTCTCACTGAGCGGGAGGCTAAGTCATAGTGAGAAGCACATGCCAGAATGAATTCAAGCATTGGGCTGATACTGGAAATCCTGCTTTGAGTGGGAGACTGCTGCCGGCTATTGAATTCATCCATGAATTCTGAGAAGAATCCTTGATACTTTTCCAGAAGTATTCCATGTCTATATTGTCGAGGTCTATGTCCCGGATGTCATAATTACAAATTATATAAGAAGAAGAATATGTCTTCTAATATTTTTACTTCATCTTTACAGACTTAGAAGGGCTAGGGTCTGACATGAGGAGTCTTGAAAATGACTGGAAGAGCAATCGGATCTGGATGTTTGTTGAACAAGTGAACAAACCCACCCTATTTGGGTGTTGAAGCTTGCAAATCAGCCTTAGAAACCCGAAAAACTGGATTGTGTGTATCGGGAAATAGACCGTGTTGAACACCTTAAAAAACCTGAAGGATTGGCGGAGTTTAGAGGATGTCGAGTAGGTGATAATCTCCGACACACTGCGGAACTAGAAGAGTGTCTAACACCAGTCAAGACCCAAAACACTGGAGGAGTTTGAAGGATGTCAGGAACACTGCAAAACCTGAAAAAAAAGGTGGAACTTGGGGGATGTCAAGCACCTAGATAATCCCAAAACAAAGGCATAACTTGAATGATGTCGAACACCCTGTAAAACCTGAAACAGATGCAATCAGATTTCTACGATGTCAGGACATGAAAAATCCCCGCTATGTTGCTAGTTAGGAATTTTTTAACCCTTTTGAAAACTATAGGGTAGCATTTATGGGAAAACAAAAAAATGCCCTAAGGGTGAATGCCAAACAAGAGATTCAATGGAAATGTAAATAAAAAAAGAATAAGCAACCCAAAACCCTAAACCAAGAAGGAAGAGAGAAGAAAAGCATACTCCATCATGAACACCTCAAAAATAACCCCAAAAAGCATAAAAGTAGAAAGAGGAGAGAAATACCTTCAATAAATTTGAAAAATAATCAAAGACAGACCATGAAAATGATTAAGAAGCTCAATCGGGTTTGGAGGAGGTAGAAGCATGCACAACAATCCAATGCGTCAAAATTGTACAAGGTAAAAATGACATGTAAAAACCAACTATTTATAAAACCCTAAAATTTACTACACATATCTCGACACATGTGCCAACTACAAGAAAATTGGGAATTTATGACATGTCATCATGCTCAAAGTCCCCAAAAACTCGACATAAAGAATTTGGTTCATTTCAAGTTTCGAGTTTCAGGAAACATGAGGCATAAAGCATGAGATGTTGAGATGCTTCTGAGTTCCGAAAACCTAATACACTGGCTTCGTTTCAAGTTATAGGTTTCAGGGAACATGGAACATGAAACATGCGATAGGAAAAGCATTTTCTGATGCTTTGAACCTCCAAAAACCTGACACAAATGTGATGATCAAGTTTCAGGTTTTGAGAAACACATGACATGAATCATGCATTGGATAATGCATGTTCTAATGCTCAGGGGTTCCAAAAACCCAACATACTGACAAGACCATCGGGTTTTCGGTTTCGGGGAACATGGGACATGTAACAAGAAAGAAACAGGTTTTCATGTACTGAAAAACTTGAAACCCCAAAAATATCCTCCAAAGGGGAAATTTAAGAAATTTTTCCAAAATAATTCTATGGTTATCTCAATTTTAGTTAAAATCATTAAAATGAGATAACAAAAATCATACACATTAATTTTCTCCCTTGGTAACCTTCTTTTTGTTTCTATTTTCTCCAAAAGAAACCTTTCTTTTGGTGTACTTAAAAAGAACCATTTCTTCTTGTTTTCTGCATTTTAGTGAAAGAGCATCCCTCTTTCTCTTCATCTATTTGTGTCATCAAACTTCATATTTCAATTTGGGTTTAAAATAAGTGCATTCCATTTTGATTTATCACATTAGCTCTCATTAATTGAGGGCAACCTATACACTAGAATTCATTCCTAGTTGATGGTTGACAAACGAATTGTAGAAAGCACATCTCTTTCTCTATGAGTCTTTCCAAATTGCACAAATTCAAAACAAATACATATTATTAAACAACATATTTCCTTGGAATGCCTGTCAACGATCACACTAATCTGAGGATTGGAAGGTACTCCCTAGCTCGCTGCTTTGTCAAGTCATACTTCAGAGCGAAGCCCGCCCCCGCCATAACATACCTGAAACCTCACCTTTTAGACCTCCTTCTTTGTAGGAAGCCATGCTCACTAAAAAATTATATTCTACAGTTCATGATTCAGTCCTTAAATAGCTTAAGCTAAACAAACATAATAGAAAAGGCACTCTTAGGATCGAATTTTTCTTAGTGTCTCTTCTTAGCTTACGTTTTGAGGTGAGAGGTCATGTTCTTCATTTTTCTTATTTCTCCTTACACACTTCTCATCATAGTTGGTGTATTATGGCTTCTTCTGAGTGTTCCTAGACCATATTCTCATCATTCTCAGAATTTTGGTTTTGATTCCACATCAACTTTTAATTCACAACCACTTTTCTTTCATCATTGTTTCAATTTCACAGTGACCGGTGTCGATCTAGCGACCATCATCAGTTACCCTCTGACCATCGTCGGTTATACCCAACTGGCATTGGTTCCAGGTCCTTTTGGTTAACCTATCCAAAAGAACATTTAGTCACCTTCTTCAACTATTCAGATTCCCTATCACTACTATCATTCCCATTGATCTTGTAAATCTCATCGATATTCGACATACCTGTCAGATTTGGCCTTACACCTTATTTTTTTACTCACTGTCCATTTTCCACAGTGACCGGTAGTGGTTACCCCTAACCGGCATCATTTTACCCTGACCGGCATCAGTTATCCTATGCCATGTTTTAGATAACATTTGATACTTAATACACTTATTGCTGCCTGTTCTTCCTATTCCTATTGTATTTCTGTGTCATTTACAGAAAGGCATCCCAACCTAATCAGTACCTGTTCACATGGTACTGACATGTGGACAAGCTAGCGCCCTTGTATTCCATACTAATCATCAACCGCTCCCACCTAGCCCTTCACCACCTTCCATTTTATCACCCATCATGGATCCTATCCAACCTATCACTATCGCTACTAGAGATGAGGAGTTCGAACAACTCCTTGACCAAAACCTTGTCGCCTTGCAGTTTTACCTTTCACACTCATCCACTCAAGATGCCTCGGGTCATTTGATATACGGCATGCCCATATCTATCCCCCTGACTCTCATTCCCACTCCTGCGTCAGCCCCATTTGGCTCTACGTTTCCTGTATCTACCTTACCCCCAGTCATTTCACAACTAGGTCCTATACCCGCTCTAACTACCACATCTGCTACATCCGTTGCACCCGCCACATCCACCATACCTTTGACAACCACTCAAAACACAACCTCATCTGCCCCTATTGTCTCGCATATACCCATAGCTACACATCCACCTCCCGTATCGGTGACCCCTACCCCATTTTAAAATGTGGTCCTTTCTATTCCACGATCGTTAGCCACCATTACCACTAGGGTCACCACGACCCTTCCACCTCCATAGACAGATTATCAGCAGCCTCTTGTTTCATCTGTTATTCATTCTAGATACATCCCCCCTATTTCACTACATCTTTCTCAATCTACCTACATGACAGCACCATATACTGGAATGCCACCCTCGTCATATGCCCAACATCAACCCTCTTATGCTACAGGAGGCACCCAACCATCGCAACCTACCAACGACCTAATCAAATTAATGATGGACAAGATGTAGACATTGGAGGCATTAGTTTCTAGCTCTCGTAACACTCTCACCTATGATGATATTTGTAGTGAGCCCATCCACCCATCCATTCCTATCACCCATACCTCGTACATTGGGAGATGCATAAATTCAACCATTTCAATAGCAAGGAATACCCACAACAACATTTGTAGTCATTCGAACATGGGTGTTACCTAATCACCCATGATGATGCTTTGCTCTTGAGGACCTTTCTTATGTCTCTGACTGGACCTGCGTTAGATTGGTATAGTGGGTTACTTAGACACTTTATATTTTCATTTAATCAGGTAGCCCAAGCCTTCTTGGATTACTTCTCCATCATATTATTAAGAAACTTACGATGACTAATCTATACTCCATGCATCAGTATGATGATGAATCTATCACAGATTTCATTTCTCACTGGCGTAGCCTAATTAATCAACTCACATTCCAACTACCACAAACCAAACTCATTGAGCTCTTCATGCGGGATTGTGCTAGACACATCTCACTGACCCTGCAAGTTCAAAATTTCCAAACATTTGATGAAGCATTCACCATGACACGAAAGTTAGATATTCGAGCCATCAAAGAGAAGAAAATCCAATTACATTATAAGAATTTGGCATTCAAGTCAAATGATACCTCTTCTTCTTCCAAACCACAGAGCAATATTTTAAAAGCTAAGGGCACTGCTAACGCAGTGGTACTCAAATCCGGTTTGGATTATCCATCAAATTAGGCTACCCCCTCATCTAATCTCTCACCCATCAAGACTTTTCAATTCAGACGAGAACAATGGAAATACACCCCAATTGCGGAGCCTTACTCTTCTATCTTAGAAAATCTCATAAAATTTGGGGCCATCACCCTTCCACCTATAAAACCACACACTGGTTTTGACCCTTCTCACCCCATGCCCGCATGGTATAAAGACCATGAATTATGTAACTATCATTGAGTAAAGGGTCATAGTGAAAGCAATTGCATCACTTTCAAAAATATTGTCCAAGAAATGCTTGAGAAAGATGAGTTAACTGTGGATAATCCTAATGCACCTTCCAATCAAAACCTACACATATTCAAGAAACCCTTTCCCAATCATTCCCCTTCATTGGATCAAATCGGTGAGACCTCAACTCATGATAGCCATACCCGCGAGGTTCACTCTATTTTTAGTGATGCACCCATTGCTTCCCAATTACCTCATATTCCTTCCATAGAGGAAATTCTAGCTTGAAATTCTCCTTCTGCATTGGAACCTACCTCACCTATTCCTCCACCCACATAAGAACACCTTTCACCTCCTTCTTCACCTGTGGAGGAGTCCTTTGCTAATATCGAGACCATTTCACCTTTGGCTTCTCCACCTAGGGAACCGTCACCTATAGTACTTCTTCAGTCCATGGATGATACTTGTTTATCTCCTCCACCCACAGAGGGGAACCCATCATCTTCTCCACCTACATAGGAACACCCATTTTCTCCTCCACCTATCAAAGATCTAGTAGAGATACCTTTTCCTCTAGGTGAACATTCTCCATCAGCTACCCAAGATCCCGCAGACCTACTTTTGGCTCTCTTGCCCACAGAAGCCGAAGCCAGAAAATTCCCCATCTCTAAGACACATTTTACGAGAATAGCCATTAGGTCCTCATTAACTTCACCTACAGATGTGTCGTTCTCATGCTTGGTCGATCGCTTAGATTATGTGGACAAAGCCTTATTGTGGGGATGCCTTCTACTTCCTATGTCAACACAAATACATATGTTGCTTGTTGATACCTCCACTATCTACCCAAAGATATTTCAACCAATTGAACCAAGCACAACCACCTCTATCACAACTTCATCCATGAAACCCTTACCCATAACCTAACATACATCTAAATCCAAACCCACACCTACAACATCTTCCTTGACTAAACCTATTACTACCTTACAGGTCACCCCGACCACCGGCCTTACTCATCCACCTATCAAACTAAATTTAGCTACATCCTCCAAAGTCAACACCACACATACTCTGGCACCCAAACAGAAGAACCAAAGCCATAGAACTCATACCCCAGCTATGTCACTCATACCTGGATCACCTTCACCCTTTCCATCCATTTTAGGACCTCAACCTCCCCACACAGTCAAGAAACCTCCACCTGTCAATAAATGAAAAACACAATAGCCCATTCCTTCCTCATAAACCTCTAACATACCCAGGTGCCCTACATGGCTTACACCCACACCTGCAACATCTTTACCACCCATACCTCCAATACCCTCATTAACTTCTTCACTACCCACTACACTTCAGTCTCTATCCCTCACACCCCCTACACAGCCCGCATCATCTATATTCACAGCACCTCTATTATCCTCATGGGTAACTCGCCCTCTTCCCCCATCTACTTTTCCTTCTAGATCTCGGACACCCATATCACCTTTACCCAATAAGGTGCAACCCAAAGAAAAAAAAACCCGCTACCCTCCAATAAGGTAGTCAAAACAACCATACTTCTCCTACCCGTTCATCTACCATACCCCTACCCAAGAAAATACGACCAACACCCAAGACCACTCCATCACCCAAAACCATGGCTCAACTCACTACCCCTCTTGTAAGAACTGTTTATCAAAAATCAAATGCACCTGCACCCAAACACACTTTCACTTCCCATTGCGATCCACTAGCAGGGTCCTATGCCAAAATTTTAACCAACCTCCTTGAGACTTCTGTCATCACATTACCACTTCTCATACCTTATGACCCCCTCAAACCCAAGTCAAAAGGGTTTGATGACACTAAAATTTATGCCTACCATCATATGCCAGGGCACGATGTGGAGAACTACAAGGCTTTGAAAATCATCCTTAGCTAGTTGTGTCCACCAAAAGCCAACTTTGATGATGACAACCTTCTCGATGAGGACCCTTCTTCACAAAAACCCATTCCCACATTTCTTCCCTCACTACCTACTCAACAACCATGACCACCACCCCCATAGCTCTTAGAGCCACCCCCAAGATTTGAAATTAACATGGTTCACATCAGAGAACTTGCTACACCATTACCTAAATGTCATTGCGCCCAGCTCACTTCACAAGGCTTTTCTCTCCCGGTAGGTTTTTTTCCATCATGTCGTTATACCACTCACCCTACGCCTTCTCCATTTGCCAACTCCCCTCAAATCAACATGATCCATGTTACTACCCATGCTCAAAAGGATAAAGGTAAGGAAAAGGCAACCGACCAACCAACCAACCCTATACCCAACATACTATCTGCACCCACACCTAAGATTACTATTTTCCGCCCCACATACCCTATTTCTAATGGGGTCACACATCACACCATGCTCAAACAATTACACCAATCTCCCCTCAAAATGTCCCTATATGACCTCATCCAAACCTCATAATCTCATCGTCAAGCTCTCATGGACATTCTTCAATCTATTGAGGTTTTACTTAATGACCCTGCACCCGTAGCCTCCATTATCACACCCCATCATGTAGCCTCTCTCACAAAATTGCCACCTTTATCCACACCTCACCCTACTTTCCAAATAGACTCCCTTAGCTTCTTAGAGGAAGAGATCACACTGCACCAAACTGATGACCCAGACCCATCCCTCTTCATCTTTGTCCACATCAATGATATACATGTATGACATGTAATGATTGATGGGAGCAATATCATTAATATCATTTCATCTCATGCATTCGCTCAAATGTGCATACCTAACAATTGTATGCATAAACATCCTATCATGTTGCATTCATCAATGATGTTACCACCTCTACACTAGGCACCGTCATCCTCCACATTTTCGAGGGCCCCCGCACTGTTCCAAAGCTATTTTACATCTTGGAGGGGGAATTTCAATATAACCTGTTATTTGGCATACCCTCGATTTGTGTCATGGGTTGTGTTCCTTCCACTTTGCATCGCTATGTAAAGTTTGAACATGAAGGACACACCTATACCATTCCAGCTGATCCATCACCTTTCAAAACATGCAACATGCTCTACCAACCCAATGACATGCCCATACCCATTAAGGCATCTAACTCCATGACCACTACCCCTTCACCTAAACCTCTACTTACCAGTTGAGTTTCTACCTCAACCACACACGCCTCCTCCATTCCTACCACTGCCACAACCTCCACGGGTAACCCCTCATCCTCCCAATCCATTAGCTCTACCTCCGTGTCGACCACTAACCCATCATCTATTCCAAATACCCACATACCAACCACCGATCCCTTGGAAGGAATTGTTATCCAAAATTCACTCCTCAAGGTAAATTTGATAACATGGATCAAATTCTTTTGTCCCAAGCAATTATATTGAGTCTAGGAAAAAAGTCATGTTTTTTGGGTCCCCTCAGAATTTTCTAACTCCCATGTCGAAGAAGGAGAGAGTTTTTGGGTAACAAAGCTCTGTCAAAATTGCTTTGTGAAGCCAGTGTGTTGCAGGCCCTTGTAGTGGACTCCTTGCATGGTGATCCAGGCCCTTATCTTGTAATAGATTGAACTGTGCATATCATGAAGCAATAAAATATCAGTTTGTGGATGTATCTTCCCCTGCTGTGTTTTCTTGCATTCTTCCTGCCCCTTTAATCTTTCTACAAGTATATTGTGTCTATTTATTATGTTCTTGCAGGAATTCATTATCATTGTGTGTGCTTGGAATATTGTTGTAGATGCATTTTGCTGGATTATGGTGAATTGTCATCACCTCTTCTAGTGTGCACTTTGCCTTCTGTATTTCACACATTTGGAGATTACTCTCACACCCTCTTTTTCTGGTGTATCACCGCTTTAGTGTAGGCTTTCATTTTATGCATTCTCTCTCTCTGGTCCCTTGGAATTGTAGGTTAGAATAGCTAGTTTCTCCTGCATTAGAGTAGATTGTGGCAGGTAGTTTAGGAGCAAGAACCAGCTTTCTCTGGAGGTCTATCTCAAGTAGCAAGTCCCACAACTTGGAGATAGTACCCATGTTATCCAATCACACTGGATGCTTAGAGTGATCAAACTAGAAATCTGATCAACATCCAGGGGTGTTGTGATTCAGTGATAACAGTTCTGGCACGCCCGGTGGGACCTTAGAGGTCTTCACTTTCATTGCAACAAGATTGATGTGCACTCGTTGTAAGTTCCAGCTTTGAAGGGGCTTTAAAATCGCACATCTGGCGACTCCAAAAGAGGCATAATCCACTGGTTTCTGCAGTCCAAGCCTAAAAAATTTATGAGAAGAATACAGACCAGGTCAAGAACTAGGGAGGAAGGATTGTTTGTTTATCTGCATCTATCTCCAGGCAGAGAAAGAAGGGGAAGAAGAGCTCAAAGATCTCCATCTCCACCTAATCGGACTTTGTCTACACCTCCACCTGGTAGACCTTTTCTCGCATCAACAAGGGTTCTCAGGCCAATCAGAATGGCGCAACCACTAAATCCCTTTGTCAATTTCACTGGCAGCAGCCCACTTGCCCTCAATGCACAGAATCTAGTTCCAATTGCAGCATTGAAGAATATTCCATTTTTCACTGGAGAAAATCATACCACTCCTGGTGATCATGTCAAAGACATTGCTAACGTCTGTGCAATCCATGAGATAAACAAAATGGATGTGGCTGTCAAACTGCTGGCATCATCATTCAAAGGGAAAGCATTGCAATGGTTCAGAAGCCTTGAGGCCGGTTCTATCACAAATTGGAATCAGTTGTGCATAGTTCTCCATGAGCAGTTTGGAGAGAAGGGAGACAACTTGTCTCTTCTAGAACAATTGACAACTATCAAGAGAGCCCCCAATGAGCAGCTAACTGACTTCAACTTCAGATTTCAAAGGTCTTGGGATAGGATTCCAGTGGCAGTCAGGCCAACAGCAGAAGGTGCTTTTCTATACTATCTTAAAGCTTTGAATTCTGATATTTCTATGTTAATTCAATCTATGGGAGGCACAACCTTACCTGCTTCTTATAGCATTGCCATTAGGGCTGAAAACTATCTTATTCAAGCTGGTAAGCTATCTCCCAGGCCCTCAATGCCATTATACCCAAGTTTGGAGAGCCCAAGTACTAGTCAAGCACCTGTCTTAGCTCCTATTCCCACTCCTAGAAATCAAAGTTCAAATGAAGCTTCCACTTCATCTCCAAATGCCCCAAATGAGCTTCAAGAAGTTATGAAACAATTGCAAAATTTAGGTAATGAGCTGGTCACACTCAAGAGACAGCAAGCTCAAAGTTTTAGACCTTCCTATCAGCCTCAAGCTCAACCAAATAGGCAACCATATCAACCTCAAAGACCACCCAATCCAGCTGTAAATCAGAATCAAGCAAGGCCTCCTGCCAACAGACCATTTCAGCCCTACAACCCCAATGTTGCATCTACATCTAGAGCTTTGGTGCCAGTCCAAAATAACATGGCCCAAGAGTATGATTGGTGTTTCCTGTGCAGTCAGCCACATAACCAATCAATGTGCTTTAACGGTGCATTAAATCAGGCTCTAATGGTGCAAACCATTGGTGGGTCGCAAGAGTCCAGCCACGAAGGAGATCAGCAGCAGGAAGCACCTCAGCAAGGAGCATCTCCGAACGAAACTACTCTTGTCAATTGGCAGGCCGAAGATTTCTGTGGTATGAATCAAATACCCTCTCAAAGTGTTGCAGCCAACACAAGGTCAAAAAGGAGAAATTTGGGTGAAGAACAGCCATTGGCTTCGAGTAATCCACAACCTTCTACCACTCCACAAGCCACTGGCAGACAAACTGTAGCTCCAAACATACAAGGAGCACCTAAAACGGCCCCTAGGCCAACTCAGATGCCAGCTGCTGCTGCCCATGTGCAAGGAATGAATGTGCAGGCCAAGGGACAGCAGAGGGATACTTCATCTCCATTCAACATCATTGATCAGATGAAGAAGACAAATGTCAACATATCAATGTGGCAATCACTATCCATCCCAGGCCAAAGAGATTTGCTACAAGCTGCCATGAAGGACTGGTCAACTTCAAATCACCATGTCCAGATGCAAGAGGAGGTACTCACAAATGCTGCCCAGCCTGAAGGAAATCATGGAGGACAGCAAGGTAAAATGTTGAAGCCCCCTCCATTTTATGTTTCATTGATCATAGGAGATAAGTTGGTGCATAATTGCATGATTGACTCTGGGGCAAGTAGTTCAGTAATGCCAAAACAGATAGCTGACTAGTTAGGGCTCCAATATGAAGTCATCTCCAAGGGTGTAGTGCAATTAGACGGGACAGCAGTGACAACGGTTGGAGTAATCAAAGGTTTGAGCCTCACACTGCACGCATGTCCCAATGTAGTAGTGTTGCAAGATGTGTCGGTCATAGACCTACCACCACTCTTTGCATTATGCTTGTCAAGAGACTTCACTGCTAAAATTGGAGGCTATCTTTCAGCGGATTGGTCACACATGCTGTTCAGAACAAGGTATGGAACTAAGGCTACAATCAGGTCTGAACCTATTGCAAACTTCCACATTGAGCCTTACACTCCAAGCCAAATCAATGCCAACTGCTCAGTGTTTCATCAAGAAGATTATCCAAGCACTGATGAAGCTGACACCAAGGTTGGAAGCATACCAGATTTGACTCTTGATGAATGGGCAAGCAAGGTGCATGATTTTGATCCTTATCAAGAGATAGAAGAATCTGAGCTAGGAGTCTATTGCATACATGAAGAAAGTCAACCTATTCCCAGCATCACCAAGCCAGATCATAAGGACAAGAATGAAGTATGGCAATTTTTATTTGATGGGTCAAGGAGTAGACAAGGTGCAGGAGGAGGAGCTATGCTCATTTCACCGCAAGGTATAAGGTATTACTCAGCCTTCCGTTTCCAGTTTTCCTGTTCAAACAACACATTTGAGTATGAAGCCTTAATTCATGGACTGCACTGGGCAAAGAAGAAGGGCATCAAGAATTTACAAGTATTTGGTGATAGTGAGCTGATCGCAAACCAAGTCAAAGGAAAAAATGCTGCCAAAAATGATCTGTTGAAGAACTAAAAAAATTGGGTATGGGATCTTATTGAAGATTTTGAAGCTTTTAGCATCATTTCCATCCCAAGAAAAAAGAATGAAGCCGCTGACAGACTGGCAGCAATTGGGGCTGCGTTTGATGTTGTAGAAAGTATCAAAAGTGAGAAAACTCAGCCTCATATCAAAGTGGTTGTGAGACCAGCTGTTCCGGATAACAACACAAGTTGGCAAGTCTTCGAGAATGATCAGCAAATTGTTAATTTCCTGTAAGAAGAAGCTGAGTTCTCCATGAGAAATCAAGACAAGCTGGAGCAGCAGTATGGTGACCAAGTGGTACAGCTGAGGACTAACAAATTACCAAAAGGCCTCATAACACTAGAGTCAATCTTCAACCCGAATGATCAGTTCTGGAAGGAGAAAGCGAACATTCAAGTAAAGGGTGAAGATTCAGAGCCTATCTTAGTAGATGAAGGCAAGACATTACAAATTGGCAAAGTAAGTACTCCACAAGAGAAATCTGATTTTGTTCAGCTTTGTCAAGAATTCCCAGATGTCTTTGCTTGGACTTACAAAGATTTAAGAGGTTTCAACCCAAAATTGGCACAACATACTATTGAGTTGGATCCGGAATCCAAGCCTGTCAGGTAAAAGCAAAGGCCAGTAAATCCTCATATCGATCCTCTCATGAGAAAAGAGTTAGGCAAGCTCATTGAGGCCAGTATCATCTTCCCCATCAAACACTCAAGTTGGGTTGCAAACTTGGTGCCAGTAAGAAAGAGAAACGGAGAAATAAGATTGTGTGTGGACTTCCGCGATCTAAATAGAGCATCACTCAAGGATCATTATCCGCTTCCATCAATGGAACAGATATTGCAGGTTGTAGCTGGTTCAGAAAGGTTTTCATTGCTAGATGGATATTCAGGCTATAATCAGATATTGGTGAAAGAAGAAGATCAATTCAAAACAGCCTTCACTACAAAATGGGGCACATATGCTTACAAGAAGATGCCATTTGGACTGTCAAATGCCGGAGCAACATTTCAGCGAGCTATGGATATGGCATTCAAAGGCTTAATCAACAAGATAGTGTTGGTATACCTAGATGATATCACTGTCTTCTCAAATAATGCAGCAGACCATCTCTTTCACCTCAGGAAAGTGTTTCAGAGGTGTAGAAGGTTCGGAGTGTCATTGAATCCAAAGAAGTGTGTATTCTTGGCACACGAAGGCAAACTGTTGGGTCACATCGTCTCTAGGGAAGGACTAACAATTGATCCTGAAAGGGTTGAAGCCATCCGAACGCTTCCATTGCCACACCACAAGAAATCTCTCCAAAGCTTCTTAGGAAGGATAAACTTTGTCCGCAGATTTGTGCCTAATTTTGCCACTCTTGTGAAGCCTCTAACTATGATGTTGAAGAAGAGTCTGGCATTCAAATGGACAGCAGAAGGCAAAGAGAGCTTTGAAAATATCAAGCATGCAATATCACAAGCTCCAACTCTTATCAACCCAGATTTCTCAAAGGACTTCATGTTGTATGTGTTTGGAGGATCAGACACAATTTCAGCTATCTTGACACAGCTGAATAGAGAAGGTTCAGAACAGCCCATAGCATTCTTCAGTCAAACCTTGGAAGATTACGAAATAAAATATTCTTTCATCGAAAAGCATGTCCTTGCTGTCATCAGGAGCTTGAAGAAGTTCAGACATTTGGTCTTAAACAATAAGATTCAACTACTGGTGTCTCATGTTGGTGTCAAGGACTTCCTCCTAAACAAGGATTTGAATGATAAGAGAGTAGGTTGGATCACTCGGGTGATGGAATACGATATTGAAATCAAAGTGACCAAGCTGGTTCGTGGCAAAGGCTTGTGTGAGCAGCTCACTTCCAAACAATCAGACGAGCCAAAATGTGAAGAGGATGCTGTCCTGCTACTACAGAATGATCAAGAACAACCAGCTGATGATGCACCCATCCCATGTTGGACTCAAGACTTGGTGCATTACCTCCAAACAGGCTTGTGCCCCCCAGAAGTGAGCAAAGCAAAGAGGAGATACTTCAGATTACAAGCCATTCCATATGTGCTTGTTGACGGAGTTTTGTTCAAGAAGGACATCAATGGTGTTCTATTAAGATGCATTGGAACAGGTCAAGTTGAGAAGATCTTACACGAGTGCCATGACGGGGAAGCAGGAGGCCACTTTGCTCCACGAGTGACAGCTCTCAAAATCATGAAAGCTGGTTACTATTGGCCTACTGTGTTCAACGATTGCTATTCATGGGTCAAGAAATGTAGGAAATGTGCATTCTTCACGGGGAAAGAAAGGTTAGCAGCGCTGCCCCTTCGTCCAATTTCAGCAGATCAGCCATTCATGCAATGGGGATTGGACTTCATTGGAGTCATCAATCCAAATTCAAGTCAAGGCCACAAGTGGATTCTAACAGCAACAGACTATTTCACCAAGTGGACTGAAGCAGTGGCACTCAAGGAGGCAAATGAATCTAATATCTTAGATTTCTATGAAGGGATAGTCACGAGGTTTGGTGCCCCTGCCACTATCATATCAGATAATGCATTGGCATTCCTTGGCACAAAGATCACTGAGTGGGCTGTAAAAAATTGTGTGTATCTCAGCACTTCATCAAACTATTACCCTCAAGGTAATGGCCAAGCCGAGTCTACAAGCAAGAACCTACTAAGAATCATCAGGAGGACTCTGTCTGAAAATCAAAGAACTTGGCATACAAAGCTCAAATCAGCCCTATGGGCTGATAGGATCACACCCAAGAGGTCTACAGGAAGCTCTCCATACAAGCTTGTGTACGGAAAGGAAGCAGTTCTACCCATATCACTCGAGTTGCCAGCATTGGAACTCATGAAACAGTTGGAACTAGCTGAGTTTGAACCTATGGAAATCAGGTATGCAAAGCTTATGGAATTAGAAGAGACAAGAGAGCACGCAATATAGACCATAGAAAAGGATAAAGCATTGGTCAAAAAGAGTTTTGACAAGAAAGCTAAGGCCAGGATATTGCAAACTGGAGATTTGGTACTGAAGTGGGATGCTGATCGTGCAAAACCAGGGAAGCACTCCAAGTTTGATGCCATCTGGAGTGGCCCGTACATGATCATCGAATGCAAAGGTAGCAATGCTTTCCGACTGGCTAAGTTGGATGGTGAAGAATTACAGATTCCGGTCAATGGAATCTATCTCAAACGCTGCTACTAGAAACATAGCTTCTCATCCTTGTAAATATTAATTTAGATTTTCCATTCCTCTAAGTGCTTATGCACATTGTACTTCTGTTAGAGTAGTTTTTATTTCCCTAAGTGCTTGTGCACATGTCCTATTGCTTCTAGTATGTGCATGTTTGTAGTTCATCAAGCTCCTGGAAAAGAATTTGCAGCCACAGGAAAACCAGCTCAACGAATGTTTCAATGGCTCAAGGACACAGGTTTTCAAATTTCAGATCAGCTGAGAGGTTATCAAATAGACTCCATGCCCAATGGATTGCTACAAGCAGCTGGCCATTCTTCATCTGGCAGGTAGATGACCCCACTGAGTCGCCAAAATTGTTATCCAAAATTCACCCCTCAAGGTAAATTTGATAACATGGATCAAATTCTTTTGTCCCAAGCAATTATATTGAGTCCAGGAAAAAAGTCATGTTTTTTGGGTCCCCTCAGAATTTTCTAACTCCCATGTCCAAGAAGGAGAGAGTTTTGGGTAACAAAGCTCTGTCAAAATTGCTTTGTGAAGCCAGTGTGTTGCAGGCCCTTGTAGTGGACTCCTTGCATGGTGATCCAGGCCCTTATCTTGTAATAGATTGAACTGTGCATATCATGAAGCAATAAAATATCAGTTTGTGGATGTATCTTCCCCTGCTATGTTTTCTTGCATTCTTCTTGCCCCTTTAATCTTTCTACAAGTATATTGTGTCTATTTATTATGTTCTTGCAGGAATTCATTATCATTGTGTGTGCTTGGAATATTGCTGTAGATGCATTTTGCTGGATTATGGTGAACTGTCATCACCTCTTCTAGTGTGCACTTTGCCTATGTATTTCACACATTTGGAGATTACTCTCACACCCTCTTTTTCTGGTGTATCACCGCTTTAGTGTAGGCTTTCATTTTATGCATTCTCTCTCTCTGGTCCCTTGGAATTGTAGGTTAGAATAGCTAGTTTCTCCTGCATTAGAGTAGATTGTGGCAAGTAGTTTAGGAGCGAGAACCAACTTTCTCTGGAGGTCTATCTCAAGTAGAAAGTCCCACAACTTGGAGATAGTACCCATGTTATCCAATCACACTGGATGCTTAGAGTGATCAAACTAGAAATCTGATCAACATCCAGGGGTGCTGTGATTCGGTGATAACAGGAATTTTTCAACCCCTCACTCTAGGAGAATATCGCTTATATAGTTTCAACACATTCCTTACTCCACAAGAGTATGGAAGTCTTCACCAACAACCTCGTTATGATCACCACATAGGATAACTCCTTCTTTATGGTCCTCCTCATGTATGTACCAGTCTCACCTATGGGGAACTTGATACTACCGCTTACACACCCAAACCACCATCTCAAACTCACCCATTTTCCGCTAACTTCTAGTCACTCACCAATCATCATTTTTCCCACACCTTCCTACACCAATGTGAGTGGAAGGGTTTTGGTTTTGGATTTTATGAACAAGGATTCCATACTATCATTCCATGTACCACCCACAAACATAACGACCGTAGTGGTATCAGCTTTACCAAACCACATACCAAATAGGCCCACATTGAACCCATCAAGAACATCAACCCTTCTACACCTCCTTCATTCACTCCACCTTCATCGCCACCTTCGCCGACGAATTCGATGGATCCAAAATCTATCCCTCCTAAAAAAAAATTCATAAACACCATTTCCTGGGGGCCTTTAACTTATCAACACGAGGGCGAGGCCCCTTCCTCTCTTCCCTTCATGTATCCTAAAATGATCGATGACAATACACCTTCAATTAACATTGTTCAATGTCAGGATGATGAATCTATACTCACCTACCTTGGTGCAGAAGACTCATATATTCATCGGTCATTACCTTCTGAGACACAAACCATGTTGAATGAATTGACTTCCTAGATCATCATTCTTACTCAAGATGACCCGCACATCCTAAAGATCAGTCAATCTTTAGATGCTACTAAACATGAAGCCATTACTTCTTTTCTCAAAGATCATAACCACGCTTTCACTTGGTCTTACATAGACATGTCTGGTATTGACCCCACCATTGTGGTCCATAATATCATAACCATTCCTGATGCCAAACCCATCAAACAAAAGCTGAGGAAAATGCACCTTTGCATTTCCCTTCTAGTCAAAGAAGAACTTCAGTGCCTTCTTTTTCGTTTCCTTCATACTACTCATTGATTATCCTCGTTGGATTTCTAACATTGTCCTTGTCACCAAGGCCGCAAGGGGACTCTACATTTGCACAGCCTTCCGTGACCTCAACCTCTCCTACCTAAAAGATGACTTCCCTCTACCCGGTATTGACGAACTGGTTGACCTTACCGCTGGTCATGAGATGCTATCACTCATGGATGGCTTCTCAGGTTATAATCAAATCTTGTTTTCCCTAGAGGATCAACACAAAACCGCGTTCATCACCCCTTGGGGGACCTTCTACTACCGAGTTATTCCTTTTGGCCTTAAAAATTTTGGTGCCACATATCAGTGGGCTATGACTTACATCTTCCATGACATCATGCACCGTATATTAGAAGATTATGTGGAAAATCTCTTGGCCAAATCTAAACATCGCTCTGAGCACCTTGTCGTCCTCAAAACCATTTTTGACCGCCTCATTAAATATTGTGTTCACCTTCAGCCCAAGAAGTTTGTCTTCACGGTTCTCTCAGGAAAGCTCCTAGGATTTATCATTTCCCTACGTGGTATAGAAGTTGACCCTACTAAATTCAAGGCCATTCTGGAAATTCCTCCACCCACTAACCTTAGACAACTTCGTAGCCTGCAAGGTAAGTTGCAGTCTATTCACCATTTCATTTCACAATTATCTCATCGGTGTTAACCATTTCATCATCTGCTCAAGAAGGATATCTCCTTTAAATGGGATGATGACTGCCACAAATCTTTTTATGACTTAAAACAATACCTTCTCCAACAACCCATACTTATCCCACCTAAAGATGATCAACCCTTCTACCTGTACATCTCCACTACCGATCACTCCTTGGGAGCCATGCTCGCTCAACGTGATAAGAAACACAGGGAGCAGGTGGTTTATTACATAATCCATACTCTTTTAGACTATGAAACCTGATACACCCACCCCGAAAAACTTTGCTTATCCTTATTTTTTGTTGCCACAAAACTCCGCCATTACCTACTCAACCACAAAACCTATTTTGTAACCAACACTGACCCTTTACACTTCATGTATGCCAAACCTTATCAAAATCAGTGTGCCACATGATGGCTTATGCTTTTAGTTGGCCTCGACCTCGAATTCATCCATCAAATTTCCATCAAGGGCAAAGCCATCCCAACCAATTGGCTGACGTACCTATTTCCGGGGATCAACCCTCTAATTTTGAATTTCTAGATGATTCAATTGCTACCCTTTCCTTGGACAAACCCGCTTATCAAATGACACTCTTCTTCGATGGTTCCAAGTGTCAACATGGTGGTGGGGTTGGTGTTATTCTCATTCCGCTTGATGGTGAACCCATTCCTTTATCTTTCAAACTAGATTTTGATTGTACAAACAATATTGTTGAATACGAAGCACTCGTACTAGGTCTCCAAGCCGCCTTTTCCCTGGATGTTAAATCAATCAATATCTTTGGTGATTCTCAATTGGTTATAAACCAAGTCAATGCTATATACCAATGTGGTAATGAGATACTTCAAAATTATAAACATTATGTTGACATAATTTTGACCACCTTTGACCGTTATGACCTCCAAACCATCCCCTGTTCAACCAATAAATTTGCATATACCATGTCCTACTTGGCTTCTCAAATACCCGCTTCACCCACTAATTCTATGTCATTGTACAATAACTCAAATCACCTTCTTATTTACCTTGCGAAGTTTACTCCATCAGAACCCCTACCCCTGACCCGAGTAACCTTTGGTATAAACAATACTACGACTACCTCTCTCTCTCCATCTTACCTCCTGATCTCACCCGTAATGGACAACGCACATTCCTTAAAAAGGTCTCTTATTACGTCATCATGGGGGGCCTTCTCTATAAGCATTGCTTTGATGGTATTCTCTTATGATGCCTCACGAGTTCTGAAATTCCTTATACAATTAAGGAAGTTCATGATGGCATATGTGGAGACCACTTCAGTGGCCTTACTATTTCTAAGCGTATTCTTCACCTAGGATATTACTGGCCGACCCTTAACCATGATTGTTGTGATTAAATCAAATGTTTTGTAAAATGCCACAACACGCCAACCTTCATCATACACCCAGTCATGCCTTACAGGTTTCTCGTGACCTTTGGCCCTTCTCTCAATGGAGTTTGGATCTTATCGAAGAGATCAACCCCCATTCTTCCCAACGACATCAATGGATTATTACCGCTACCAAATACTACACAAAATGGGTTGAGGCCATACCACTCATCTCCACAAAAGCTGAGAAAATATGTGAGTTCATCAATCACCACATCATTTTTCCCTTTAGTGTTCCTCATTGTCTCATCACTGACAATGGAAAACAATTCAAAAACAAAAAATTGCAAAAAATTTACGACACCTTTGGCATTCAGCTAAGTTTCTCATCACCATATTACCCACAAACCAATGGCCAAGTCGAATCCACTAATAAAACCCTAAACAAAATTCTCATGAAAGTGGTTCACGATACTAGGAAGGACTAGCATACACACATTCCTTTTTCCCTGTGGGCATGCTGCACTAGTATCCACACTTCCACTGCTACCACACCATTTTCTCTAGACTACGGTATAGAGGTTGTTCTGCATCTCGAAGTCCAAATCCCTTCACTGTGCATTTCTCTCCATGACATGCTCAATGATGATCACTTTCATCAGGACCGCTTAGCAAAACTTGAGTTATTAGACAAATTCCATCTTAACGCTCTTGACCACCTTCAAGTTTACCAAAAATGTATCAAACATGTCCATGAACAAACCTTCCAAGTTGGTGACCTTGTCTTGAAAGAAAATCAACATGTAACCAAAGCAGAAAAAGTAAATGAGGAAAATTTTCTCCTAATTGGCTTGGACCATACATCGTGACTCATACCTATGGCTCAGGTGCTTATTGTTTATCTTCACTTGATGGTAAACCCATACTTGAGCCCCTTAATGCCTTACATCTTCAACTGTTCTATTGTTGAATTTTAGTCCTACATCACCTTTTTCCTCTTTCCATGCTTTTCCCTTGAGCACTCTCCACTTCTCGCACATCACCAACGATTAAACAAGAATCATGTGAGTACTCGTCACTTGTTATCTTCTCCTGAATATTTGACCACGGCACTGCACATAGCATGATTCTCATGGATACTTTTCTTCTACCTTTAGATGAGATCCCATGGTCGTTTCACCCTACTTTCTGAACAAGAATATGTTTCCTCACCTTGGTATTGTCCATGACTTCAAAGCCCTCACATGGGACCCAACTCCTTGAGTCAAACTTCTAATAAAAATATGACTCCCTCAAAAGGACATCTTCCTCTCTACAATCGCTGCTATAAATAGACTACTCCCTTGAAGGACAGCTATGTAAAGCTCTTTCAAAAAAAATGAGAGAAACTAAGCTTCCCACATCGATCAGCTTCATGAAGACCTCGAGGAGTTAATTTCCTCATCCCATATAGACTTCCCACATCGATCAGTCTATCTCAAATACAAATCAGAATAGACAACTTATAGTTATGGATTTTCCCATTGTGCCCTTGGATCTCTTGCCCAAAGAGCATGCTACCTCATACCATATCACAACTTACCCACCTTTCACCCCTCCCACCATTCACCCTCCCCTTTCCTACTACCTCAAGCGACCTCTTGGAAACAAGACATTTGGTGATCATGTCACTACTTTTCACCGTTAGAACAATCAATCATGCAATGTTTTTAGGGTCTTGCATTCATCACCTCCTTTGAGGTATGACCCACTTGGTATGATCCTAACTAATCAGGTGGCTTTATTTCCCCCTCTTATCTTTTAAATCGTCTTTATTTATGTTTTGATTACCTTATATAATACTTGGTCCTCGATGTGTACCTTTGGGGTAATTTTATTCTTCCACCACAATTGACATCACCTGCACTAATTTTCCTCTAACCCACTCACACCTAACAGACCTAAAACCAAATCATGCCTAAAACCTACAAACTCATTTTCATACATCCTCATATCCTTCCCTAGCATATGGGAGAACTACATCGGCTTGAGGTCCCCTTTTCATCAGGACTATGTAGGTAGCACTCTGAGGGCAGTGGGCCCTTGGGAGTTAGCTTGGCCACTCTCTACCCTAACCAATTCATCTTTCATTTTCCTCAAATTACATTCTACCCTACTTAGTTTCCTTTTTATATCTAAAACTTGGAAATTAAACCACACAAACAACAAATTGCTTAACATTATTATCTTCACCACAACATACATTTATTACGACTTCCATTTCTCTACCATCATCATGCATATATTATAAAACATTTTAAACATGACCCACATCATCATTCATTGCTCAAATTCATGAATCGCAACTTCAACTAATTTAAACACAACCATACCTAACTAAACCTAACTCGACCATGCCTAACCAAACCTAACTCAACCATGCCTATGACCTAACTTGATCCATGCCTATAACCTGACTCGATCCATGCCTAAGACCTGACTCCATCATGCCTAACTCACCTAGTTTCCATCCATATCACAACAAACAATTAAAAGTCTCATCAAAACACCAACTAATCAAATCACCCACACCGATCCTATGGAGCCGCCTCTCACCAACCAATCACCCACCATTCAGCTCGCCGACTCAACTCTCCATTCCATTTAGACACTTTTACCTTTTTCTCTCTCTTATGTCGTTTTCTCAATTCACTAAATGACAAATGAATAACAAAAAACACAGATTTTTTGTTTTTATAACAAACCCGCCCTAACCGATGCCAGTTTTACCTTCATCAGCATCGGTCATGTGCCCTACCTTACTATGATTAGTTCCACTCTACCGGTGTCAGTTACCCTTGACCGACATCGTTCACCCTATCTTGCACATTGCTCTAAATTTTACCCTATTACCCTTCCCATCACTCTTTTTTTTCCACACCTACCCTTTACCCTAATCATTTACGCCACCCCAACTTTACCCAAAACCATTTACCTCACCCTCCTACCCTCATCATTTACCTTCCTAACCTTGTCCTCCTTTGGGGACTCATTATTTTCACCATACATCAGCCCTACCGGTGTCCTGACCTAGAACATCGCTAGTGACCTTTGACCCCATGTGTTCACTATACCTTGCGGCACTATTACCTGTGTTGATTGACCTAATGACCTTACCTTGCCTCTTGTCATGACCATTTATCCTGACCATACCTTTGGTGTATCGGAACACACCTAAACGTTCCTGCACCTAACATGCGTTGTGTTTCCTGACCATATCCTATACCTTAGATACCAAAATCACTTCAACCTTGTTTGGATAAACCTATCGACCTTAGACAATGTAGAGTTTTCCTACTCTTCAACCTAGTAGCGTGTTGTAGTTTATACATGTGCATGTGTTTGACTGTTCCTACCTTTGACCCTGACCCATTACCTAGATTACCCGAGCAGACCTTACTCCTTTTTTCCCTATTACCCACCTTCCCTTTCATCACATTTACCTTTTATCAAACCACTCACCACTTCTTCCTTATACCTCTTCAGCTCCTGGTTTGAGGGGGATCACCTCCACCAACACATGGGGCAGCCACATCTTATTTTTGTTAGCATCGCTTACCAATACAAGCTACACAACAAAAAGGGGAAAAATGTAGACACCAAAATTAGGTCACACTCCCCTTTGGTCCCTCGACAAATAAACACCTTGAACACATTCACCTAGCCATGGCCCCCTTCACTTCACTATAATATTAATTTAATTATTTAAATTAAATTAATTCATTATCCTCACCATATTTATTATTTAAATCTCCTAATGTAGATAATCCCCACATATCCACCTCACCTAGACACCTCATCAAGCCACCTCACCCTAAGACCCATTCTTAGTAAGTCTCTATAACTAACTAAGACTTACCCAAACTCTAAAAATCAATGCCTACATTCCCTCTAACCACATTCCCACATGCTTAAAGGAAGCTTCCAGTCTAATCTATGGATTAACGACACGAGATCCCTGAAAATCAAGGGGATCTGCCTATTTTAGTAAACCTAGGAAATCCTGCCCTAACCAACGCTGGTTACCCTTAACTGCCACCGATTAAGCTGGAACCACCATCGATCACCCTTTAATCCCTAAAACAACCTTAATTTCAAGGTTGGAAAAATTTGGCAGATTCTTGAGAGATAACACATCTTTTGAGAACAAGCTTCAATGAGAACACACATGTAAGGAGATCAAGCATTTTCTCTTGCATAGACATCCAGCATTCATCCAACAACCATCCAGCACAGATTTGATCCAATCAGGAAAGAAGGAGAGCACATGCAGCCCATGCAAGAGCTCTCCAATGTTTTTTGATCCTCCGTAGCATTCAACCTCTTACCAGCACCTCATTCCTCACTCACAGACATCTAGAACCAGATTTCAAGTAAGTGAAACATTTTACTCCTCTGGTTCATTCATTTAATCATAGTATCTTCATCCTTTTTTCTCCTAGCCACCCATTAACATCCTTTAATACTCACCCCTCCACATCCCCATTAAAACCTTGCCAAATCCCATCCAAACAACTTAATACCTCACCTTAACCAGCCTATTCCTTTGTGCAATCATAAAGGAGATCCAAATCTCATTTTATGATATTCCCAGTATTCCACAGTAACTAGCACCGGTTCTCCCCAACTGGCATCAGTCACCCTTAACCGGCATCAGTCACTGTACTTGCCAATACAACCTAGAACAGTGACCTACCCACCTATTCTCACATCACCCTTAATCACCTATGACCTACCTAAGACCATTGTCAGACCTACAGAGACCTAGAACCAGTTACTTGACCTTCGGATCTTATTTTAACCTAGCATGTTAGATTAGATCTTGCTTATTATGTTTTAAATGAGATGCCTAAATAATTTTAATTACAATAGGATTTACTTCATTACCAGCATTAAAATTTTTTAAACAGTAGACTGACAATCATCTAGGAAGTATCACACTTCCCAGATCTAGCACATGCTAGGGAGTTCACTGCACATATTGTTTAACTTTTATTCAGTGGTCTTGTGTTCCATTTCAGGTAGTTCCTCCTATCCAAAAGGAAGCTCTCATGATCAGCTGTGGATTATGAGGTCATACACGTATAACAACCTATCAACCATCATTTCAATAGGTGTTCCTCCTACGTTCGTTACCCTATCTATTTTTTCACTTTCAAAGAAACGTATAAGAATGAGGTGAAACATTATCACCCATTCTTAGGCCATGAAAACACAACCATCTACCTCATCCAATGACATCTCCACTTCTAACAATCCTTCCCAACAAGCTTCTGCACTTGTCACCACTTATTCTACACCTATGATCACCACGTCTTTGGTCTCCCAGCCCCTTGTTTCTATGGCCTCTCTTCATGAATATCATGTCATCCAAAATGAACCCCATCCTTCTACCTCTCATTATTCCATTCCCTCTAGACCAGTTATGCCCCCGTCTGTTGCTCCTTTAGAGACTCTTAGACCTCCTACTATCCCTCGTGGATACTCAAAGTTTTAAGATCTCCTTGACGCTAATATTATTACTCTTCATGACTATCTAGTCCATAAATACATCATGATCCCCTGATCCCATCAAACTAATCAATTAGTAGAGCCCATTACACCCAGATTGCCTCATCTTGACACTACTATTGCTTCTTTTATCCCCATTACCTCATCATACACTATAGTCTCTTGTGCCCCTATCCAATCATCTCAAGAATCTCACTTACTTCTTCCTACATTTGAGAAACCTAATTTGACTTTACCCCTTATTTCCACTTCCCATGTACATGCTAATGTAATCACTTTACAACCCCTTCCATCTGAATCAACTCAAACCCACCAACCTCCTCCTCAAATTTCCTTTCTCTACATACTTCCAAACCAATCCACTCCATTATCTCGATAACCCATCACCTATGTTCCAACTCATCACATACCATATCAATCTAATATCCCAATTTCTCAATAACCAACTCAATCTCATCAATCTTACTACATCCCCATCTCTCAACAATAATCCCTATCTCAACCCATTCAATCGCAACCCCTCAATTACATGTCCCCTTTTCAAACACTTCCACAAACACCTACTCAACCTCAAACATATTAACCTCATCAACAACCTAATCTATCTACTTCATATGCATCACTATCTCATCTTTTAACTTCACAATACCATACATCTAATGATCACATGAAAGCCTTATTGAGTAGAATGGATAATCCTGAAGCCACTACATTGGGATCGAAAACCATCTTCTCATATGATCAAATTTGCAATGAACATATCAACCTTTCAATTCTTTTTAAATGTTATCCACCTCATTGGGAGATCCCTAAGTTCTCTAAATTCAATATAAAAGAGGATCCCCAACAACATCTTGATGTCTTTAGGCACACATGCTACTTAGTTTCCCATGATTAGGGCCTTATGCTTCACATGTTCCCCATGTTGTTCGTTGGTCCCACGTTAGATTGGTATAATGGCATTCCCCAAAAGTCATTATTCTCCTTCATCCAACTTGCAAAACTATTCCTAGAGAACTTCTCAATCAATATTGCATGTAAGATCACCATCACTAACCTTTACACCATTGGAAATTTTGATGATGAGTCTATCACACAGTGGCATGGCATAATTAACCAGCTATCATTTTCCCTTCCATAAAATGAGTTTATTGAACTCTTCTCATGTTCTTGTGCAAACCATATATCCTCTACTATTCAAATCTGATCATTTCAAACCTTTAAAGATGATTTTACCATGGATTGTAAACCTAAACTTTGTGCCCTTGAGTAGGGCCATCTCAAAATTTGATCCAATCAGCCCAACCTTGAGTTCACCAAGTCCTCCATGCTTGGGGATGAATCTAGGAATTCCACTAACACCATTGTGGTCAAGTATTCCTCCACATCTATTTCTCAAATGGATTTGAAGCAAATATCTCCTGGACCACCTCCTAATTATACCCCTCTTGGGGAATCCTATAGTTCATTATTTGATAAGTTAATGGTGGTCCATCTTATTCGACATCCTCCCATATGACTCGTGACCAAAACTTGTATGGTATCATGAGGGGAATTATTGTAAGTATCATCAAGTCCAAGGTCACAACATTGAGAAATTTCATTATTTCAAATATCTAGTATAACAACTCATAGATTGTGGTGACCTCCAAGTAGATAATCCTAATGCACCTCCTAATAATCCCCTTGAGGTCTTTACAAAACCCTTCCCCAATCATCCACCAACAAATAAAATTCCACCCCCACATATCAAACACCTAATGCTCACACAATCACCACCATAAATTAGGAATTAAAATCTATCACCTATATCTACATTACCTCATTCATCCATTACACCTTTACCTATATTTTATGAACCTTTCTCCTACACCCATCATTCAACTTCATCAACTAAATCTATATCCAAGTTCTATATCCTACCCCTTCATCCACAACTTCATCAACATATACAACCAATCCTATCTACAACCTTTCACATCTACATCGATCATAATCTACACCTAATTACCCATCTACAAATACCACATCCCCACCTATCTCATCTAGCTATTCACAGACAGCTACCCAAACACCCATCTTGACATCTTCATCACATCCCAACCTATTAAATTTTTTCCTTCACCTACACCTACTCTAATTGCACCTATTACTATGACTATACCCACATCAACATTTGAATCTATATATACATCCATACCATCCCTTGAAACATCCACTGCACAAACACCCCAACTTAAGACAACCACAAATGATGCTCTTGACCCATCTATAAAGCCAATCACCCCTACATCAATCAGTTCTAAACCTATACAATCTACAACCCATTTTGATCTCATCAAGCGCATAAAACCAATCACCCCTTCACATAAAAAATATCCCAAATCTACAACATGATATACATTACCTAGCTCTACTTCTTAAACATTCCACTTGGGTTGAAATTGTCATTCAATCCTACCAAAGGAAAATCCTTCGACTACTAAAGTCTAAAAACCTTGGCATACCTATCCCAAAATTCCCTCTCACACACCCACACAAAAATTTGGAGCTCACTCCTCCCAAGACTAACCCTCCTAAGCAATCTAACACCACATCATCACTCTTAGGAGAATCTCCATTCATTTTAGGGCCAGGCCCTTCATCTAAGACCCTTATTATCAACTAATCCAATTCAAGGCAATCTAATCTTTCTTCCAAATCTGAACTTCCTTCCAAATCATCTACATCCCCAATTTTCAACTCAAAATTCAAACCATATGAATCCCCAATCATCAAAATTAAAACCAAGATAGAATAACCTTCTTCTTATAACTCTAATACAGAATCCAAGGTTCCCATGAATCCTCGTCGAAGAAAACCATCCCTTTTTCCTTCATCCACCATTCTCAAATATTCTTCTTCTACAACCTCTTCTTCAACAACCCCCATCATTCCCTACACAAAAATATTCCAATGCCTCCTTCAAGTATCACCTATTACACTTCTCCCCATAAAATCTTTTGAACCTCATGGAAAAAAACCATCATGGTTTGATTCTAATGTCATTTGTACTTATCATCGTATCCCTAGGCATGATATTGAACATTGTAAGGCCCTCCATAATATCATTAAAGAACATGACCTTCTCATCAATGAAGGCCACCCTATTCCTTCTATCTCATCCACATTCAAATCCAATCCTCTAACTAAATACTCACCTCCTAAAGAATCTAAGTTGATTCTTCCATTCAAATCATTCGTCGTAATCCCTTCCCCAAGATCTATTTCTCCTAAAGGGATGTCCCCTCTCTTTATTGGCGTCATCCACATTACCAATCCTTGTCACCCCCATGATCCTCAATCATCTATCCAATTAAAACCTAGATTCATCATCACTTATCCTTATAGAGATCCTACCCAATCTCCCTTTACATCCACTAGCTCATCCATATCTGTATCTAAGTTGCCTAAGAAGATGTAACATCTATCACTAGGGGAGTTTTAACACCTCGATCTTAATCCTCTCACATATCCTTCTTCATCTACATATCCCATACACATCAATCCATCTCCTTCTTCATCTAACCATCCCATGGATACAAAAGACATTGCATCCCTACCCCCTAACCTCTTTTAATATCTATCCTTACTCTAGAAAGGAGCCATTGTAGAAATTTTTCTCTCGACTGGATTGGCCCTTATATTATCATGCATAATTATGGGTCTGGATTCTATCGTTTGGCTTACCTTGATGGTAAACTGTAAAAAGAACCTCTTAAGGTATTGCACTTGTGACCTTTCTATTTTTAACATATCTACCAATGTGAACTTAGTTATCGCAATGATCATACATCCATCATTAGCCTCTCCCATATCTCATTGTAATGATTTGAAACTATGTGGTCTACCATCCCTTTCCTATTTATAACCTTCAATATGGGCACCACGGCTCTACCCATAGCATATTATTCCTTATGAACATGTTCATCCTTCTAGGTGGGAACCTCATAATCATTACATCCATCTCCCTCTTATCTACCTATTGGAACCAAGATAAGGGTCCATAAGCGTCACTTGTACATCTTCGGCCCCTCCCAAGTGGTCTACCTAGCTATCCCTAACTCTTTCATGAAAGTTCAAAATTTTGGATGATCATCTAAAAGTTATCTTACTTAAAAAGAAAACAAACTTCTCCTTCGAATGACAAATATTCATAAAATCAAAATGTCTAAAGTATAGACTAACCCCTCGAAGGATAGTTATCATATATCCTCCCATCTAAAAAAATCATAAAATTCAAAATTCAAAAGCACAAAGCAAAATTTAGACCACTCCCTTGAAGTATGGCTACCATCTCATATCCATGGAAAAGGCTTCGCACATAAATTTGACTTCTATATATTCAAAAGAAAATCATAAATTTCAAAAGAAAACATCCTACAAAATCTTCCCGCATTGATCAGCTTTCTCATCCATTAGCAAAATTACCACATTGATCAGTTTGTACCATACTGCTTAAAGTTGGGGCATAGTCCTAGGAACAACCACCTAAGGAGAACATATTTTCTCATGTACAAGTTACATCTAAATCCCTTTTTCGTGTTTAAATTAGGTTCATAAGATCTCTTTCCATATCTCCCTCATGATCCTTGGAATAACTAACTATCATTGGTTATGTGTTAACACATGTTATTGGCTGTAAGTGCATTGCCTTGTTTGTTTCCTTTTCTTGTTTGCCTCCAAACCAGTTATAAGTATCAATCTTATGTGTGCTCCTTACTACAATGTAATGTTGTTCTTCTCCCAGTCACTTCCTATCATGTCATGCTCCCCCTCTCACATTTGAGTTAATTTTACGCCATCCCTTTAATGATCTAACATCCATCCTATATCATATGAATCCATTACTTATTATCTTATTCCATTTTTCACCTCATCCTATCCAATTTTATCTAATCTATCACCTTATCCCATCCAATTTTATCCATTATATCACCTCTTATCATCTTAAGCCCACCTTTGGGCCATATTTTTGTTCCCCGTCGGGGCACCATATCTCATCCTAAGTCCACTTTGTGGATATATTTGTGTTCCCTATTGGGGCACCATTATTTCATCCCTTCTTCATTATGATCATCTTATCTTTCCCATCCCACTAGGACGCATATTTTCTCAATTCCTCATGTATGAAGTATATCACATAGTTTTCCTCCGCACCTTGTCAGACCTTTCTCTTGACCATCCTTACATTTATTTGTGCATGTTTTTGATGTCTTCCTTTAACCTGTTAGTCCCATGGCTTGCACATCCATCTAAGTGGATTACCATTAGACTTCTTCCATAGTGGTTTGATTTTTTCTAACTAACATGTCTGTAGGACATTTTCATCATCTCCATTGAGGTCATATTTTTTTCCCTACCGAAATGATTCAAAAATCATTGCCACAATTTTATTTACTTTTTACTTCTTGTTTATCCTCGTCTGGGATATCTTATCCCATAATTTTATTTTTCTCATCCTTTCCATCCTTTTTCATCTATCTCTTTCAACCTTGTGATTGACCTCCCTATGTTTCGTCAATCCCTAGTTTGAGGGGGGCACCTCATCAATCATCCTTCATCTCATTTTTGTGGCTTTCCTACTCAAACCACTTGACAAAAAGAGACAAATGTAGATACCAATTTTTGGTATCGCTACCCCTTGCCCAACGTTTGCTCGCTTCTTACATTCATGCATCCATTCAAATTCCCTTGCCCTCCTAAATTCAATTTATTCCATTCCCCAACTTTTATCCTATCTTATCCATCCCATTATTTTATTTATCTTAATTATCCCTAATCTCCATTAATCGATCCTAATCATCATCTAATTTTTTATCATCCCTAAATCTTCTATTTTATCTTTTCTAGGCCATCATTTAATGATTTTACCTCCCCATGGCCTTTATTTAATAATTTTCACCCTCCACCTACTCATTTACTCATCCTAAACAACCCTAATTCACCATAAGCACTTTAAAACCCTAATCCTGCTTTATATGGGCTCCTTGTTTTGATCTCATCACCTTTCCACCACCCAAATGGACGGCTCTCTATAGTCACCGGCTACCCATCTGGGTCGCCATCAACCCTATAAATACAACATTTCCCCTCTTTTTCTCAGGATGAAACTTTGAGGATTTCCATCTCTCTTGTCATTTCACTTTCGTCTCGTGTGTGTGTGTGTGTGTGTAGTTGCTATCACTACCTTGGAGCCATTTTTGAAGATCTTGTGCCCATATTTGGAGCTTTGAAGTTATCTTTCTCTATTACATGTTTGAATCTGCCATATCCATTATTTCAATCATCACCATTAGCTTTTGTAGGTTCTGCAACCATCACAAGGCTTTGTTCTTATACTCAGCCATCTTCATTGTTACCTACATATAGTCATTCCCATCAATTTCATCCATTAAACCCTAGATCAACCCTAGTCACCGTCGACCATGACCAATCATTGTTGACATGCCCCACTGTTGTTTTCCTTTCTTTCATTCATCATGTTTGTTTTCTGATCTCTGAGTTCCCAACTCTCCCTAATCCTCAGACCTTGTCATTTTTCCCTTTTACCACTTCATATATGTTTTTTCACCTCTGGTCATTTTCAATCCCTTCTTATCATCATCGACCAAATCAGAAGCTATTGCATCCACCATCATTTTTCTAATTTTCTTACATCCTTTCAAGTAGATCCAAATCCAAACTTTCCTGTGGTATTCTACCTCCAGCTCAGATCCACTTCCAACCCAGATCAGCTTTAGATCCAGTTTCAAGAGACCTTACATGCCTGTCTTTCCACATTTTTGTCTCATCCTATCTCGGTTGCCATTGAATGTCCTTTTCAGTCTCGATTCATCGTCAATCCTTCCAGGTTTGATTTACTTTGTATGTATTTAGATCAGATTTGCATTTCTATCTTATCTCTAACATTTCAATTTATGTTTTATTTTAGATTCTGTAATATATCAAATCCATCTTTCATTTGTTTCTCTATATTTATCAAAATGTTGGATGATATCCATCCTAGGAAGTTTTCACTTCTCAGGATTGACATTCTTAGGAAACCCACCCATCCATCTATTAATCCATTTTTTGTGTTGAGTTCTCTTGATTTGTAGGTCATCTAGCTCACTGCGAAGAGGGGATCTATCTTTTGCACCTGTAGTCATTGTCATCTTATCAAAGGTATCCTTAAACACTCATATTATTGGATTTGTTTGTTTTCTTTGTTATTATTTCACTAATCTGAAATAGGTACAAGAAAATCGATTCAACATTGACTTATAAAATATTATGCATTCTTGTCACACTTCAAGCAGATGGGATCCCATGGACGTAAAGTTTGTGGAATAATCCAATTGTCAAAATTCTTGGGTCTGGGTAGTCAAAGTTAGTCAAGGCACTATACATGGTTTCATTCCTATGGAGCCAAAAGTTTTAAGTCCGACCATATAGAAATTGTGATCCGAAGGCACAAGCATGAAAACAAGGCATACTGACATTGTGAGAAGCGTGGAGATTTCTCATTCACTCACATTTTGTGGTTGTCAGTCAAAGTAAATTAAAATCTTTGACATTGCAAGGAGTGTGGAGCTTTCTCATTGGTCTTTGCTTCATGCTCTGATAAGGTTCTTGTTATCTCAATTTTGTTCCCAGAAAAATTAATCAAACACAACCCCATGTAGGAAGAAATCCAAGGGATGGCTCCGTCACACGAATCCATGCTTCAAATCCAACAAACAGGTTGCAGGTGGCCTCTATAATGGAGTAGAAGGGTCAAGGAAGGATCGATGAAGAAGTACTACAATAAGAGGATCTCAGAGGCCGTACAGGATGATCACCGTAGTCAAAAACTTAAAATCTTCGAGCTATACAACTGATTCTCAACGGGCTCACAATACACATTCTCCTCATTATGGAAGACTTAGTGGCAAGGAATGACATACCTTATTGGCATTTCTACACACACCACATTAAACTTAAAATGTATGTCACTCGATAGCAGAATGTCAAGCCCCATCGCGTGGTGACTGATGAGTCAGAAAGGGTGAATTTCGGGCCCAAAACGATTAAGTATAGAAAACCGGCGGAAGCCTCCACATGTTCAAAGGTGTTATTTACCTTCAAGCCGCAAAGAAGACATGATGCTTTCAACAACGAGCACGGATTTTATTTATTTTCTCTCTCGACAATCCTGAAAAGGATTTATTTTCTAGGACGTTAGGTTACATTCTCAAACAATGCATCCATAAGGAAACATTTTTTGCATCGGTGTAATTTCCTAACACAACAACTATTTTACAATAGACTTATTTATTTTTGAAAACATGAAAAGGAAACAACAAATAACTATAACTATATTTACGTATTTAAACACATTTTAGCCCACAAATGTGTGACATGAATATCATAAACTCTATTTGATTTTAAATATTCTAGGAGATATCTATAAGCTAGATGTTACGAAAAAGACCGAACTCTTGATCAATCGTATTGACAAGTAATTTCCTAGAACTAACGTACTGACTAGATCCTTAGGGATGTCTAAATTCTACAATCATAAATATTTAATAAAATAAACAACTCTTACTTAAAACCATGATTTATTAGTTTAATCTACCACGTGGGCTAGAGAAAAATGCAAAACCACTAGTTATTCCTTGCCTATATAAGTAAGGCCCATTCTCGTTGTATTTCATTGAGTTCCATAATAATATATGATATTGCTGCTCATTTAGTTTGTAAAGGTTTATACTAAAGTTATTTTGGCATGAATTACTTTCATCTTATTTATCATGGTGTTTGATTATCATCTGTCGTTTATTTTCTTGGCACAATCTAGTATATCATTCCTTTTATGGTATCAGAGCAGGAGATTGTTGTTGACATCCGTATTGTAAGTTTTATTTTGCAAATATTTTTTTTGTATATTCATATATTTAGATATTTGTCTTTATTTTGTTGTTGCATGTTTTTATGCAAAACAGAGGCTACCATTGGATCCAGAAGGTAGTAAAAACCCTAAGATTGACTATAAACTTGGCCCTATTTCTAGAGGTAGTCATTTTTTTTTTTTTTTGTTGCAGATTTGAACGCACTACTTTGCCTCAGATCCATGCCAACAAAGTTGGAAAAAAACTAGAAAATTATTTTTCTGGGTTTTGTTGGGTTTTTCGATCTGAACTTGCAGTTTTTTTTGTTATAGCGTAGCATTTTTAGTTTGCGTGCAGAAGGCATTTTTCGGAAGGATGGATCTTTCCTTTTTGGCAAGGTACCAGGATGGCCGTGCATGGATTTTGCCATTTTGGGAAATTTGTATCCTGTTATTTTTAGGCAATGCAAGTCACTATCCACACAGTTCAGCAATAGTATTTGAAAATTAGAAATAGTACTTTTCTTGAACACTCAGCGGATTTTTCCCAGTCATGAAGTGACAGACATTTTCCCATTGAAATCCTTAGCCCCATTGCTCATATGGTATGGTCATATGAGGGCTTAAAGCTTGTGATTCCTACTAGTAGGTGCTTAATACTCAACCCCCTTTCATTTTATTTGTGTGGTGAAGGTAAGAGCATTTTATTCTGTTTAAGTGGTAACTAAAATAAATAGTAGAGCATAATATTGAAAAGCTTGTAACTTTTGATCGGTAACTCGGTTTTGAGTGTCATTTTTTGCAAAAGTGTTTGTTTTTTATGCTCTTTCCATTGGAAATATTTATTTTGAGAATCACACTATAATTATAAAGTGCCATATTGTAACATGCACTCATTATAAAGTGCCAAAATCTGGGGGGGATCTTGTTGCATTGTTTGGGGGTTCTTGTCACATTGCTTGGTGATTTTTTAGTGATGGCATCTACTTCTGCATTAGATCATGTTGAGCCATTAACAACACATAATTACCACACATGGAAACCAAGAATGGAAACAATAATTAAGCGGAAAGGATTATGGGCTTTAACTTCTTCAGAACAACTAGTGTTCACTAGAGAATATGAGAAATTTCAGTACCAGTGCAAATTTGATGAGTGTATGGGTTTGATAGGAACTTATGTAAGTGACAGTCTTTTGTTTCATTTGGAAAAATGTGACTCTCCTTTCAAAATATGGGAGAAATTGGAGGATTTATTTAGTAAGGTGGATCATATGAGAGCCATGCAACTTGAAATTGAGATCACCTCTCTTAATCCTGAAGATTTTCCAACAATTATAGACTATCTTACCAAGTTCAAGCATTTGTTGACACAGTTGAAGGGGAGTGGAAGAGATAAGAAAGATGAAGAGTGTGTTTACTTGATTCATTATCCAAGTTGAGAGGACCATTCCAAATTTTTTCTTCTACCTTTTTCTCTAGCATGGATGCCTTAGGTGACACATTCAAAATGCCTAACTTAGAAACATTTTGTGAAAGACTTACTAGGGAAGAATCCAAATTGTCTCACCTTGAGTCTTCCACCTCTCAAAAGGCATTAGTTGCATCTAATCCTAAGGGCAAGGGAAAACCAAATAGTAAAACCAAATCCACCCCTTCTCCATCTCAAAATGCTCCTAAACCCAAAGAAAACAACTCAAAACCCAAGGAGTCTTCTAAATCCAAGAATAAGTCTAGTCTTTCATGCTCTTTTTATGGGGGTAGTAATCATGAAGAACATAGGTGTTATAAGTGAATGCAAGCCTTAGAGGATGCAGTCAAGAAACAAAAAATTTATATCTCTACTCCACCTCCTTCTAATCAGCATGGAAAAGCACTTAATGTTGTTGGGAGATCTCAGTCACCACTTGCAGACAATTGGGTTATAGATTCTGGTGCTTCTCATCACATGACTTCTTCCAAGGAGTCTTTTGTTTCTCTAGGTTTGAGTTCTACTTCCAAAATTGAGGTTGGAGATTCTTCCTTTCTTTCTGTTAAGGAAAAGGTGATATACAACTTGATGGTGGCAGTATCCAAGATGCACTATATGTTCCTAACATCACTACAAATTTTCTTTCTGTATATCAAATTTGTCATTCTGGTCAAGGGAAAATAGTGACTTTTACACCACATGGGGCAGAAGTAAGAACTTTGTTGGAGCCTTATTCACTTGTTGCTCAGGGTATTGTTGATCATAGTTCTAGACTATATCACTTTGAGGGTTTTGATGACACTTCTTCTATAGGGACAGGATTGGTTTCTCATGCAGATTCAGAGAGTAAGCTTTGGCATGAAAGATTTGGACATCTTAATTACAGATATTTGAAGGAGTTGAGCACTCATGGTATGGTAGATGGTCTTCCTAGATTTTCTTGTCTTGAGGGAGTTTTTCTGGCTGTGCATTAGGGAAACAAAACCAAGATCCATTTCCTAAGAATTTTTCTAAGAGAGCTTCTTCACCACTTGAGCTTGTGCATAGTGACTTGATGGTTTTTCCTAACCCCCTCTTTCAATGGAGCTAAGTATGCACTTACCTTTATTGATAATTTCTCGAGGCATACTTGGGTTTATTTTCTCAAGTAAAAAAGTGATGTTTTTTCACACTTCAAAGTCTTCAAGGCTTTGGTCGAGAAACAATCTTCTAGTTGCATAAAGAACCTTCGTACTGATAATGGGGGGAGTACTTCAGCAATGAGTTTTTTGAATTTTTGGCAACTCAAGGCATTATTCACCAGCATTATATTCCTCATACTCCACAACAGAATGGCTTAGCAGAAAGGAAGAATAGAACTTTGAAGGAAATGGCTAACTGTATGATGCATTCTAGAGATATACCTCCTATCTATTGGGCAGAAGCAGTTAATTGTGCTAACTACATTCAGAATCACACACCACATAGAGCACTTGAGAATTTGACTCTAGAGGAAGCTTGGTCCAACACTAAGCCAGATGTCTCATTTTTTTGAGTCTTTGGGAGCCATGCTTGGGCCTTTGTGCCAAAGAAGAAAAGGAAATATTTGGATAAGAAGAGTAAACCCTTGATCTTTGTAGGGTATTGTGAGGACATGAGAGCTTATCATCTTTTAGATCCTGATACACATGACATTATTTTTTGAACACATGTTCAGTTTGATGAGTGCTTCACTCCTCATGATTCTTCATCTTCTTCCATGCCTTCTTCTTCTTCATCTCATCTTGAGGATCCTTTCTTTGAGGAGATTGATGAGGAGGTTATAGATGTCCATTGAGGATCATATTCCCACTGATGTTGTCACTATGCCTAAGTGGGCTCGTACTACAGTTTCTGAGGCAACACCTTTCATAGAGGATCTTCCACCCACTAGGCATCATCACACACATTCTACAGGTTCTGGACTTTTGTGTCAGGTAGTTTCTGAGGATCCACAGTCTTTTTCAAGGGCTCATGGGATACAAGAGTGGGATGATGCGATGGCAGCTGAGTATTCTTCTTTGATGAAGAATCATACTTGGGATTTGGTATCTCTTCCTAAAGGAAGAAAGATGGTTAGGTGTAAGTGGGTATACCAAACCAAATACGTAGCTGATGGGTCCATTGACAAGTATAAGGCTCATCTTGTTGCAAAGGGTTTTTCACAAGTTGAAGGTATTGATTACTCTGAGACTTTTTCACCCATTGCCAAGATGGATTATGTACGCCTTGTACTTGCTATTGCTGCATCACAGGGGTGGCCCGTATACCAGATGGACATGAAGAGTGCCTTCTTACATGGAGATCTACAAGAGGAAATATACATGGAGCAGCCGGCTAGATTTGTTCAGGATTCTTCTCTTGTTTGTAGGCTCCGAAGGTCTCTCTACGGTCTCAAACAAGCCCCTCAGGCTTGGTATGAGAAGATGGATTCTTTTCTTCTATCTACTGGTTTTTTTCATTGTCCACTCTGATCATACAGTGTATCTCCAGCATGTCGGTGAGGATATTGTGATACTTGTCTTGTATGTTGATGATCTTGTTACTTACTGGCAGCTCTTCTTCCCACATTCAGAGTATTCAGAGGGCTCTTTCTACACAGTTTGACATGACAGATCTTGGGCTATTGCATTATTTCCTTGGTTTACATATTTCTCAGACAGATTCAGGGATTCATTTGAGTCAGAAAAAGTACACCCATGATCTTCTTCGGTGCTTTGATATGGCTGATTGCAAGCCAAGTCCATCTCCTTTTCAGTCTGGGTTACTCTTACTTCCACATGTACCACACCACTTTGTGATCCTACATTGTATAGGCAGTTGGTTGGGAGTCTCATGTACTTGACCCATACTCACCCTGATATTTCATTTGCAGTAGGGCTTGTATCTTGGTTTTCACATTCTCCTCATAGTAGTCACTAGCAGGTTGCTAAAAGGATTTTTCACTATTTGCAAGGCACTTCCCACTTTGGCCTACACTACACTAGGGGTTCTACTCAGTTGGTTGGGTATACAAATTCAGATTGGGTAGGTTCTATTGATGACAGGCATTCCACTTCTGGCTATCTTTTTTGTCTTGGTTCTTCTCCAGTTGCTTGGGCATGTAAAAAGCAACAGGCTATTGCACTTTCATCTTCAGAGGTAGAGTACAGGGCAGCAGTTACAGTGAGTCAGTAGATTCTTTGGCTTCGCTCAGTTATTGACAGAGTTTGGATTCCCATAGGATTCACCAACTGTACTTTGGTGTGACAACCAAAGTGCAATTCACATTTCTCGCAACCCAGTTGAGCACCAGCAAACCAAGCATATTGAGATACACATCCACTTCATTCGTTCAGCACATTCAGGATGGATTTCTTTTCTTGGAGTACATTCCAACTCAGTAGCAGGTTGCAGACATCTTTACGAAGCCTTTTGCATCACCTCGCTACCTTGAGTTGTGTGGAATGCTTGGGGTTTTGAAAGTTGTTCTTGGGGGGTGTTCGTGAGAACATCTTCCTTCTTCTTCTTCTTCTCTTTCCTTCTAGCAGGATTCTTTCCTTCTTTTGGTTCAAGATTTCTTCATGGATATATTGTACATGAGTACCTCATCAGGCCTAGTTTCCAGGACTCATACTGTGGACATGCCACTTCTATTTTGGCCCCTAGCTTCACTTGAGGGGGGGGTGTTAGAGTAGGTATTTACCTTAGCTCATGTTCACCTAGGTACTTTATTTACCTTTATTGTATTTATCCTCACCCACTTATGTGTGTGGATATTTCTTTTTATTTATTTAGATATTAGGGGATATTATCTAGTTATTAGGTATAGTTCTTTCCTTGATCTATGGTATTGACTAGTTCTTTCCGTAGATCTATGGTATTGACTATATCCTTGATGTCTAGTTCTCTCATAAATCTATGGACTTGACTAGTTCTTTGATGACTAGTTCTTTTCATGATTTATGGCTTGATCTATGACCTTGACTAGTTCTTAGATTGTTATTCCTTGCCTATATAAGCAAGGCCCATTCTCATTGTATTTCATTGAGTTCCATAATAATATATGATATTGCTGCTCATTTGTTTGCAAAGGTTTATGTAAATTTATTCTAGTGAATTGATTTCATCTTATTTATCGTGACGTTTAATTAACATCTGTGTTCTTGGCTTAGCATGATCTGGTTATCATTCCTTTTAGTTTCAAGATGGGAGTCAAAGGTGGAGACTCAAACTTGCATCAGCCCTCCACATAGCCAATGGTAAACAGAGGTTATATTAAAAATTAGACCTAAATTGGTTAAGTTTAAGAGTGTAGGCAAAAGGCACCAAGTGTGATTTTCAAAAGACTCATTTTGTTAACCGTTTCCCACCATTTTGGTACGGGCCCGACTCAAATATTCAAATGAGCATATCTTTTGATTCAGTGCTCGTAATCTGACAAATTTAGCTCCGTTGGGAAAGATCTCAACCTCGTCCATGCCATGGAGATCTGAAACTTTAATTTTGAAGAAGCTAGGTGGGTAAAAAACAAAAAAATGTCTTCATACAATTAATATGAGATCTATTTTCTCCAACAACCAAATCGAATTTGATATGATCTACCATTCTTCCTCCTTCAATGCGTCGAACAAGGAATCAAGGCAGACATGACAGATTTGGGGCAAATTTACAGGAGCATTAATGGCCAATAGTTGAGCTTTGAATTAGTTTTTCCCGCCTCTCTCTCCTTCTTCTCTCTTGCCAAAAATATAAAGGAGGGATCGGGGCTCATTGTAAAGGGTTGGACATTTCTGTTTTGCACCCTCCCTTCTTTTTCTCGCAAGAGGATTTGTGGAGCTTTCCTAACCTCTCATTCGGGTTGTAATGCAAGTTTTGCTTCTTGGTCACTGCAATATACTATATCAACTCCTGAGCAATAATATATATGTCTGTGGATGATTCTTAACCCTCTCATGTATTTTTTATTGTCTCTACAATCTCTTATTGTAGTTTTGTCATATGTACATGGTATTTGTTTTACATTTCCATGGTCTGTGTTAAATTACAAAAGGAGGGTCTAACATTCCTTTGGTGCATCACCTCGTTAGCTTAGTTTATTTTCTTGCATCTCCTCAACCCTGTCTCCTTGGTTAAATAGAGTAGGTTTAGAATAGATCCTCTGCAATTTGTTTATATACACCTGAATAGAGGAATAAGAACCGGCCTTAATCTAGAGAGCTTCTCTCAACTCGCAAGGTCCCACACTTTGAGAGATGATCCATGTTGTGCAATCACACTGAGAGTCTCAACCCATCTAGTTGCAGGCATTCATGGGTGCTGTGATTCTGCACTAACAATTTTGGCACGCCCGATTGGACCAAGAAGTCTCCATATTTATTGCAACAAGATTGATGTGAACTTGTAATTTTAGCTTTTAAGAAGCTCTGAAATTGCACATTTGGTGACTCCAAAAGAATCAGAATCGATTGGTTTCAATAGTCCAAGATTATCAAGTTCACGAGAAGAATACAAACAAGGTCAAGAACCAGAGAGGAGGGGATATTTTTCTATCTACACTTTTCCCCAGACAGAGGGAGAGGAGGGAGAAGAGCTCAGAGGTCTCCATCTCCACCAAATAGAACCTTGTCAACACCTCCTCCTAGTAGGTCGTTCATTCAACCAATAAGGGTTCTCAAGCCAATCAAGATGGCACAACCAAATCCTTATGTCAACTTCATTGGCAGCAGCCCACTTGTCCTTAATACAAAAAATCTAGTCCCAGCTGCAGCATTAAAGAGCATCCCATATTTCACGAGAGAGAACCAAAATTTTTCCTAGTGATCATATTCAAGACATTGCAAATATTTGTGTAATTCATGAGATCATTGAGATGGACATTGTAGTCAAGTTACTATCCTCTTCACTCAAAGGTAAAGCTTCACAATGGTTCAGGAGTCTACTAGTAGGCTCTATTCAAACTTAGGACCATCTGTGCAAAGCTCTTCATACTAGTTTTGAGAAAAAGGAGATAATCTATCCTTGTTGAAGTAACTGACAACAATCAAGAGGTCTCCTAATGAGCAGTTGATAGATTTCAACCTCAGATTTCAAAGGACATGGGACAAGATTACAGTGGCTATAAGGCCCACATATGAAGGTGCTTTCTTATGCTTTCTTATACCTCTAAATTCTTATATTGCTTTAATGATTCAATCAATGGGAGGCACCACTTTACCTGCAGCCTAAAACATCTCTATAAGAGTTGATAATTGTCTAATTCAGGCTGGAAAAGTTTCTCCTAGGCCACCCATCCCTCTATATCCAGAATTAGGAAATCCAAGAACTAGTCAGACACCCACATTGGCTCCTATACCTACTCCTAGGAATCAAAGTTCAGCTGAAGCCTCTACCTCATCCTCTAGCACCGTAAAAGAGCTTCAATAATTTATGAAGTAGTTGTAAAACCAACGGAATGAGTTAGTAACTATCAAGAGGAAGCAAACTCAGAGTTCTAGGCCATATCAACCTCAAGCTCAGTATCAGGCTAGACCCCCATATCAACAAAATAGGCCACCAGCTCAGGCTACGAATCAAAACCAAAGCTAAGAAAACCTCAATCCTCCTAGACCTTTCAGGTCATATGATCCAAACACAACTTCAACATCAAGGGCATTGGTTCCAACACAAAACATGGCCCAAGAATATGATTGGTATTTCCCATGCAATTAGCCACATAACCAAGCAATGTGCTTTAATGGTGTACTAAACAGGCCTTAATGGTACAGACCATTGGTGTGTCATAAGAGTCTAGCCAAGAATAAAATCATCAGCAAGGAGTTCAACAAGAGGCATCTCCAAGCGATACTATTCTTGTCAATTGGCAAGAAGAATATTTCTATGGTATGAATCAAGCCCCTTCTCAAAGTGTAGCTACCAATACATGGTCTAAGAAAAGAAATATTGGAGAGTGACAATTACCAAACTTAGGTAATCTTCAACCCTCCATTATTCCACAAGGCATTGGCACTCAGAATACAACTCCCAATATGCAGAGTCAGTCTAGGACACCTTCCAAACCCACTCAGACAACGATTGTAATGACCCATGTGCAAGAGAAAAATGTACCAGGATAGAGGCAAAAAAAGGATAGCTCATTTAATATCATTGAACAAATGAAGAAGAAAAATGTGAATATTTCAATGTGGGAGTCATTGGCCATTCCAGGAAAGAGAGATCTATTGCAGACAGCTATGGCCAATGGGTCAAGATCAAATCATCCCCCTAACCCACAAGAGAAATTGTTACCAATGCATCTCAAAATAGGGGAAATCATGGAGGACAACAAGGTAAAAATATGAAGCTTCATTGATCATTGGAGACAAATTGGTTCATAATTACATGATTGATTTGGGGGGAAAGTAGTTCTGTAATGCCAAAAAAAATAGCCGATCAATTGGGTCTTCAATACGAAGTCATATCTAGAGGGGTAGTGTAATTGGATGGAATAGTAGTGACAACTATTGGAGTCATTAAAAATTTGAGCCTCACACTGCATGCCTGCCCCAATGTGACTGTATTACAAAACATATCAGTCATAGACTTTCCACCACATTTTTCCTTGTGTTTGTTGAGAGACTTCACCACTAATATTGGAGGTTATTTGTCTATTGATTGGTCACACATACTTTTTAGAACAAGGTATGGAGCTAAGGAAACAATTAGACCTGAGCCCATTATAGAATACCATATTGATTCTTATGTACCCAGCCCAATCAATGCCAATTGCTTAGTTTTTGATCAGGAGGACCTCCCAAGAACTTGTGAGACAGATACCAAGGTGGGATGTATCCCATACTTGAATCTCGATGAATGGGTGAACAAGAGACATGATTTTGACCCCTATAAAGAGATGGAGGAGTCTAAGCTAGGAGTATTTTGTTTGCATGAGAAAATTCAACCTCTTCCCGACATCATTAAGCTCGACCACAAAGATGATAATGAGGTATGGCAGTTATTCTTTGATGGCTCGAGAAGTAGGTAAGGAGCCGGAGGAGGAGCTATGTTTGTTTTCCCCCAAGGTATGAAATACTACTTAGCTTTCCGTTTCCAATTTTCCTGTTCAAACAACATAGCAGAGTATGAAGCCTTGGTCCATGGATTGCATTAGGTAAGGAAACGAGGAATCAAGAACTTGCAGGTGTTTGGTGAAAGTAAGCTAGTTGTAAATAAAGTCTGAGGATAGAATGTTGCCAAGAAACATTTGTTAAAGAGCTATAAGAACCGGGTATAGGACCTCATTGAATATTTTGAGGCATTCAACATTAACTTCATCCCAAGGAAGAAGAATGAAGTAGCAGATAGATTGGCAGCAATTGGGGTAGCCTTCGATGTTGTGGAGAGTATTAAGAGTGATAATTCTCAACCCCATATCAAAGTGGTTGTGAGACCAGATATCCCAGACAATAACACAAGTTAGAAAGTCCTTAAAAAGGATCAAAAAATTGTCAACTTCCTACAAGAAGAAGTTGAGTTCTTCTCCAAGAATCAATATAAACTGGAATAGCAGTATGGTGATCAAGTAGTGCAGCTAAGGACTAACAAACTACCAAAGGGTCTTATCACTTTGGAATCAATCATCAACCCAAATGACCAATTCTGAAAGGAGAAGGCAAACATTCAGGTAAAGGGTGAATATTCAGAGCCCATTTTCATAGAAGAAGGGAAAACATTGCAGATTGGCAAGGTAAGCACTCAACAAGAAAAATCTGAATTCATTCAACTTTGTCAATAATTCCCATGTCTTTTTCTGGACTTATAAATATTTAAGGGGTTTCAACCCAAAGCTGGCATAGCACACCATCGAGTTGGATCTAGGAGCCAAGCCTTTCAAACAAAATCAAAGGCCCATAAATCCTCACATTAAGCCTTGTTAGTGAAAATCTACAGCACCCCTAAATGACATTCAAATTTGCAGTCCATAATTGGGTCATTTAGTGTGATTGCACAATATAGAGTTTTCTCCAAGGTGTGGGACCTTGCAAGGTGAAAAAAATCTCCAGATTGAAGTTGGTTCTTAATCCTTTGTTTAGGTGTATGCATGTAATTTTTGCAGAGGTTATGATTCAAAATTCCTACTCTAAAACTACCAAGGAGACAAGGTTGAGAGAAAACATGGTAAAGGGAAAAAAAACAAAGCTAAAACAGTGATACACCAAAGAAGTGATGAAATTTTTTCTTGCAAATGAACACAAATCATAGAGACGTAACACCAAAGAATGCACAGATTGCCAGAATATAATGAAAGATCATAAAACAATGATAAACACATGAGACGATTGAAGGATCATTCGCAAAACATGCATTACCATTCCCAAGCTTAATACAATGCATTACAATGGCAGAGAAGCAAAACATGTGCCAAAATCTCCATGAAAGGTCTGAAAACCCTAAAATTCATGTGCCAAGGGGAATAGGGGAGTTTGTAAGAACAAAAACGTCCAACCCTTTACAAATGAGCCAAAACTGGCTTTTAATGGTGAAGCAGAATGAAAGAAAAGAAAAAAACACAGGAAAATTGATTTATGAGCTTAACTACCAATCAAATCCCTTCAATCTCACTTGCAAAGTGATGGGATTCATGGAAAAACCCATATGCCAAAGTACATTGCTCTACAGATCCAAAAAATGACCCATACTTCATTAATTTTGGTGGTTGAATGTCAGTTATGTATTTTTTCCCATGCCAAGGACATTTATTCAATTTTATCCCCCAAATCTCCACCAAAAATAAAAATTGAATAGTCCATCGTGTGGAGAATTTCAACATCTTTCCAATGATATAAAAAATGCAAAAATCTGAGCTATGGATCAAAAGATATGGCCCTCTGAAGATTTAAGGAAAAACAGGTGAAATTAGGGCAAAATTAGGGTTCGCAGGCCGAAATTCAAAATTGTTCCCTCTTTTTTTGAATTGGGAAAAATTCCCAAAAATTCTCTACCGGCCCGACCTATTTTGCCACGTGGCGCCATCTCATTGATCTGCAGGTTCAAACGATCATTTTGCCCCTTTTGCGGAATTGGAAAATTTTCCAAAAATACTTCGTAACTCCAGGACACGTGACGCCATCCGGTTTCTTGGCGGGGGTGTGCTCCACTTTTTACCTTTTTTCCATTAACCGCTTTGGAAAAAATTCCAAATTCCTTCCACCACCCCGACTCCCGCCGCTGACAGGACACGTGGCGCCTTCTCGTTGCTTTGCGGGCTTTCGAGCCAAAATTTTCCCTTTTGCGTTTTTAGCCGAAGAGGCTAAGTGCCAAAACTCCCCTGACACCCGTTGCTCCGCCAATGACACGTGTCGGATTTTCACTGGCTACGGGCCTGTCTAGGGAAAATTTCCCCTTCAAATCCCGCCGAGCCATAACTCAAAAATTACAAGGAGTTAGCAGGAAAATTTTACCTTTCTGGAAAGGGGAAGAAAAATCCTATCTAATGAAGTCATTTCTAGAATCTTTTGAGTGCTCTAAATGTCTAAAAATTTGACTGAGGCACAACATGAAGGTAAGTTAGCCAAAATGAGTAGGGGGGTCATTTTGGATAACAATTTGGTGACTTTCAGGGGTCATCTGCCTACTAGATGAAAGATTAGTGGCCTTTGAAGCATCCATTGGGCATGGAGTCAAGCTTGATAAACTGATTCTTATCTGAACTTAGAAGTTCTGACCTCTAAGTCACTTGGAAACCCACTGAAACTTGGAGTTGATCTCACCAAAAAGCCACTGAAATGGACTGTGCAAGAGCAAAAACCAGCACCACAAAAACTATGTACAAACTGAAAATCATCATACTTCTTCTACTGAAAGCAAACCTACTTACTCTAATCTAACTAGAAGCAAAGGTAAGCTAAATAAACCCTGCAACTGGTTGTGTAAAATAGCTTCCCTTATTCAAAATTGGCAGCCATGCAATTGATTTAGAACTGATAATGGTTGTTAGGATGAGTGGAAAATGAACAAGAAGCTGGTCTTTTACCCAAATCAGTAAGGTGTCAACTAAAAAAAAATTGAATACCTATTTTAGTTGCTCTGCATTTAGATTGTAGAGGTATTACAGTTGATCCTTGGTACTTTGATGATCATACTCATGCTTAGAAGCAAGCATGACTAGTTGTGGCTTCACCTTTATATCCAATGAAGCCAAATACCTGATTGGGCAAGGTATGATCCTTTGAATGTGCCCATTGCTCTGAAATTCAACTCCAAAAATGGATTCCTCTTGTAGACCTTCTTAAATGGATGGTATGGAAGAGATGATGGAATCCTCCTGTTGTTCTCCTTCCTCTAATGAAGAATATGGAAGATTAAAATATTCCAATCTTGGCTCAAAAACATTGCTATAAACTACAGGCTGCTACAAATGAATGCTCTCCTTCATGGCAGTAGGCTCTTATGTTTGGAAGATGGATGATGAAGGGGAAGATGGTGTGATTTCAACTGGTTCTTCTTCATCAAAATAGTCCTACAAATCAGATAGGTAAACTACCTCATTGTTGTCCTGCTGCAAATGTTCAACCTCTCCCATGGTGTTCTCTTGATCTGCAACTTGATCACCATGATTTCTCTCATCTTCAATCATTGAGTTTGAAAGATCAAACTCTTCTTCAGTACTAGAACTTGAGAGAGATGAAGTGGAAGGAATAAATGAAGGTTCTTCCATAGCCTATTTTTTGCTCAAAACCTTTGGGTATACACGTTTCCCCTCCATAGCTGGAATCTGCTCCTCTTCTTTTGGATTTGGAGCAGCTTCTCTTTCCTTTGCTTCTTGAAGACAATCTTGCTCTTGATTGAATTCTTCCTCTAGCATGAAGTTTGTCAAATCAAACTCTTTAATCTACTGCTCCAGAGGACAAGTTGGGGCTGATCTCTTTTAGAGCTTTCCTCTTCCATGGCTGATTGTGCAACTTGGATTGGACCAGTATCTTCTTCAAGTAGAGTGCCAACATGGACACTACATTCTGAGCCAAATGATTGTTGATCTACTTCTTCTTTTTTCTCTCCTTCTACTACAAAAAAATCATTCATAACCACCACTTGTTCTTCAACCTTTACCTCCTCTGAAGGCTTGACCATCAAGGGGATATTTGTTATCCCAAATTTGAGAGCCCAACTTCTCAAGTTGTCTATCATTTCTTTCCTGTTGGGCTCCTCTTCTTGCTATCCTTCATGAATGATTTTCTTATTTTCATTTTCCCAACATGGATTTGGGAATACAAGAGGAGGGGTGGGTTTTGATTTAACTAGTTTTGTAATTATTCTTAGTGGGGAGGGAGGTCCAAACTCTTGTTTCTTTGGAGGGGATGGCTATTTGGAAGGGAAAAGGATAGAAGAATTGAGATGGGGTGGAAGACTAGGGGATGGAGAAATGAAATCAACATTTGGGACACCATGGGCTGGATTTGGAATTTGGCATTCAAAATGAGATGGTGCTACTTGAGGAATGGAAAGAGAAAAACTAGGTAATGGTGTAGAACTCACCCATTAACAAGGTTGCTTAGCACCAAGTTTATAGGCCTCTATCTCTGTTGTCCATTGTGCAAGTTGGGGTAGCATCTCAATCATGAAGTTCAACTTCTCCTGAGGGTTGAAGTGTCTTGGAAAAGGGCCTCCCCATGGACAGGGTGCTCTGAAACCAATTCTGAAAGCCTTCATTTGTGCTTGAGCCCTTGATTGCACCATGCCAACGTCCATTTTTTTGGTTTTCTCCAATAAATCTGCATTTTCTCCTCGACTGCCCTTATTGCATGCGTCCCCTTGCTCTTGATATGTTTCATTACCAAACTGATTTTGGTATTGCTCATATGGGTAAGCATGATGATTTTTAATTTGTTCAAAATGTTGATTTGAAGGATTTGTAAAATATGTTGGAGGTGGAAAACATTTTTGTTATTATGAATGTGAATCCCATGATGGAAATGAAGTCATAATTGCACAACTTCATGGAATGGAAGAAGATGAAGAGATGGAAGGAAGAATGGATGGAAATAGATGGAAAATAGGGATGCAACTCAGAGAATGAGTTATTGATCAGATAGAGTTGCCAGATATGTTTGCAAGTGCCTCCAAAGGTTGAAATTTTCACATGAACAAATCAACCTACAAAAAACAAAGTGGGATACCTCTAAGGTCCCACCGGGCATGCCATAATTGTTAGTGTAAATCTACAACACCCCTAAATGACATTCAGATTTTGCAGTCCAGAATTGGGTCATTTAGTGTGATTACACAACATTGAGTTTTCTCCAAGGTGTGGGACCTTGTAAGGTGAGAAAATTTCTAGATTGAAGTTTGTTCTTACTCCTCTGTTTAGGTGTATGTGTGTAATTTTTTCATAGGTTTTGATTCAAAATTCCTACTCTAAAACTACTAAGGAGACAAGGTTGAGAGAAAACATGGTAAAGGGAAACAAAACAAAGCTAAAACAGGGATACACCAAAGGAGTGATGAAATTTTGTCTTGTAAATGAGCACATATCATAGAGATGTAACACCAAAGAATGCACATATTGCCAGAATATAATGAAATATCAGAAAACAATGATAAACGCATGAGAGGATTGAAGGATCATTCGCAAAACATGCATTACCATTCCCAAGTTTAATACAATGCATTACAATGGAAGAGAATCAAAAAACATGCCACAATCTCCATGAAAGGTTTGAAACCCCTCGAATTCATGTGCCAAGGGGAAGAGTGTAGTCTGCAAGAACAAAAATGTCCAACCCTTTACAAATGATCCAAAACTAGCTTTTAATGGCGAAGAAGAATGAAGGAAAAGTAAAAAACACGGGAAAATTGATTTATGAGCTCAACCACCAATCAAACCCCTTCAATCTTTCCTGTAAAGTGATGGGCTTCATGGAAAAACCCATATGCCAAAGTACATTGCTCTACAGATCCAAAAAAAGACTCATACTTCATTAATTTTGGTGGTTGAATGTCAGTTCTGTATTTTTTCCCGTGCCAGAGACATTTCTTCAATTTTCTCCCACACATCTCCACCACAAATCAAGATTGAATGGTCCATCATGTGGATAATTTCAACAGCTTTCCAATGATATAAAAAATGTAAAAATCTGAGCTCTAGTTCAAAAGATATGGCCCTCTGAAGATTTAGGGCAAAACAAGGGAAATTAGGGAAAAATTAGGGTTCGCAGGCCGAAATTCAAACTTTTTACCTCCTTTTTCGAATCGGGAAAAAATCCCAAAAATTCTCCATCGGCTCGACCTGCACTACCACATGGCGCCATCTCATTGATCCGTGGGTTCAAACGATCATTTTGTCCCTTTTGTGGAATTGAAAAATTTTCCAAAAATACTCCGCGCCTCCGCCACTCCGAGACATGTGGCACCATCTGGTTGCTTAGCAGGGGTACACTCCACTTTTTACCTTTGCGTCATTAACCACTTTGGAAAAAAATTCCAAATTCCTTTTACCACCCCAACTCCCGCCACTGACAAGACACATGGCACCTTATCGTTGCTTTGCGGGCTTTCGGGCCAAAATTTTCCCTTTTACGTTTTTAGCCAAAGAGGCTAAGTGCCAAAACTTCCCCCGATGCCCGCCGATCCGCTGATGAGACGTGTCATATTTTCACTGGCTGCAGGCCTATCTAGGGAAAATTTCCCCTTCAAACCCCGCTGAGCCATAACTCAAAAATTACAAGGAATTAGGAGGAAATTTTTGTCTTTCTGGAAAGGGGAAGAAAAATCCTATCTGATGAAGCCATTTCTAGAATATTTTGAGTGCTCTAAATGTGTAAAAATTTGACTTAGGCACAAAATGAAGGCAAGTTATCCAAAATGAGAATGGGGCTCATTTTGGATAACAAGCCTCTCATGAGGAAAGAGTTGAATAAGCTTATTGAGGCCAACATCATCTTCCCCATCAAGCACTCAAGTTGGGTTGCTAACTTGGTGCCTGTGAGAAAAAGAAATGGAGAAATTAGACTGTGTGTGGACTTTCATGATCTAAACAAAACATCACTGAAAGATCACTATCCACTTCCATCAATGGAACAGGTCCTACAGGTTGTAGCTGGCTCTGAGAGGTTTTCATTGCTAGATGGATATTCAGGCTATAACCAAATAATGGTGAAAGAGGGGGATCAGTTCAAAAAAACCTTCACCACCAAATGGGGAACATACATTTATAAGATGATGCCATTTGGACTGTCAAATGTCGAAGCAACATTTCAGCGAGCTATGGACATGGCATTCAAAGGCTTGATTAACAATATAGTTTTGGTGTATCTGGATGATATCACTGTTTTCTCAAAAAATGATGCAAACCATCTGTTCCACCTTAGAAAGGTATTCTAGAGATGTAGAAGGTTCATAGTGTCCTTAAACCCAAAGAAATGTGTATTCTTGGCACATGAGGGTAAATTGTTGGGCCACATCGTCTCTAGAGAAGGGTTAGCAATTGATCCTGAAAGAGTTGAAGCCATCCGGACACTTCCATTGCCACAACACAAAAAATCTCTCCAAAGCTTCTTAGGGAGGATAAACTTTGTTCGCAAGTTTGTACCTGATTTTTCCACTCTTATTAAGCCTTTAACAATGATGTTAAAGAAGAGTCTTGCATTTAAATGGACAATAAAAGGCAAAGAGATTTTTGAGGCCATCAAGCTCGCAATATCACAAGCTCCAACTCTCATTAACCCAGACTTCTCAAAAGATGTTATAAGCTTTTGGAGGGTCAAACACCATCTCAGCCATCTCGGTCCAGCCCAACAAGGAAGGTTCAGAACAACCAATAGTCTTCTTCAGTCAGAGCTTGGAGGACTACGAGGTAAAATACTCTTTCATTGAAAAACATCTCCTCGATGTTATTAGGAGCTTAAAGAAGTTTAGACACTTGGTCTCAAATAACAAGATTCAATTGCTAGTATCTCATGTTGGTGTTAAGGACTTCCTTTTAACTAAGGATTTGAATGAGAAGAGGGCAAGTTGGATCACTCGGGTAATGGAATATGACACTGAGATCAAGGTGACAAAACTAGTTCGAGGCAAGGTTTTGTGTGAATAGCTCACCTCCAAGCAACAAGCTGAGTCAGTGGGTGAAAAAGAGGCTATCCTATTTCTACATAATGAGCAATAACAACCAACTAATGATGCACCTACTCCATGTTGGACCCAAGCCTTGGTGCATTACCTTTAAACAGGTTTTTGCCCTCTAGAATGGAACAAAGAAAAAAGGAGATACTTCAAACTACAAGCCATCCCATATGTGCTTATTGGTGGTGTCTTGTTCAAAAAGGATATCAATAGTATTCTATTAAGGTGCACTGGGATAGGCCAAATCAAGAAAGTGTTGCATGAGTTTCATGATGGGGAAGCAGGAGGTCACTTTTCCCCTCGAGCAACAGCTCTCAAGATCATGAAAGCTAGTTGTTATTGGCCTACAGTGTTCAGGGACTGCTACTCGTGGGTCAATAACTGTAAAAAGTGTGCATTCTTCACAGGAAAGGAGAAGCTAGCAACCCTGCTCCATCTCATTTCAGTGGATCGGCCATTCATGCAGTGGGGACTAGATTTCATTGGGGTGATTAACCCAAACTTGAGCCAAGGCCATAAGTGGGTACTTACAGCAACAGACTACTTCACCAAGTGGACTGAGGCAGTGGCACTAAAAGAAGCAAATGAATCCAACATCTTGGATATGATAATGCATTGGCACTCCTTGGTACAAGGATCACTGAATGGGTAGTTAGGAATAGTGTATACCTCAGCACTTCATCAAACTATTACCCCCAAGGTAATGGCCAAGCAGAGTCCACAAACAAGAACCTATTAAGGATTATCAGAAGGAATCTTGATGAGAATCAGAGAACTTGGCATACAAAGCTCAAATCAGCTCTATGGGTTGGTAGGATCACATCCAAAAGATCCACAGGTAACTCCCCATACAAGCTTGTATATGGAAAAGAGGCATTATTGCCCATATCATTGGAGTTGCCCACTCTGGAGCTCATGAAACAGTTAGAGCTAGTCGAGTTTGAACCCATAGCACTCAGGTATGTAGAGTTGATGGAAGTAGGAGAAGCAAGAGAGCATGCAATGCAGAACATAGAAAAGGATCAATCATTGATCAAGAAAGCAAGAATGAGGACCTTTCAAGAAGGGGACTTAGTTCTGAAGTGGGATGCGGATCGGGAAAATCCAGGAAAGCATTCCAAATTTGATGCCATTTAGAGTGGCCCTTACGTGATCATAGAGTGCAAGAGTAGCAATGCCTTCCAGCTGGCTAAATTGGATGGCGAAGAATTACAGATCCGAATGAACGGGATCTATCTCAAACATTGCTACTAATAAGGGAAGGTTTCATCCTTGTAAATATTAGCATAGAGTTTTAATTTCCCTAAGTACATCTGCACATTGTTTTGTTGTAGTGTAGGTTTTGTTTCCCTAAGTGTTGTGGCACATGTTCTTTATTGCTCAAGGTTTACGTCGTTATACAGTTCAATGTGCCTCCAAGTGAATGTGTTATTTCCTTCAGCATCTTGCAACAAGGAGACCCATAGTTGATGTAACAGTTGCTCGTTTCTAATAGAAAAAATACAGAGCAACTAAAATCAGGTCTCAAGTGTTCATTTCCAGAAGAACAAGACCAGAACCAGGCCACCAACCATGACTCCGTACCCAATGGATACAACAAGGAAACTAATACCTTCATGTAGCACGCAGAAGTCCCCGCAAGTCACCAAATTGTTATCTCAATTTTTCCCTTGGAAAAATTAATCAAACACGGCCTCGTGTAGGAAGAAATCCAAGGGACGGCTCCGTCACACGAATCCACGCTTCAAATCCAACAAATAGGTTGTATGCGGGCTCTATAATGGAGCAGCAGGGTCAGGGATGGAGGCAAGCAGTGTCAAAGAAATCCAGAGGCCATAAGGGAAGAAACGGAATTAAAAAAAAAAACTTTGAAAGCTTCGGGCTCTACAAATGATTAAGAACGAGCCCCAAATTGGCTAAGTATGGAAGAAATAGCGGAAGCCTTCATGTGCCTCATTGGTGCATCTCCAAATATTAAACTCAAAAGGCGGACTCGAATGAGCGTCACGCTTCTACGTGTCCCAGAGTCAAAAAGGGTGACTTTTGGGCCCAAAACGATTAAGTATAGCAGACCAACAGAAGCCTCCACGTGTTCAAATGGCGCACCTTCAAGGGGCAAAGCAAAAGGTGATTTCCAAACAAGCGCGGAGCTTCCACGTTTCTCATGCCCAAAAAGATAGATCCAACCGTTGAAAAGTCTGAATAGGCGGAAGGAAACACATGTTGCATCGGTGCAGTTTCAAGATGGGAGTCAAAGGCAGAGACTCAAACTTGCGCCATCCCTCCACATAGCCAATGGTCAACAGAGGTTATATTCAACAGCAGACCTAAATTGGTTAAGTTTAAGAGTGCAGGTAGAAGGCGTCAAGAGTCAGTACGGCGCTACCTCAAAAGTAAACTTTGGGGCGGGTTTCCAAACAAGCGCCAAGCCTCCACGTGTCCTTGGTCAGATGAATGGCCCCCCAGGGAAAAAGGACTTGGCTAAAACATGAGGAAACTGAGCAAGCCGCAGAGGATGCCATGTGTCAGCCTGACGCAACTCCAAAAACAGAATTCAAAAGTGGTCCCTAAACACGCGCCAGCCCTCCACGTGTCCAATTTCCAAAAGACCCGTTCTGTTAACCGTTTCCTACCATTTTGGTACGTTCCCGACTCAAATATTCAAATGAGCATATCTTTTGATTCAATGCTCGAAATCCGACAAATTTGGCACCGTTGGGAAAGATCTCGACCTCGTCCACGCCATGGAGATCTGAAACTTTAATTTTAAAGAAACTAGGTGGGTGAAAAATGAAAAAATGTCTTCATGCCATTAATATGAGATCTATTTTCTCCAACAACTAGATCGGATTTGATCTGATCCACCATTCTTCCTCCTTTAATGCGTTGAACAAGGAATCGAGGCAGACATGACAAATTTGGGGCAGATTTACAGAAGCATTAATGGTTGGTAGTTGAGCTTCGAATTAGTTTTTCCCACCTCTCTCTCCTTCTCTCTGTGTTGAAACTATAAAGGAGGGGTCGGGGCTCATTGTAAAGGGTTGGACGTTTCTGTTTTGTGCCCTCCCTTCTTCTTTTGCTCGCAAGAGGATTTATGGAGCTTTCCTAACCTCTCATTCGGGTTGTAATGCAATTTTTGTTTCTTGGTCACTGCAATATACTGTATCGACTCCTGAGCAATAATATATGTCTGTGGATGATTCTCAACCCACTCATGTATTCATTGTTGTCTCTTCGATCTCTTATTGCAGTTTGGTCATATGTGCATGGTGTTTGTATTGCATTTCTGTGGTCTGTGTTAAATTGCAAAACGAGGGTCTAACATTCCTTTAGTGCATCACTTCGTTAGCTTAGTTTATTTTCTTGCATCTCCTCAACCTTGTCTCCTTGGTAAAATAGAGTAGGTTTAGAATAGATCCTCTGCAATTTCTTTGTATGCACCTGAACAGAGGAATAGGAACTAGCCTTAATCTGGAAAGCTTCTCTCAACTTGCAAGGTCCCACACTTTGAGAGATGCTCCATGTTGTGCAATCACACTGAGAGTCTCAACCCATCTGGTTACAGGCATTCAGGGTTGTGATTCTACACTAACAGTTCCTATAACTGAGGACTTACATGAGACATTCGTGGAGTCTTCGTGTTGCTTCGCGCTTCACGGGGGTCGACATGATATAGCTAAAGACTGACAATACGAAGCGTGGAGCTTTCCTATTGGCTCATGTTTCATAGTGGCCAGTGCAAGTAAAATAACAGTCTAACAATGCGAAGGCACATGGAGATTCTTTATTGACTTCACAGTGAACATACCTGATAATAGAGGTTTCATAAGGCTCGACCCCGCAACCAACCAAAGACTAACACGTAGTAAAGTCCAAGCAATTAACACGTAGATAGAGGCAATCTCTGATACCAATCAAATGCTAACATGTGTCACGTTCTTGTGCTTCGTGACATGCAAATATTCAAATGGCCATAACTTTTGCTCCAGAGCTCCAAATCATGCAAAATCAATCTCGTTGGAATGGTCTCCTCGAGCCCTTCAATTTGACATCTTCAAATTTTGACTTTGATGGGAATATGTGAAAGAAAAAGGAAAAAACAAACCTAGTTCCAAAAGTGTAGTTCCATTTTGCCCAACAACGAACATTTAATGTGATCTGATCCTCTTTTCTTCTACCACGAGAAAAAGGAACATTGGGGAATGGATTTGTGAGGGCACCCAAACTCTTTTTCAGACCATTCAATGCATCTTGTTGACAGCTGAAGGCAGAATTTCGCTTTTCCCTTCTCTTTCTCTCACTTTCTTCTATATATTGGAAAGGAGATTCATTTGTAAAGTGTTGGGCATTCTTATAATGTTTGTGCACTCTATTTCAAGTGTTGCATATGTGTTTATGGGTTGCATACCTCATATTTGAGCGTCTACATGGAGAATCTTTCCTTTCACCTTCATTGTAATGTATTGTGCATCCTTCTAAAGCAATAAAATACTTGTTTTGTGGCTATCAATCTATCATAGCTCGTGTTATATTGCAATCTCTTGCCTTTCATTACATTTGTAGGTATTTTGTGCATCTTTTGTTTTCCTGGCAAGGTTCAAATTTGTTGTGTTTCGTGGAAATGGTGGTTTCAATGTTGTTTTGGACTATGGTACTTATGTTTGACCTCTCCTTCATCATTTTGCTTTTACTATCCCTCATTTGAGAGTGTCTTTCCACCCTTTCTTGGTGTTATCACCTTTGTTAGTGTAGGATTTTCCATTTCTTGTGCACTTCCTTCTCTCCCTGGTCCCTTGGAAATTTAGAATAGGGTTAGATAGTTGCATTTCCTTCCTTATGAGTAGATTAACATTAGGATTAGGAAGAGGAAGCCAACCTTCTCTGGAGGTTTGTCTCAACAGCAGGGTCTCACACCTTGAAACAATCCCATGTTACCCAAAAACATTGGTTGCTCATCATCACATGCATAACAATTTGGAGGGTGTTGTTTTTGGTGATAACAATAACCTGTTTATATATTTACACATTACCATCTCATATGACTTTGCCTGCTAGAACCCCCTGCACATCCACTCATGTTGTGCTTGCCTTGTGCTATGTGTAAGAGCCTATATTGGAAATATAATAAAAGACACAAAGATGGCTACCAATATCTATTTTGCAAAAATGTAAATAAACATGCATAAATAAATAAAATCTTACATTGTTTAAAATTAGTGTTATCCTTTGTTTTGTGCTTTTGTTAGTCCAACCGAGGAACATATATATCTACAATGTTTTATCAAAAACAATATGGGATGATTGATCCAACCATAGTGACCCCTACGTGCAAGCCAAAGCAAAGCGTATGAATTATGGATTGCAAAGGAATTAGAATCATGCCCGAGCCACCCAAAAATCATATAGTTCAAGGTAGGGGTTCGTTGTCGCTCACTGCATTCGCTGACTAGATTCTATATGGGGTAATGAATAATATGCACACATTGTTTTCCTTCTTAACCTTTGAGCAACACTAAAGCTTCATTTTTGTAAATATTACTTCGAACACATTTACTTTTACACCAACTAAAGCATTTTTTCAATTGGTTGTGTCAAAAGTTACTATTGAGTTGATGCCCCTTCTGATGTATATGACCTATATTTTATTAATAATATTAAAAAAAAATGAATACCTTACGACCCTTACAATATGTGTCGATATATATTATTAATATACAGTGGTTTTTCAATTTTCAAGTATTTTTTATTTCTAATGCTTATGTTATTAAAACATGCAATTAAGTAAGAATGTTTAGTTGAATTATTTCAATGCTTATGTTATTGAAACGCAATAATGTAACTACAGTAATCCAACAAAATATTACAATTACAAAGCCATTGAAAAGGCAAGTTTTCTAAGTTGACAATGCAATTAAGGTAGATTTAATATTGTGCAAACATTACATTAAACAGGGTAATTGTTTCTAATACTTATTAATATATAAGTTTGTAACCATATACTCGTGAAATAATTATAATCTAAATAATGATGTGTTCATGAAGCCAAGTATGATCGACCAAAATGAAATTTTTTGACATGAAATATAGATTTTAAATTAAATAAAATTATATTTGTTTTGCTTACGGATTTTAAAGATTGTGTTTTAATTGATAAATGTACAAATGTCTAGATAGCCTCACAACTTGTGTATATATGTTTACACATTACCATCTCGCCTAGGTTTCACTTTTAAAACACCCTACACATCCACTCATCTCGCCTAGGTTTCACTTTTAAAACACCCTACACATCCACTCATCTTATGCTCCCCTTATGCCATGGATGAGAGCCTTTGTTGGAAATATGATATTACACGTAAAGATGAGTACCAAAAATTTTTATTCTCACATAACGTAAGAAGCCGGCCAAACATGCTTGTTATCAAAATTATGGACAAACAATAATTGTCTCAAAAACCCCGTTGTATGCTTTGAGATCCCACATCAAAAAGTTAGCTCCATACAATTTCCATTTTCTTATCGAAAATAGATCCACACCATTTCAAGTCCCACATATGTTTTGTTATTGGTGTTATGAATAGCCACAATGTTATACACCACACCCTATTCTCCTTCAAACATCGACAAAAATGGCACATAGTTCATATGTACTTGGTTGTAAGAAAGTCATATATTCTTAGTTCTAAGAAAGAAGAGTTTCAAATACATTCCAAGAAAGTCATATGTTCTTAGTTGTAAGAAAGAAGAGTTTTATATAGATTCCCCCAACATTAAAGGAAAGATCCAATAACTTTGGAAATAGATTTAAAATAATTCACACAAGTGACCTTTCTTGTCAACCACTTCACGGAAGTTGTCATTACAAGTAATACTTCTTGGAAAATCATCATCAATTTTACATATTTCTTTCAAGCTGTAAAGATCATTCTCAAGCATGGTTCTTTATTTAATTTTTTGCTAACAATAGTAATTATCATAAGAAAGATCATTAGATTAAAATCTCACACAAAATACTTCACACCAGATTAACACAAAGCGTCTGTATAGTTTATACCCATTACTAAATACTATATTCCCTCAGCTGCTGCTTCTTTTCATGTATAGACCCACCTCTTGGCAATCACCATCTCAGTTTAGCAGGAAAGTACTGCAAAATAGAAGTAAAAAACTCTTGTTAACTCAGATTGCATTCATGCGCTTTGAAAGGAAAATTTCATCAATGCTAAGACACAGCGTACCTTGTTGATGAGGGATTGATAGTAAGGTTTCACAGCTTCCACGTCAACTCTCACTTTGCTCTTGCTGTACAGATCATATTTGCTGTTTACACAAAGACAACCAAATAAAAATCCAATATATACTCTACATAAGTATAATTCTCAATTAAATGATAATGACAGAGAAAACAATTTAGCCTTCCTCTTCTTACTTGAATATTTTAAGCCATTCCAACATCTTGTAATCCTCGTCCTTCATTAAGTGTTTGTATTCACCCGCTCGATGCAGAGCTGAAACATACAAACTTGGTCATGTGCTTTGTTGTTGAATCATATATACTAGTTGCTTATGACTGGCTTTAAGAATTGCTTACCGTAGAACGAATGAAATCTGATAATAAAGAGACCTGCAGGGGGTAATGTGGTATTATTCATTGTGGCAACCTGTTTCCTCAAATCAAACCAAAGTGCAACGTTAGCTAATGGTATATGTTGAGGGAAAAAACACACTATTCTTCACCTGGGTGGAATGAGTGCCAAGTAGATGGTAAGAGGTGAGTTCCCCTGAACCATTAATCATGGGTCGAGAAAATTGACTTAATACTATCACAAGAGTCTCAAAAACGATGATCCGCTGCTGAAACAACAAATGCATAAAAAAGACGAACTAGATGATTTGAGTACAATTTGAAAGATGATCACATACCATGTGCATATATTCATCATGGCCCCATGAAATAATCACATTTTCAAGTCCGCACTTTTCAGAGTACACTCCATACTTTGTGTTGTATTTTGGGTTGTAGTAATCAGGGTTGCCCTTGAAATGCTGATCACCAAACACAAAGACGTCAACATACAGACCATATTATGGGGGCATGAAAGCTGAAATGAATAATGAAAGATAATAGATGCTACCTCGTGGTGAACAATGGACTTGTCAAATGCACATCCAAGAGGATAAGTATCACCTAACATTTTAAATGACCATCTTTAGTACTGTACAGACACAATTAACATGGAATTGCAACCCTATTCCTGGAAGCCTTTGACCAGCTACAAGAATAAGCCTGTATTCTATTGCTATCAAGTTAAGCCGTCCTAAGAGAGCATGCTAAACTGAATTTAGAACCAGATTGCTAAGGCGGATTATAGGTGGGTTCCATTCATCACAGGGATGTGGAATCTTCATTGAGCTCACCTACAACAGCCCATTGAGGTTCAGCTCCGAAGTTGGGATGAAGTAGTACCTTGCCCAAATCTGCAGGCACCTTGTTTATCACATATTTGGACTGCCAACTTAACTAGTATAATCCCAAAAATGAAACACAGGAAGTAGCATTATATCAAAATATTGGCTTTCCAAGATGTCCCTGCCAGTTTTCTTAGCAGAGGACCAAAATTTCCTGGCTGCAGATAATGTCTGGTCATTCAGCCATATATTAGGAAATAAGGTCAAACCTAGGCAGGGTTTTATTCATACCATGGATGAGTCCAGTCAAATGAAGCCAATCCTCATCGGGATAGTCCCTACGGATGGCTTCAGCTGTTTGGAGGAGATGTTCAATTTGGGGCTCATCAAGGTCAGGGTCAGACTCATCTACGAACTCATTCAATAGCTCGCAGCACTCCCAGATGCTCATCTCAGCTCTCTCAAGCTTACCATATTCCTCACGCTTGCGTAATACCTGCAACCACAAGAACCAAAGCAGATGACCAAACGTGATAAAACACAGGCAAGCTGACTACCCAACGTAACCATCATAACCAACTGATCTGCACTTCCCGCACAATCCAACCTGCCATTGAACCCAACATGAAAGAAACCTGAGAACCCTTTCATTTCAAATAAGGAAATTGACTATGCATAACTGAGAGCCTTTGGAAACATAACAAATTCAAAGACAAGCGGATTTTTTTGCTATTATAAGAACAATATCAACCCTAAACGGGTATATCCCACCTAATATCATCTCTCCTGCAATGCAACTAGGTTGTTAGCCTTAAAAATTAAATTATGACTGCTAAACTAAGAACTAAATGACATGAACTACATGGTAAATTAGTACATTAAATCACCCAAAGATTCAGTGTGAAGGTCATCATCAACACCATGATTTGCTTTTTTCAATCTATGAGATAGAATTGTAAACCCTATGCAATCAATGGCAATGGCCCCAGCTTTCCACGTTCTATATATTGATTAAGTGCTTTTTTGCTTTCCACATTCTATATATTGATTAAGTGGTTTTTTTATCGTTTTAGCCTGCAAATCTCAGGATTGTGGGACTAGAGCTAGTTTATTTCTGTTATGAGGGTGATAAAGTAGAAATCCAAGATGCAGCACTTCAGTTATTGTTCTCCGTTTAACGAAAATTTATAAAAGGAAATTCAGTTACTCTGCAATGGGTGCATCCAATGCCATCCATGAAATGCTGAATAAAGCAATGTGTCGTGGTCGTGGCTGCAAGACGATCATTTTAACAAGAAGTGTATATATTGCAATGCCACTACTGTTATGCTACATTCTATTATGAAAATAACAGCTAATTTATTAATGAATATTATAGTAGGAAAAAGTAATTGGGATATTTTACAACTTACAAAATCGTAAGTCTGGTTAATGTGGTTGATTCTGTAGAACTCTTCTACCCCTGCCTGCCTTTCGCTTTCCTTTTCATAATCTCTGTAGTGGATAACCAATTAGCGTTTACCATTTAAAAAATCTAATATAAAAGGAAAATAAATATCAAAATCACCTGAAAGCATGGCCAAATGCATTGCTATCTGGCGCCTCAAAGCCGCCATCCAACACCAGCTCATTTGGAGTTTCCTCATTTGCCTTCTCATTAGGGTGGGTTTGAGCATCTCCGAGAAGGGGCTCTGCAATGTTATGCAGGAAAACTTGTAAACTAAGAAAGGGGCAACCATCGCTTGCATCTCACACGATGAAAATTGATTCAAACAAACAAGAAGAGCTTAAGGTGAATCAGCTGCTCTTTAATATTCACATGGAATGGACATTCTCAAACGTGCTATACCCTAAAGTTTCCCCACAATTGGGCCTTTCAGGCACTATTTCAGCTAAAGCAGTCAACCAGAAAGTTTCTGAACGGTTAGACTAGCTTACCATGGCTGCACCATTTGTAAAACCTTCTGCAAGTACCGTGTTTTATGACATTAGGGGGAGCTCGACACCAGATTTGTAATGAATTAGGGAGCTCCTTTATGCATCGTTCCTATGGAAGAATACTTGCCCAAGATCTTGCAAACTGAGTAGCAGCCAAAGAAAATGTTTTTGCCTACAAGGTTTTGACTTGTTACTTATCTGGACACGCTCCATCCTTACCCCTACTTTTAGTCCAAAAGTTTATACTATCAAAATGCAAGGAAAATACATGCATTTGCATACTACAAAAAGGAAAGGATTGGTACTAAGTTTTACATGCAATGTTGTTCCTATTATCTAGATCTCACAGAGCCTGGTTTGATGTAATCGTGGAAATAACTCTTTTGAAGGGCAATACCTTTTACCGTGTTCTACACTTCATATTTTTTTGAAAGAAAATTAGGACATAGATGCATTTCATGATGACTCTTTCTATACCAGATCAAAGAAATTGCATGTTATTCCCATAACCTGGATCTCACGGAACCTAATCAAGATGCAACAAAACGATCGACTTAACTATCTATTTTGAGGAAGATAATTGGGCCATAGAATGATGTCATGACTCTTCTCTATGGCAGATCCAAGAATGTATCTCAGCAGTAGTTGAATTCACATTGACACCTACTTCTTTTCTTTGGAATTGATAAAAAATACTTAAGAATTGAGAGGAGAAATCCAAAAAACATGGTTTCTTGTGTGAAATATTTGTGGCAATGATATATCATAACTCAAAATGAAAGGGTTTGAAAAACCTCCAGTGTTTCAGCACTCTGAAGATCACCCAAATGCAATGAATGCCAACTGCAATAGTGACCTTCCTGAAATTCCCACTGTTTCACTCTTCCGAACATCACCCAGATGAAGTGAATGCCACCTGCAATGAGTGGCCACCCAAAAAATCCGACTGTTTGACCCTTCCCAGCATCACCCAGGTGCAATGAGTGCCCTTTTTTCTCTCCATATAAAGTGCAATTTTCATATCACGACAAGTTCTGTATACATTCTAATGGGGTCGCTGGCATTATTTGTAGAAAGGGGATAATAGCACCGTAATTTTAGTTCTCCTTGATAGTACAGTGGTATTTTTTTCTATCCTCTTTGTCAAAATGGATATAACTATCGCTCAGTCTTTAACCCAGTGGTGCATCTAAGAGATCGAATGCTTGTAAACCACTACCCAGCAAAGATCGGTCATATTCAGTTGATTTCCTAAAACGCAATTATGCAATGTGGAAACACCAAATGAATTTTAAGTAAATAAAATGTCATAGATGGAGTTAGTTGTATAACCTGGCACGATGATCGTCATTTTGTAGTTGCTGCAAGTTGAAGTTGAAACTCTGTATACCTCTGATTAGCCCCTCCTGCAAGACAATCGTTTATTGTGTTTTCCCAAATGACAGTACGATAGTCTTTCTCGCCATGAAATTCAAATTTTAAAAAGGAATAAGATCGCTTGCAAAAAACTAGCTAAGTAGTATCAATGCTGGATACAATACTAATTAAAATTCAGCCGAAAGAAAGACAGTTTAGACATACCCAGTTGAACACAGATCCTTGACAGAAGAGTTAATTGTAACAACTGAGGCATGTGAAATGAGGGTAGAATTTTGGGGGTTTTTGAAGGAGGTGGAGGGAAAGAGTCGGAAACAGGGTGGAGAAATATGTAGCTCCAATGCATTCGAGGCACGTTACTACAGTACCTACTGAGGAGAAGATGGCACGTAGTTATCCTAGGACGGCTACGAACACGTCAGCGTCTCCAATGTCGGCAGTCTTTCGATTTGCGTGCATGCCTTAACTTAATGCTGCTCGTCAAATCAAAATGTCATGACGGCCTGTTTGCATCCACACGCGGCCAATTAAAGGCATAAATTTCAGGAAACGCTTTGGATTCTCATTTTAAATGTCCATGGTGAATTGGGTGGGATGGATATCTTTTAGATTCACCTAAATGTATTGGATGCAGCCCTCGAATTTCAAATTATCTTTGCGTGTTAAAGTAAAATTTGCTGACGGTTTAGCTCTATCGTGGCTGTAATTTCCAGAAATTTTTATAGATATATGTATAATCTGTTCATATATATATATATATATATAGGTCTTATGTTTTTAAATAAACCCCTTAAAAAATTGTACGGTTTTCAAAATTTTCAGTTTGTTATTGTCTATGGTTCTAAAAAATTTGGCTTGTAGTATACAGATAAAATTACAAAAAATGGCCTACAGCCTGTCAATTTCCAACCCTGATTGGATGCTGATTAAATGGTTTCAAATGAGAAATTTTTGGCTCAAACACGGTTTTATCGACGAAAGTATCAACATTAGGTTAATAAGTTATTTAAAAAAGGTTGAAAATATGGATAATCATCGCTAGTTTAAAATGGTCATTGAGGAGGAGTCTGACCGTAGGAAGAAGACGTTGATAAAGCATAACAAGTAGTAGATGAATAAATGGGACATTAAGCTGCAAGATTGTCCTAACACCAATGCAAAAATAAATGTCTTAAAAATATTAGGATTGTCATGTGAACAAAACAAATTAGTTAAAAAAAAGTGTGCTATGTTAAAGAGTTCAACCCCACATGGGAGCATGAGGAAAAAGTGTATCTATAGGCTGCTCTTAAGCATAAAGCTATGATGATAGTGGTTCAGTTGAGGACAGGATGACATCATCCTAGGTGTGAGACTGGTAGATGGATGGTCCCCGAGGAAAATTTGGAAGGAAGAACTTGTATTTTCTACAGTAAAGGGGTGGTTGAAATTGAATGGCACTTTGTTTTGGAATGTCCAACATATGGGGACATTTGTTTACAATATCATTTAAAGGTAGACAACCTAAATGAGTTATTTGGCAAGGAAAGGCTCCACAAAACAGATGGCTTCCTAGTCAAAATTGATAGTAGAAGATCTGACATCGAAAAAAACTTTAAAGTATCTTAGTGTTGTGCCTCTCAATCCCTTAGACTATTTAATCTTGTGGACGTCATTAAAAGTATTTCATTTCAATTCAATTATAGATGTGGATGTTAATTGTTTTGTATGGCTCTGTTGAGCGATGGCTCTAGGGTTATTTATGTGATGGAGTCTTCAACCTTCTTTATGTTCGAGTTCTACATGATGTCGTATTATTGTTGATGTTTTGATCTCACAAATTTGGGCTTTTTTCTTGAGTTTTAATAGAGGCTCTTTCCTCATCTGTATGCTCTCTTCAGAGCTACTAGCTTCTTTTCATTTGTGGAACCTATGACTTTTTGTACATGTGAACGAATTCCCCCTATTACACGGGTCGTCTATACTTCTCCTCTTGTTGGGTTTGCTTCCAAAGTTGTGCTCTCTTCTAATTATCTATGTTGTGATTCTCCCTTAGACGCTTTGTTATGGCAGGTTCATTCAAAGGTGCTAAGGCTCGATCCCATAGCCTAAAGGAAACATTGTGTGGTCAAGTATGGGGTTTAAATTCTTCTATAGCTAAAGTTTGATTTAAAATGTGGAGATCATCTAGGGATCATATCACATGCTTTGGAGATGTAGTGTATTCATGCTCATAGGTGGGGGGCGATAAAATAGGTCGTGGTTTAGGCCACTCTTCTCTGTCCATCCACTTTATGGTATACAACAGCATTGGATCGATTTGCTTTTGGCAATGGTGTTTCTAGGTTTGAACACTCTTTAAGTTTGGTTTTTCTTCTTCCTACGTTTCTTTATTCTTCCATGAAGTCGTTCAATTTTATTTCTTCTTCACAACTCAAATGTTTTGTTATCAAGTAACTCGCATCATATGTTTGGTTGGTACTCTTAGAGAGTGATGGTATTGGTGTTTGAGTCACTCTGACTATGTAATTTTTTATGGATTTGGCCATGATAGTTGGTGGTTCTCCTTATTTAGTAGGTGAAGTAGCAACAAGGATAGTTTCCCCTTCTTTTGCATGGGGTTCAACTTGTAAAGGTGGTATATAACATGTGTAATCATATAAATGGTAATTTTTATTTACATTTTTCACATCCGTATATTGGTATAAATAGGGATGGTAGTGTAAAAAGGGGTCCTAATGATGAGAGTATGGATTGGTAAATCCTTAAAATAAGGGGAAATATTTAGAATCCCATGATCACGTGTTTTGAACATTTTTTTACCAAGTGAGCGCCTTCATGTTCTTGTCTTTATTGGTGGCCTCTCTCCTTATGTGTCTTGGGTTGAGTGAGGATTCATCTTTATGGATTATTCTCCTTTGACAAATGGTTTTTGATGACTATTTTTATGTCTACAATCTGGACACTTGTGGAGGAAGCAACAAGGGAACTTAGACCTTTTCTTTCTTCTTATTTCCCTCTTATGGCCTTTTTCTCTTGGGTTACCAGGTGGTGGTTGAAGCATCACATTTAGAACATGTTCTTCTATCTTGAACATGCACATCATCCTCTTGGGATGTAGGGGATCCTCCAGTTCTCTTCATTGCTCTATGTTCAAGGGCTCTTTCCCTTGACATTTTTTGTGGTTGTAGACCCAGTTTGGGTCTTGATTCTCCACCCCTCTCTTTCTCTTGGCATTTTTTGTGGTTGTAGACCCAGTTTGGGTCTTGATTCTCCCCCCCTCTCTTTCTCTTTTGCATTGTACTAATGAATTTGAAATCATGGGTGAAGGCCCCAAAAGAAGCCTCATATAGCCTATTAATTTCATTTACTAAATACACATGCGGTGTTTTACATTTGACAGCTAACTTTTTCTATAAAAAAATCACTACTAACATTTTTTAGTATTACCTTTCAAATCATGTAGAGCAACGTACCATTACAATAATGATAAAAATAATAAAGACAAATTTCATTCATTTTAAAAAAAAAATGACATATATATTTATGTACACACACATTTAAAAAATGATGACCATATTTTGAGCATGTAAGGTGCAAGAGACAATGATCTTAAAATTTTGCAAGTATTTTACACTTAAAATACAAAATATGTGTAAACGTACATCGATTTTAACTTTGGAAGTGGAAAGTGGTTTTATACTAAAAAATAAACTATAATTGGGCAAGTGCATGGAGATGGGGGACCAAAAATTGGCCAAAATTTTGATTTTAAGAGAAATGTGAGCGCATTTTGGGAAAGTGCAATTGTGATTTGAATTACTAGGATTACTAAGTACCAATCCTAAAATGTGAGCACATTATAACACGCTCGTGTTCCTATTAGTAATGTTGTATATGTGCATTTGAGAGCTTTATATGTACTAAAATAAATGTTTAAGTATAAGAAATTATAAATTTTTCATTTATTATTTCTCTTATTTTAAATTTATTTTAGTAAATATAATAAATTAGGGTCACTCTGCACCTTATGGAACTAGTCTCATAGCTCCATAAGCCACATTTTAGAAGATAGTTTTTCATATTTTAATCCGTCAGTACATATGTATGAATGCTTAAATATTTTAGGCTTTAAATTCTATAATTAATATCTATTTTGGGAAATAATATAGTCATTTTAAGGTTTTAGGGACTTCTTGATTGGTTATTGATATTTGTAGGATTTTTAGATGTGTCGAAACTATATTTTATAAACCTCACAACTCCCAAAGGTAGCAACAATTACTCGAATATATGGACTCATGAAATTCCTTATAACACATAACAAATCAAAACACATATGTAAGTTTTTATCAATTCAAATAATCAAGGGAATGGTCATCATGAGGTATATAGAGGATCTGAAATATCATGAGGACAATAGGTGTAATCAGGAAAATCATGAGGTATGTGAAGGATGTAAAACATCAAGAGATTCATCAAGATTTAGATCATCAAGGGAAAGGTCATCAGGAGCATGATAATAAAATCTCACCATGAGTGATGATGGCAATCATCTTAGGCTCATAAACAATACATATTTTATGAGAGTGTTTCTAAACACTTAATTAATGCCTAGTTATGAACTTACATCTTGCAAGTCAGGGAGGTGGAATTTGTGGTGTTTTAATGTAGTGTGGAGGTCAATAACATGGAATTCATTCTCATACATTAATCCAAGTTTCATTCAGGGATAAATCCTTTTATCAAGAGGAGGAACCTTATCTCCATGAGGAGCAATTGAGAAAGAGGGTGTCTAGACATCATAAGCATGTTTCCACTCAGGTGACATCTTAGTCAGGGAGGTGAATTCTAAGATTAAGAAGAGATCAACATGTTAAGAGGTGAAATGTGAGGCTCAAGGAGTGAATTGATGATCATCATATACTGAATCTGCCATTGTGTTAAAATATCTTCAAGAAACAAATCAAAATGAGCTAGTTAGGCTACCAAGGGATTCAGGACCATCATGTGTGAAACATCAAGAAGTCAAATATTCTCATGAGAGGGATATAATAAAGAAGTGTATGAACATCCTAAATCTGATTCCATTTAAGGAGGACTTTGAAGCCAGGAAGGGTAAGAGGAATTATCTTCATATGGAGATCTTGTCATGTGAATTAACTAACCCAAAAATGTAAAACTTAAACCATGACAACCAAGCCACACTGTTAAATATTGCTCCCAAATCTTCCTAAATCCCTCTTCAAAAAGGTGTAACAAGGTCCATTATTCCATTCAGTGAAGTGTAGTAAAATACTAACTCTCCAGTAAGCCTAGAAAGGCTAATTTTGGCCATTTCAGAGCTTGTGTGCATCCGCCAGGAGGGTTATTAAAAAGTATTAAGTATCCAAAGATGGTATTGGAAAGATTTGAAGGTGTTGGAAGTAGTTTAGGAAAATTTAGGAAAGGTTTGATCATTTAAGGATAGTCTGTTCAATAGAGGTTTTTTAGGTGCAAGGAATGAGTAGTCAAATTGTGAACCTTGACTTCTTCGACTGATTCCAGGAGCACTGTAAGGAGTTAGGAGGAAAAAAATTTGGCACTAAAAATATTGAATAATCCCTTACATTGTGGGAGCATCCGTTTTGACCTAAGGCCACAGAAGGTGATGGTACCAATCATCTTAGACTCTCAAGCAATGCATACCTCTCAAGAGTGTTTATAAACACTTAATTAGTGTTTGGTAATGAGCTCAATACATTATGGGGGTTAGGAAAATGTGATTAACCTTTAAATTCTAATTCCATGTGGATAAAATTTATCAAAAGGGTGTTCTCCACAATGGTATCAGAGTCTTCTCTGCAATGGTGTGACTCAAGAAGACTCTTATGTTTTATATCCCAATTCTATGTAGATTTATCCTCTAAGACTCCTTATCAACTGAGATATTAATATTTCCTTGTTGAAACCCCAAAATAGGGTTTTAGATAACCTGATATGGTGAAAATTTAGATTTATTATCGTGCACACCCTTCTTGACTCATTTACCTATTGAATAAGCTTTAGGAGGATTAAATTCAAGTTTCTTATTTTATAACCTAGATTTTTGGATGCCTAATATGCTCTCAACATTAAGTTGTAGGAGAGAAAACCATTGATAATTAACAAAACAAAGTCTGGGTTGGAAGTAAATGCTAGATGTCATGAACTACCACTGTATTTTTAATGAAATTACTTGGATAGATCTAGATATCAGCAGAAATAAAACACCAAGAACACCATAATGTAGACAATATGCAAGTATAATAGCTTAGCTAGTTTGAGGGGGCAACCTCCAAACCATACAATAAAACTCAAGTTCTCAATATGATGATTAACTACTCCTTACTACCATATATATCATTCCTATGTTATGGCCAACACCAAGGCCGACCTACTAAACATATGAAAGAATAAATGAATAACATATGCCAAGAAGAGAGATTATGTAAGCCACAAGTTGGCACTACATATCAGTACTTGGCAACATGCTCACATCTTGCAATTCAAGGAGTGGATTTCACAGTGCTTCAATGTAATTGGAGTTCAAGAAGATGGAGCTCACCCTCAAACATTCCTTCAAGTCTCATTCAGGGATCAATCCTTCCATATATAAGAGGAAACCTATTTCCATGAGGTTCAATCGAGTAAAGAGGTGTCCAAATACTATAAGCATGTTTCTACTCATGCAACATCTTGATCAGGGAAGTGAATTATGAAGTTAAAAAGGGTGTCATCATGTTCAAAGGTGAAATGGGAAGCTCATGGAGTAAGTTGAGGATCATCATATCTTGACTTTGTCATCATGTGCAAACCTCTTCAAGGAACAATCCAAGATGAGCTATTCAAGCTACCAATTCATGCAATACTATCATGTGTGAAGGATCAAGACATCATCTATATCCATGAGAGGCATATGAGAAAAGAGGTGTATGAGCATCCTGAAGTTGATTCCATTCGAGGAGAATTTTGGAGCCAAGAGGGATAAGAGGATGATCTTCAAGTAGAGCGCCATGTATTCAATATTGAGAATTTTTCTGAGTTTCACTTGATGTTGTTGTATGATTTTATTGACTAATTACATGCCGCACATGAGGATCTATGGCATGCGCAAGGTAGACGCAAAGGGGTGTCCACATGTAGAATGGGATAGCATGTGGAGGTTCACTCCTGAGCAAGGAACCTTTGGGACTTATCCAATTTTTTGTACCACATGCTAAAAATAGAAGGGCAGAGTTAGAGTGTCGATCAAACAATGATTCAGAACCATAAAAAAGCAAGGAGTCTTGGTGGCTAAGGAAATTCTATTTTGGGTCAAAGCACATGCAGATCGAATATGAAGGAACATGCACATATCGAGATAATAATAACATCAAAGCAGATTCTATTTATAGGATAGTCTATTATTAGCAACAAGCTTTAATGCATGGCTATTTTGAGCATTTAGTCTATTTTGAGATTGCATGGGCGGTGAAGGGAAATTCCCCACCCCTAGGGTGTTAGGAAGGTGTTTTCACACTGTGTGTGTGTGTGTGTGTGTGTGTGTGTTGTATGTCATTGTTTTAGTACCAATTCCCATCGTTCATGTCTGAGTGCTGTAAATTCTTGTATGCAATTATGAATTAGGGTTTGATACATGTGCATGTTCCAACGCCCTGGTATATTGCAGTATTTAGCTTTTGTTATGTAAGAATTTATTATAATGGATTATGATTATTGATGTACTTGAGTATGGCAAATACATGGTACATTTGATCTTAGTTTTTATTTGATTTATTATGTTTCCTTATTACATGTGTTTCCAATATGAGCTCATGATATGATATATGTAATGTTCTATACTTGAATGATTTCTTTGATAAAGGTTATTATGGATATGTATGTTAACATCTTGACAAACAAGCACAAATGAGGGACCTGGTAGATGTGCACGCTTCGGGTGAGAATTTATCCCTGCTGAATGAGGTGCCAGTGAGCCTAGCATTCTGTGGGAAATAAAAGACCACTGATTTCACTCACTTGGTAGTTTTCTTAAACACTCATTCAAAGCTTGTAGTGTGATCACACTTCAAAGGAGGAAGGACATTGCAACCACCTCATTTCAGTCCAACAGGTGAATACATGATAAGAATTCCATTCAGTGATAAATCATTTCACCTACATGGTGAATACCTATTTCAGTAAGTGACAGATAATCACAAAATTGTTTGAGCATCGTGGAGTTGATTTGTGATCACTAGATGAATTGTGGAGGCCTATAAAAGTAAGAGAGTGATCCTCACTCTTGCCTTATAATTAGAAGAGATCATCTTGTTCCCATCATAATGTAGATCTCATAACAGTGTTTCTAAATACTTAATTCATCACTTGAGGTTTTAGAAACATGATGTAAACTCATGGCAACTCATTTTTTACCACGTTTTCATGTTAGAATTTTTGTCACTCAAAAACACAACCTACTGTGTCAGGAAGGTATTTTCAACTCACAAAATTTGGCCCCATCCTCATGAGATCCTCACCCCTGGTAAAAAATAGTCTATTTATGACAGTACCCATTCCAAGAGGTACTTATCAAAATTTACAAATCTTCACCTATCACTATGTGGTGACCATCTCTCTGGAGCTTGCAAATTTAGGGCCATTTTTGTCTAGAACCGAAAGGGGCAAATATACTATTTTGAAATTCTTCATAAAACCTTCAATACTTAGAGAAAAGTGGATGTTACCAATAAGTATAGGATTCACATATCTTTCCAATTCCTATTTTTCCCTCCTAACTCCTTAAGGAGCTCCCGAAATCATCTGAAGAAGCCAGATTTCACCATTAGAGTATTTGTTCCCTGCATCTAAAAAACTTGTTGTTGAGCATATTGTCCTTGATTGAGAAAACATTTCCTAAATCTTCCTAAATTACCTCGAACACTTCCAAGATTCCCTAACATCACCTCTAGATTCTTAATATACTTCTTGAAATCTTTCAGAGGGTGTTTGATTAGCTCTAGAATGGCCAAAAATGGTCTTTTTAGGCCTCCAGAGGAAGTTATCTTCTATCAAGTCACATTGAACTCATAAATCATCTTATTCACTCATGCTTGCACATTGAAACAAACTTAAAAATGTTGTGAAGAATTTATTTTAATCCAGGTTGAGAGTGGGACTGACGTAGGTTGGCTAGAGGAAGGATGCACTAGTGAGTAAGAAGAAAAAGATTCAATTGTGGGCTTAGTTGTCATGCTCAAAGTTTCAATTTTTCATGCCATAAATTTTTCACGACAACACCCTCTTACCACTTTCACCAAATTTTTTTTTTGAAATGCACAAAATTATTTCATTGGTGTCTTGTCCATATATGAATTTATTTAATGGTGTCTTAGCAACAACACAAAAAGATATCTGAAAAGCATTTCTCTTAATGTTGATGTAGATTTGATTGCTTATGAAGTATGTGGCACTTGAATCAACCTTCCTACTCCTACACTAGGGTGAGAATGCAACTAATTTACTTATCATAAATCTTGATGAAAGTCATGAGTTTCTTTCTCTATAGAAATTAAATGAATGTGTGGAAACTTTTACACATTTTCACCTACTCCTACCCTAAATTTTATTGGGTGTTATAAATATATTGATGTGATGCACTCTTTTAGCTTCTAACTCTTCAAGTTACGTCTTATTCTTCAATTTAACAAAAGATATTTTTGGGTCCTTAGATATATCATCTTCTTTCGCACACATTACTATTATTAATTTATATTATAAGGATCAAAGGATTATATACATGCCAACATGGGAACCAAGGTCACTCCCTTGCATTGTTAATTGTGAGGATCGCTCAAGTGGTCCTATTAAAGATGAATGACCTTAGCTTATAAAGTAGGTACTCATCCATAGTATGATTCTACCATATTCTAAGACGAAATTAGGGATTCAACTCCATGATCATGGGAAAATTCATGAGTCCATATTTTCAATCAATTGTCGCTACATTTGGGAGTTGTGATGTTTGTAAATACTGATTTTGACACATCTAACACTCCTAAAAATGTTAGTAAACAATCCAAAAGGCCTCAAAACCTAAACAATGGTTATATTCTTTCCCAAAATAAACATTGATTGTAGAATTTAAACCCTAAAATCGTTAGGCTGAATGTTGAAATCCTGAAAAATACCTATTTGCAGACCATATTAGATTATAAAAATTATCTCCTAAACTGTGACTCATGGAGCTATGAGACGAGTTCCATATGGTACAGAGTGACCCTAATTTCTTATATTTACTAAAATAAATTTAAAGTATAATTTTTTAATACTTAAACATTTATTTTTGTAAATATATACCTCCCACATGCACATATACAACATTGCAAACAAGAATGCGAGCTCGTTATAGTTCATTCACATTATAATGCGAGCCGTTTCATCTGTTATGGATTTGAAATTCCTAATCCATAGGCTTGTATTTTCCAAGCATATCGAAACCTAATGTTTGGAATGTGTAATTTGTGAATAAATTCATGTTTTACAAAAACACATCAAAATTTCATTTGTGCACCAAGATATCTCATGTGTCATAACATAATATTCCAAAAAAATTATACTACAATGTCAAGCTTGATTTTACCTTTGTGACGATTTACCTCTTTCTAAAATCCGATTAGCTTAAGGCTTTCATCCTTAATTTCTTTTACTAGTGCCTTATTTTCTTGACAAAAGGTATGCATATATTATTGTACACAATTTATGATTTTTTCATCCAAATTTCAAAAGAAAAAGGTTTCGTCTAAACTCCATTCTACACACATTAAAACAATAAACAAAAAAATTAGTATTTTCTCAAAGTTATGGGGGTGTACACACAAATATTTCATTTTTGGGATGTGTGCACTTTGAAAATTAGTAAAAAATTATGAATTCATCCAAAATTAGTGGGAACTCGTACATGGTCTCAACTAACTTTCTACCAAATGAATTTGAAAAATAATTTATAGAACTCAAAAAATGGGGACGTGTACACACAATAAATTGTTATCTTTTTGACACAAAAATAGACATACTTTGTGTGCTGTAACACCTCTAACATGGTAGATATCTATGATGGCCTTTGTTTTTAAAGTTGCAAATGTTGACATGTGACTCTTGTTGAAGACAGTGTACTCTTGTGAATCAAGAAATTATTTTTGCTGCAGATAATATGTTATCCGCTGGATTAGGTAAAATTATACCATGTTTATGATAAATTGAGAATGAAATAATTCATCTCTTCTTGTGCTAAATAATTCACTACTTTGGAAAACGAGAAATTAATTTGGTTTAAACTTGTTCATAGTTTTGTTGCACTCAATTTTTTGCTTCAGTCTTTATAATCTCAGATGCAGAACAACAATATCTTGGATCAATTTCATTGATCCAAGGTATGCTTCTAATTCATGACTTGTGGTCATATTGACCAAGCTGGATAGATCATGTGATCTCTGAATTATGGTTTTTTTGGAGTCGGGTGATCTCTATTGCTCCCTTATTCAAAAGTAATCTTGAACGATATTAGGATCCTACCTTGGTAGGTTGTGTTAGTGCAAAATCACAGCAACCTCAAATGAGTCGTTAGATTTGCTTTTCTAAGGTAGATTCATTTGGTGTGATTCACATAACATTGAGTTTTTCCCCCAAAATGTGGGACTTCACAGGTGGAAAAGCTCTCTAGATTAAGGCTGGTTCCTAATCCTCTATTTAGGTGTATGAATAAAATCGCAGAGGGTCTATCCTAAATCCTACTCTAATTTACTAAGGAGACAGAGTTAAAGAAGGGATGCAAAGTAAATAAAACTTAAGCTACCATGTGATACACCAAAGGAGTGATGAACAATTATTTTTCTGGTAGACACAAACTAGAAGAATGCAACACAAAAACATGCACAAGTAACCAGAGTTGTAATAAAGGATTAGAAGATAAAAATTAACACAGAAAGGGATGAAGATCACCCACAAAACATGTATTATTGCTCTTACAACTTGATACACTGCATTAAAATAGTAAGAAGGTAAAAATTACATTTACAGTCTATATGGGAGGTCTAAAACTCCATGAATTTACTTGCCAAGGAGAAGATGGGAGCCTGCAAAATAGAATAGTGTCCAACCCTTTACAATGAGTCTTGAACTTGTATTTATAGATTCAATCATAGAGAAGAAGGAGAGAGAAGTGGGAAAAGCATGTCGAAGCTCAACCAATGCTATTTATGCTGCCTACAAAATCTACCCCCAAATCTGTCTTGATTATATCAATCTTTGGTTTGGCACCTCAAAGGAGGAGGAAACAATGGAGCAAATTGAATCTGATCTGGTTGTTGAGGTAGATAGACTTGCATCAATGGCCCTGAAGATGTTTTCCCCATTTTTCTTTACCTAACCTCCCCAAACTTAAATTTTTAGATCTCCATGGTGTGGGTGAGGCCGAGATCTTTCCAATGGTGTCAGATTTGCAATATTTCTAGCCATGAGTTGAAAGATATGCCCCTTCGAAGTTTGTATTGGGTCTATACAACATAGTAGGAAAAACAATTTGAAAAATGGGCCCCCTCTTTAATATGGGACACGTGGTTGGCTGGCACATGTCGGAGGGCAGCCTCTATATCTTACTTTTGGAATGGCGCGAGGCTAACTCATGGCTTCATCCATTGGCTTGCTCAATTTCTATATTTCTTGGCTAAGTCCTTTGCTCAGCGGGGTCATATTCCTTGACTGGGGACATGCGGAGGTCTAACGCTTATTTGAGAACCCTCTCTCAGATTCAACTTTGAGTTAGGACTGTGTGGACACTTGACACTTTCTGTCGACCTGCCACTATGCATTGACTATTTAACCCGACTCTGTCCCCTTCGAAGATACTAGACGCGTGGAGGCTCTGCGCTCGCTGAAACTCACATTAAGATTTTTCCTTTGATGGAGCGTTGGGTTGACACTTGGAAGCCTCCGCAGGATTTTGGACATTTCAACGATTTCCTTCCTACCTTTTCAGACCCTGGGCTATGTGGCAAGCTAGCACATATTTGGGCCTCCGCATTTGGATTCAACTTTGGAGATGCGCCACTCCGACACATGGCTCTCTCCACTAATACTTCTATACTTAACCCTTTTTTAGGCCCACCCTATCCACCTTTTGACCTTTGTTGACCATTTTCTACGTGGAGGGCTGGCACAAGTTTGAGTCTTCACCTTGGGGGTCCTTCTTAGATTTGCATCGAGCCAACACCTGGTACCTTCTTGCTTAGCCAAAGAATTTTCAACTGCCATGCAACTTTTGGGAGCCTTGGATGCATGGAATCCTGGTGCTCATTTGAAATTCCTTTCTTGGATTCACCCTTGGAGAAGCGTCACTTCGACACGTGGCTTTCTCTGTAACATCCTCCATACTTAGCTAATTTTTGGACTCATTCCTGGAGTGTTTTGAGCCTGAAGACTTCAGGTCTTCACTATTTCTTCCCTTTCTTTCTCCTAGCTTCTCTTGTGATGCTTCTCCGACATGTATGACCCTATTGTTATATTTTCAAGCCCACCTGAAACATGTAGAATGGATTCAAGGCCCAGATTTGCTCGACAGAGCCATCTTCTGGATTTCTCCTACACGTTATTGTTTGATTTTTGTAGGCCCCTCCACTTTCATTATAGAGTCCCCCTATAATCTGTTCGCAAGAACTGAACGTGATTTCTTAGGTTCTTTCAGTGTGAGGTCACTCTGATCCAATATCTTGCCCAGGGGGAAAAATATAGATAACATGTTGTATGAAGCAATTATTGTTATAGCTATATGAACCTAATTAAATTTATGTTCCTATATTGGTAATCCTACCCTAAATGGTAATCTATCCTAAGTTGCTGGGTTCTTTGATTATTAAGGGTTAGCAATTAAAAAATTAAAAAATTAAGACTAAAACCTTTGTCTTGACCTAAGGACCTAAGTTAATTCCTAAACTAATGTTGAACCTAACCTAATGTTTGGTTAACCTAAAAGGGGCCTAGGGGATGACATGGAAAAGGGGAAGCTCGGTGGCACCAATCTCTAGAAATTTATGAGGGATTAATGCAATCTTATCTCTTTGATATTTCCAAATTTGGCAAATGTATGAAAATTAATAATGTGGTTTAATTGGCACCTCTGTCAAGTGTTAGTTCCATGCAATTTTAAATTTAGTCATAGCCAAACATAAGTTGGCGGTGGCGGGAGAAGGATAAGGACTGTCAGTCATGTTCGACATTTAATGTTTTTGGAAATAGGGGAAAAACTGCCAAGGAAGGAGGAAAATGGAAAAATGAATGGTTTCAGTTTTGTTTTGGTCATTTGATCTTTTGTGAGCTTAAGATTTTAATGTGGATTTTCTCTTCAAACCCTTACATGAATGGTTTGCCTTGCATGGAGATTGGAATGATAAAAATAACATTGTGAAGTTATAAGAGGAAGTAGAGAAGTTATGAGGAGTTTTGTTGGCATTTCGTGGAAAGGAATAAGCTGTCAAAGTTCTACTTGGAGATTTACGGTGAGAAAGTGAAGGCCAGAGCTCTATCATATGTGAAACCTTCTGGTTTTTATGTTTGTTATTCTTTCTTTAATGATGTTTGACTTATTTCTTTCAGATGCAAACTAGTTATTCGTTGTTGGGTGGAAAAATAATGAAATTTGGAAGTGTGGATTTGTTATTGTTATGCCTATCTTGTTGAATTTGAACCTTCTTGTTAGGGAAATGAGTATGTATTAGTTCTCTGAGTGAATGGAAACATATGTTGAAGGATTATATTCCATAACAATAGTTCCATTTGTTGAAATCCATAGATATAGCTTACATGCCTTCAATATTGTTGTCGTAGGAGACTAGCTTGAAGGGGTTTTAGTTTGGCATTATCTTGTGATATTTGTCTTGTCTAGTTGCTCGATGAAAGTAGTAGTAACCCATTATTTGATTCACTATTTTGGGGACTGTATTTTATGGTGGGTATATAGTCGTTTAAGTTATGGAGTTATTTATGATGTGGTCCTTTCCCCAAATGGGAACTAGTTGTATACTTGGTGTTGTTTCTTGAATATTTTGATGTTACCAACCAAGTTGGGTATAAGAAAACCCACCTTGAGCTTGAACGAATTCATTGTGAGTTTAGGTTCTATGACGTATGATTATAAACCCATTATGGGATTTTGGATTTTGAACGAATCTTTTGATCTGGGTAAGTTTTCCTAAATTGTTGATGGATGTTTAAATCCCTTATTATGGGAGGTTACTCTAATGAATTATTTAACCTCTTTTTGGATGTTTGTAAGTTCTATGGAGACTGGTTGTGAACTCATTTTGGTTTGCTCTTCCTTCTTTTTCATCATTGACTTACTTGGAATTGAAACAAGGCAGTTGTTAATTGGTTTTAATTTGTGTATTGGGATGATATATTTCGTAGGAGAAATAACTTTCTGGTAGGATTGCTGAGTGTCTTGTTGTCATTCCTTTCTGTCTGGTTCATTGATTTTTACCCAATTCTAGGTTATGTGGTATTTCAAGTAAGATCTGGTTGAACCTAAGTGGTTTTCCCATGATGGATCTAGTACTCAAAGTGCATCTCTCTTGAGGGAGTCTGTTCTCTTTTGTTTTTAATCCATATTGCATGGAGTGTCTGATTAGAGTATGAATTGGGAATTGTTTGTGGCTTCCTCCTCAACGTGTTGTAATGTTTGGTTAGTCGGTATAAAGGGAAGTATTTTCCTCCTTTTCTATTCCTCTTTTGTGAAGTTATTAACCAACCATGTTGATGGGGAATTTGGGTAAACATAGGTGTATATCGGCTTTCCTTTTTCTATTTTAGTTATTCTATTTGGAATCTTTGAGTTGTTAAGATATCTTGAGATCATGACTCAGTTAATGTCTAGATCCTTCATAAGGATGAGCTCTATCAGGTGTAAATGATTGTGATCTGTTGTTTAGTTGTAATGGTTAGTATGTATTGACAAAATTATTATTATATTTTACATTGTAATTAACCTATAAAGATATACTTCGTAAACAATAGTATAGAATTCTGTTTGGGTTGGAGTAAGGTCTTTAGGATATTTTTATGATATGGGTGTATGTAGAAATCCATAATGATTACTTTGTATGGAGCACTTAGGATCCATCTCTAAAGTAATTGCAGGTTTGTAGGAAGGCTTGTAATAAGTTATGTTGGGCTTAATTATGTACAATATACTTCTTAGACACTAGGTTAGTTCTGATATATTATGATCTTTAGATGGAGTAAAAATTCTGTATTGTAGTACCCCTTCATGTTCCCTTGAATTTCCAAAACAGAATACATTTTCTGAAAGGTAGTTTAAGTATATCTAATATTACTTCTTGAAAAGTTTGAACTGATTGAATGAAGGAACTTATCTTGATCACCTGCTAGAGATGGTAAAGTTAGATTGAGATATGAAGTTCCCTTTCTTAATTCTGTTGTTTAATATCTTGCACGTGGAAAAGAGTTTTATGATGGAAATTTAGGATTAATTATGTTGTTTAATCAGTCTTTACTTATACATTACTTTATGAAATTTTATCTCTCTCTCTCTCCTTCTTGGTTTGTAATCTTTAGAGAAAATTTCTTATGTTTATCTTGTTGTGTTTTAGAACTGTTTCCTAAACAACAGGGTTCTTTTTATGAAATAGTTAGATAAAAGCATAATATTTTAATGTTATAGTGCTTATCATGCTCAGTTCAAATGAACTAATTCATGCTAATAATTTTACAGATGGATTTCATAAAAGATGAAAGGAGAAAGACATATAGAAAGTTACATCTATTTTACTAAAGAAATTGTATCTTTATTACGATGATTATGTGGTGTCATTACTTGAGATGTATTTTTTTGGAAAAGAAAGTTGTAATAAAACTAGTTTGTACTACTGTTATGACACTTTGTAATCTTTGAGATACTTTTGGATTCAGTGAATGTATCACTCCCTTTTGATGAATAAATGATGTGATGATTGTTAAATACTACTTTATTGTAATACCTTCTTTGTCATAAATTGGGATGTATTATTAAGTATTATCATAATGGAGGGAAGTTTATATACTTAAGTGTTATGAGATTTGGTTTGGGGATTTGAAATATTAGTTGGTTTATTTTCACATAAAGAGATATAACTAATAAGTTGACACTCATAAGTAGATCCTTAAACAATATAAAAGAACTATGATTGTTCTATATAAATATATACAAGTATGTCCTCTTGATGTATTTGAAATATAAGTAATATTTTTTCATAATTGGACATAATTCCTTAATTTAGGAAAAATGATAATTCCCTTGAAAACAATCATTGAGACATAATTTATGAACTTGTTAACGCGTTATGAATGTTGTAAGTAAATGGTTGAATGTGTACTTCCTTGGGAAGATTTCTTTAATCAAAATATGAATTTTGTAACATGAATTAAATGGAATTTAGACTTCATCCTCATGAAGTCTAAAATAAAGGGTTTATAATGAACTTACTTAAGCTAGGGCTGGAATAAGTAAGGAATTAATTAACACACTTTCATAACTTCAAGATCAATCTTGTCGTGAATTAATGGAAGTTGTTTCATTTAAAGGAAAACTTAAGCATGTAATTAAATGGTTAGAGAGAAAATTTACCTGCATACCTACCTCACATGTAGTTTCACCATGTAACCTTATAGGTGTTATCTTATAAAATTAACAAGGGCAATTTTGCAGATAATCATACCAAAATTCCATTTTGGTCCCCTGATAAGGTCTATTAACATTCAAAATGGCCTAAAAATTCCCTTCTGAAAATCAAGTTTAAAGAACTTAGCCATTTTTAGCCCTTTTGAACTAGGCACAAGAATCGACATGTCGACACAGAGAAATATGCGCCCCTTTGAAAAACATTTGGCGCAACAAATGTCATGTCAACATCAGAGAAGTTGCACCCTTAAGGCACTAAAAGTTGCATGTCAACATCATCCAACCCACGCATAAGAAATGCGCTTAAGGCGTGAGAAGTATCATGTCAACACAGAAAAATGTGCGCTTAAGGCACGGGAAATTTTGTGTCAGTGCTAATGTAATTGCGCCTAGGAGCATTTAAGCCCGTGTCGACATCTTGTAAACCGTGCTAAAGAAAGTTGGTGAGGTAATAAATGTGATATTTTCCTATAAATATGTAGTTAACACCTGTCATTTACATGATTTGAAAATTGTGAAAAGTCTTTCACTGCGCCTGCCAGCTATCCTTGTCATGCCTGCATTCTGCTTGTCAAGTTTGTGGACTCCAACATCATCCTTCATCCTTTATTTAACCAGGTAAGTGGTTTTTATCACTCTTATTGTTGTTTGTGGTTTTGTTTCTTGGTTGTTGGTGGGTTTAGGATTGTTATAAAAAGTTAAATCTAAAAATGAATAAACTAACACTCCATAACCATATGGAAAACTACCTTATCCCTCCTTCTAGATCTAAAAATCTGGGAAGGATCTGCCTCTAAATAAACCATCCTTTGTATCTGCTTACTGCTTTGCTGCAAATCCCACAAAACCTCTCTTTGTTATTTTACAAAATAAAAAAGAGAGAGAAATCTGAGAAGTTGTAAAGAAAATGCAAAAATCATTTATCCTTTGGCACACTATCCCCACATGCAACATGTCCCTCACCCGCGCCCAGAATAACACTTAAAAAATATTATAGAGGCACAGGAACATCCCAACCAACATCTAAATTTGATGTTGTGTCCCCCAAATCCGTGCCAAGCACTTTTCCTTTGGCGCATTGAGCTTTTGTGCAAAATCTTCAGAAATTACACCTTGGGCACACTGAAAAGCCATGCAACACCATATTTTGCAGTGCCCAGTTGAAGCAATTTTCCTAAGGCAATGATGCATGAACCTTAACACCAACATTGCATGTTGTGTGTTGCTTACCCGCGCCCCACGCCTTTCTCCTTGGTGCTTAAACCTTTTTTGAAACACTCTTCAAAAGTGTGCCCATTATAATCCTTTGGCGCAGCTTTTCCCCTGTCAACACAGGCACACCTTTTTGTATGTTGACATCCCCAAAAGTGCGCTCATCCTTTTTAAGCCTTTATAGCATGCTATGAACTTGCGCCTTGTGCCCTAAGCCTCATAATTTCTCATTCTTCTTTCTGCAAGCTTTCATTATGGATAACATGATGGTTGACATGGCTCTTATGTGTTGGACCTCTTTGATTCTCCTTGGAGAACAATAGCTACCATCCTCGAGGCCACACATGTCTTCGTCGAGCAAAAAGCCAACCAAGTCTAAAGGTAAAGCTAAGTTGATAGAACAAGAGATGAAGTATAAATACCAGAAAGTTAAGATGCCTGACTCATATGCAGAGAGTGATCTCGACATCAGAGACTCCGAGCTCAGGCACATTGATATGGAGGACTTCTGGGCAAGAACTAACCAGGCCACTAGTGGTCCCTGGATGAACAAACTGGTAGGTAGTGGATTGCACTTTGTAGTTGGGCTACCAATAAGTGCTATTAATAATGAATTTATCATGTTGGTTACCCATTGCTACAACAAGGACACAAGATGTGTCAAGGATAAAGAAGGAAAGACAGTCATCGACCTAACTACTTGTCACTTTGAAATAACTCTGGGCATCCCTCATCATAGGTAGTATGTTGCCATCAGCCTAGAAGATTGCAAGAAGGCATGGGACGAAAATGAAGACAAATGTATGCAAATGATGAATGAACTATACCTCAAGAACAAAAATTCGGTGAGCCGATGGCCACAGACCATCCACCGCAGTGATTTCAATGAGGAACTGAGTGATACAATCACCTTCCTAAGCAGGGTATATGGGCTTCCTGATGCCCATCATTTCCATAAATGGATACTGAGGTACTTAGAGACCATGAGTAAGAATGTGCCTAAACAGCGTTTTGGCTGGGGATAAATCATTAGCGATACCATCTCTCAACAACTTCAACAGGTCATGACAACTGGGAAGTTCTATATGAATTCCTACGTTGTGTTTGCTGCAACATCAACGAGGGATTTTGTGGGCCTAGCATGAAATGGGGTATGGCCCTAGGTCAAAATATATGAATACTACCTGGAGCTAAGGCTCAAGAACAACATCCCTTAGTTCTCAAAGATCAATGATGCCTTCTTCTATGATGTGATTTGCCTATTGAGGCCAAACATGAGGCATGGTTGAACTATCCCCAGTGTGGTCACTGTTACAAAGAAGTGGGGGGCATTGTTCACTCAGTTTCCCACATTCACCTATCTCAGGGCGGTGAATTTTGAGGGTGAACCGACCAAATTGCCAAGGTATGCAAGACCCAAGCTAATTCTCTTAGAGTTGTCAAAGCATCTAATCACATATCATGAGAGATGCATGAAGAGAAAGAAGGGAGGAACTCCATTCCCCCTTACAGTGGGCCGATACACTTGCACCACACTGGCCAAAGCAAGGGAAATGTATGTTAAGCCTGAATTGCTGAACCTAAAGTACAACTTCCCGGCCAAGCCTACTTTTGATTGTTGAGGTTGCCTCCCAAAGGCAAAAATTGATCCTATTCACATCCCTGAGATTGAGGACATCTACATCGACCTAACTTATGAAATAGATCTCAGGCGGAAGGATCACTCCAGGCTGGCTCTGGAAGAAATCAAGCACTATGGCGTGGCCATCATTCCAAAAGGATTCCAAGAACCTGATCAAGAAATCGATCAAGTTTATCTTGACACGGATGGGGATGATTGGCCATTCGCAGAAATTGACAGAGCCAAGGCATCAAAGACCATTCAGGAAAGAGTCAAGCACACGTTACAATGCACCAAACATTGGTGCAAACAAAATGGTCTTACCTACCTTGGGGTAGATTTCACTACTTCCCCTTCAGGTAGAGCACCTCCAAGAATGTCCCAGGTGCTAAAAGGAAAAGGAAAAGATAAAGAGGGAGAATTAAGCAAAGATGAAGCTCTTAAAATACCTCCTACTAATTCTGAGAAGCAAGTGGTCAACCTGGTCTCTCCAGGCAAAGAAGAAGAGACCATCGAAGTTTCGACGGATACATCCACTCATGATGTGGTCATAGCTACAACCAATGAGGTACCCACCATTCCCTCTTCTGCTCCTTCTCCTCCCCTGTTGTCGAAACATCTATCCCAATGGATGTTTCTTCTTCTCTCCCTTCCTCCCTTCCATCTCCCACATCTTCCATCTTCTCCTCTCTCGCGGATCTGTCACCTAGTGTTCCCTCCATCTCATTATAGATCCCTTCTACCTCCATGACCTTTTCTTCTCCTGTAGTAACTCTAGGCCCTACAAGTAGCAGCGTGTTAGACTACTTGTCGATGCCACCACCAAGTTTCTCAACGTTCTTCCCTGCGGCCTCTTCGTTTGCTTCCCCTTTCACTCATTTTTCTTCTTCCATTCCCTCTACCCCTTCTCCCATAAGTCCAAGCTGGATTTATGACCATCTGGGTCAGCTCAAGAGAAAATTTTCCATAGCACCCATGGACTTCTTTGTCATTCCAAAGAAGGGGCCAAAGAAGCAGAAAGTGATAACTCACTTTTCAAAGAGCACTTTGGGAGAGAAGGTCATGGAGATTGCATATCCTGATCCCACCAAAGAGAAGAAAGATCTATCTCTTATATATTTTACAGTGACTCAAGTCACAATGGGAACCTCATCCGAGAGCCTACAAGGAGAGGCCTTGTCTGTAGTAGACGCCCTTTGCAAGAAGCTTCAGGAAGCAAAGGAGGAGAAGAGGATACTGAAGGAACAGAACAAACATCTTCTCCAAGCTTTACAAAGAATGGGCAATGCACCTCCTATGACTACCGCCGAGCCTACTGAAGCTCTCAGCCAAGATAAGATAAATGAATACACCAAGATTGGAAAACAAGGTGCAGCAATGTCCTCCTGGATAGAGCGAGTCCTCAGAAATAGTGAGGAAATAATCAAGAAATTTACAGGGCTCTACCAGAATATAGATCAGGAAAACAAGGAGCTACAGGTAGTAGTAATATCCCTCTCCGAGGAGTTAGACAATGCCAGATTGTAACATGAGACATTTTAGGCAATGGTCAATTACCTGACCGACAACCTATTAAAGGTCAGCATCATTGATCACTCGCAGGCACACAACAAATCTCTCGTCGCTTTAGACTATCGGGTTGATCAAATGGAATTTATCCTGGGGAGGATAGATAAAATCAAGGAAGAAGCCCTGGATGCAAAACATCAAATGGAGCAGACAGTCACGAAGATGTCTGCAGGGATGCTTAGTGAAACGTTCACCTTAAGGGAGGCAGATGATATAATCTAGCTCTTCAAGGATATCACAACCCAAGGTTTGGCACCAGAGGTCACTTTTGACCGAGAGTCTATCAATAACCTTCTGGCTTTCCATGATTTCATTAGATACTTGATTGAGGCATGCGAAGAATACGCCGGATTACCAGATAAGCTCAAAAATTAAAAGGAAACTTGCGAAGTCATTGGCGACCATTTCAAGGGTCCTGATCATAATCAACTTCAGGTAATGATCAACAAGTTTATGGAGTATCGATCTTAGTATCACATAGCCTCTCCCGATCAGAAGCAAGACACTCTATTCAAGCAAAGAGATGACGATGAATAGTTTCTCTTCTTGTGTACGTTTCGATCTTTTTGTAAAAATATTTAAAAAGTATGTTGGCATTTATGATGACATCATCCATGTTGCACCATGGGATGTTTCCATCCATAAACTTTCCAAAAGTCAACTTTTAAATTTTTAGATATTTTGTAAATATCTTGTAAGATATTTTGTAAATAGTGGTTGGTTTTTTTTGTCTTCTTCCTCCTTCTCCTTCTATAAATACTAAAATACTTGTTGTATTCCAGGTGGAAATTTTTTGTATGAAAGGAGAAGTGAGGAGAGAAAGACTTTGTGCTTTCTTGTAACAGAAGAAATATTAATACACATATTTAGACTTTGTGCTCCATATGTGTGTTATTTGCATAAGATCTTTCTTAAGTTAGATCTATGTTTTTTATTCTATTGGATTCATTCCTACTATTGTCATCTGTTCATTAGTATTGCTTTAATTGTTTATGCAAGTAAGTTTGGCTGTGTTTACTACCAACCCAAAGCATAAACCTTCTAACCTTTCCGTCTTGGAATTCATTTCTTTTCTTCCTTCAGATCTATCCTCCTCCATTCCTCCCCCCCTACCTTTCTGTTCGTTGTTGGAACCACCTCTACTGGGATGAGATCCCAAACCCCCCGAAATTAGAATAGTGTAGATTTGCATAGATTCCTACTTGATAGATTAACAATAAACCAATTTCACTTTGTTGTCTCAAAGAGGGGCTATGCCCTGCACACTATTGGCTTGTTTTCCCACGACCTGCCTAACTGATAGTTTTTCAAACCAACAATAGGTTAAATGATGCTAGATGAATATTTAAGCATTGTTGTAATTTATATTTTAGACAACGATTAAATGGGCTAGTAAACTTATAATTTAAGGTATGTTAACCCAGTTGAGGAAACTCAGTTGGAAGTTGGAACACATCAATTGCAACATAGTACCTTTGTAATGGCAGGAGTCATTATGAGAATACTATGATACAATTGATATGTCTCAACACCCCGCATAGTTTATTTAACTTGTTTGACATAAAAGTAAAAATGGATCATGGTTCTATCCTATAAAGGGATAGGAATATGATCTAGTGTCGAGGTCAACTCATGTTGACTTAGGATAACTAGACACACCCAATCGATGTAATTCAATTGAGTATGTCTATGTACCCTTAGTCACCATGAGTAGTCTTCCACATTAGTGCATGTTGTTTCCCTTGCCTAGTATAAAACCTTGAATCAAATTGGAATGACATAAGTCAGGAAAGACCACTCTAGATAACATAACAAGTGTGGTGAGGGAATTATTCCATTTGATGAGTATGTCGTCAAGGAGTGAAAACATGATAAACATGTTTAAAAATGTTGGCCAAGGTATCACAAGCTACTGGTTGCATTTTCCTATGACACCTAGTTTAACAAGCGGGATTTCAGATGAATATTTGTAACAGATATTCAGATAGGCCTCTTAGATAGAACACTTGGGTACCCATAAAAGGATAAAAGAACCAAGTATATGTTGTATACACATTATTGAGTTAACATGATAAATCAGTTTAATACCGAGTCATGAAATGAAAGATCGGTGTTTCACCGAGTCATTTACAATTGCATATGGGTTTCTGTTATGAGATGGATTGACATTAGAATGTTTGTTCTAAATTATGTTAATTTAGAATAGAGAACATTACGTATGATATAATTTTTTCCCTTGTTTCTAAAGTATTAAAATGGGAATGTTACATGTGCACACCACATTTGACCTTACTAATATCCACCATTCAATTTTTTTTTTTTTTACAAACTAGATTTTGAGAAGTACATTTCTTATTCTTATCACATTGTCAAATTTAGAGCATATGTATACCAAATTATTAGATGAAGTTCAGGTTTTTCTGATTTCAAGAAAAATGTGGCCACTTTTGACCCCCTTTTGGTCCCCCATTTCCACACACTTACCCAACTAGCCAAAATACATTACAATTAAATTTAAATGAATATAAATTACTATATCATATTTATTTATAGAATTTAATATAATTGGAATATTGTAGGAGCTTTAAAGATAAAAATAATTAAAATGAAGGGAAGAAGTAGGGTTTTACAGTCATTAACAATTTTGCCAATTCGAGGGGTGATTGTCACAAACAAAAACTAAGAAACATCTCTAGACAACAAGATGAAGTAGACTTAGAAAAATCAACGAAAACAAAGAAGCTTGATCAAAATTGCATTGCTCCTTAAGTGGCATAAGTAGAATAATATCAATGCATATATGACAACTGTAAGATAATGTAAAACATATTTGACAACCATGTTCGTCTTCTTTTAGGATACGAGAACCTCACTCTCTTTTCCAAAATTAATTGTGATTTATTAGGGCACTCCTCTCCTTTCTTGAAACCATATTATTCCCACAACACCTTTAAAATTTATTAAAATTATATGTCTTTAATTGAGGTATGTGGTATCCTTCCATTAATATCAAACCCCTAATATTTTGAATGGTTTGGAAAATAACATAATTTTGGAGCTTATAATTGCACCCATCCCAAATAAGGATGATACGGGGCTTTGAGGAAACATGGGATTTTCTCCAAGTTGTGGGGCCTTATACTTGAGGCAGACCTCTGGAGAAGGCCAAAATTCTCTACTTATTTCTACTTCTACAACTACTCCTAGGAAGGGAAATACAACTAACTTTACAATACGATTCCAAGGGACCAGGGTGAGAAGGAGATGTATAGAAGGAAATCCGAAGCTAAAGGGAGGTGATAACACTAGAAATAAGGGAATGAAAACTCTCAGATGAATGAAAATGAGGGAAAATGCACATAGGGAGGGAAAACATATGTGTCACAACTTAAAAATAACTCTCTCACACCCATCTTTATGTAACATGACAAAAAAGGGATCCTGCAGAAGATATAAAACATGCACAACATACCGATAATGTGAAAGAAGGCAAGTAGATGCAATAAAATCTAAAATAGGACAAAGAATAGCCACAAAATAAAACTTTTATTTCTTCCAATCTATGCACAGTCAATTACAATGGTGGTATAAGGAAATAATCTACATGTAGTGAGCCAGATATGAGGCCTACAACTCAAAATACAAAGGAACACCACTCTGAATAATACTCTTGCAAACCAAGAGAGTCTAACCTTTACAAATGGGCATTATTCAACAATATATAGAAGAATTAGAGAGAATACAAAAGGAAAAAATTGGATTTCCAATCACAACCAACAACAACATGTAATAAATTCCTACACATCCGCCTGTATCACTGTTAGATCCACCTCCCCAAGTCAACTAACTTGTGGATGAAGAAAATAGACCAAATCTCATAAAATCTAGGTGGTTGAGTTGAATAGATGTGTGCAATAATGGCCTAAGTTGAGTTTCCCACTTTCATCTACCAAATCCCATAAAAATATGATTTTGAAAACCTTAGAGTGTAGCCCACATTAGAAAATTTCCAAAAAGAATAGGCGCACATGATTTTGAGCTCTGTGGAGGAAGTTATGGAGATTTGAAATTTTGTAGTACAAGAGGAACACACAAGACATGTGGCATAATCTGATTGGTTGCGAGAGTTATATGATTGTCTATTTATTTAGTCTCTTCCATGTGTCATGCGTTCATTCAACATAAGGATTAACACATAACTAATGTTTTACGATTTATCCACATGGGCTGCAATTTATCTGACAAGTCTCCAAAATGGACACATAACACACACTGATTAACATGGAATGTTGTATCCTTTGATGCATGTGTAATATCAGAATGCGTGAGAGGAGAGAATAAAGAAACCTACAAGAGTGCATAAGAGAGTACCCGAGGATTAAAAGAGGTGAATATTTTCTAAGGCATGAAAATGTGCAAGGAATACATGAGCGTCCTGTTAAAGGAGTGTGTGGGAGCCTGGAAAAAGGTGGCACATGAGATCTTACCAAGAAGGAAAGGGGAAGATGCGTAAAGGAAGTGCACAGGAGGGGATGTGAGAAAAAATTTACAAGGGAAGAGTGTAAAGGGAAATGAGTGCACACATAATGATGTGGGGCAATTAGGAAGGAAAGTTATGCGTGAGAGAAAGCATGCAGGGGATTTGCAAAAAAAGAAGGCCAAAATCAACTTTTTTCTGTGAGAAGGTGCACATAAAGGGAGAGTGGAGGGAGATAGAATAATAAAATGGAGGAAGCTAGAAGTGTGCAAAATGTGTGCAAAAGGAAATGAAGGGAAATGGAAGAAGCAAGGAACTAGGAAGGGCATGTGTGAAGAACTAAAACCAAGGAAATGTGCCATGAAAGGAAATCAATGACACATACAACCTAATAACTTGATGCCAGAGCCAAAATGAAACTGTAAGTTGTTAAAATAACCAAGGGGGTTATTTTAGACAACACACACCAAGTGTAATGTTGTTCAACAAGAAGTTGAGTGTAATGTAAGTATATTCTTAACACTTATTCCTTTAAAGGATTTGCCAAATACAATTGTTAGATACTCTTTGTTTTGATTATTTTCACATACAAGGATATGAAACATAAATAAATTAATGTGCTAATTCATATTATATAAGTAGTGACATAAACACAATAATTGTGAACTGTTAAGGAAAAATTGATATTGTGTTTTATCAATTAATAATTAACAAGACAATAAAAGGATGATATACTTAACTAATGTTGACTTTTGTTGGGTCTCAAATGTTACTACAAGATATGAAACTAATTTTAAGACAAAGACAATAAACATGTCTGGACATGGTTGAAAGAGTAAAAAACTTATGGCAAATGGTACTGTTTAGTTTTTCCATTAACATATTTGAAGGATTTGGGACGTATTTTTGGAAAACCTTCCCATATGTATGCAATCTAATTTTTGATGTGTATGAGCTCTTTGATCTTCATATGATGACACATGATTGATATCTCATTTTTCCAAACCCTTATTGAGTTTTCTTTATCCCATGATACCTTAAGGGGTTAGCATTTTGGATTAAATAGACCTCGACACACCCCTGTGATGGCTAAGCATTTCTCACATACCACTACTCTGAAGATATCTCGAACTACATGCATTTCTCCCACCTATATGAGCATGTACTTGTGAAAAATCATGTTCAATCTAGATGTGAATCTTCCTCTAGAATCTAACCCTTGGAAACCTATAACTTTGACCTCTTTGTATTCAAATTTGGCTTAGTGGATTTATCTAGGGCTCTTTGAAGATTTTATATATGGCTATGCCTTTATACAATGATCTTCACTGTATGTGAGATTTCTCCATTAGTGTGACAGGTGGTCATTATATGTAAGAGGAAAGGAATGAATTTATGGGGTCGTGTGTGTGTGTGTGTGTGTGTGTGTGTGTGTGTGTGTGTGTGTGTGTGTGTGTGTGTGTGTGTGTGTGTGTGTGCGCATGTGTATCTTAATCTTTAATAGTTTCCACCACAAATGACCCATGAATCATTTTTAAGACAAACTAATGGTGATTTCCGATTTTGAAAACTAGATTTTGGAGTGGCTTGGAGGCTCCTATACATGAGACACTACTAAAATATGGTTGTCTTGATTTACTAACTAATAGGTGTAAATAGGGATCTGACTATTGGAGAACGTCTATCTAGGATTATGAAGGGATTATTTTATAAAATGAGTTGATATTGATTAAGTATGGATAGAAGATGAAGATGGATAAGATAGTGGATGGGTAAATTGGTAGAGGGAAAGTATGCTCAAGATTTGAATATATGTCAAAGTATACCAAAGTTTGTGTTTCTAAAGAGTCAAGACCAAATTCAATTGTCCACAATTTCCCCTTTTAATATAGTATTTTAAAATTTCTATATTGAAAGAATAAAATAAATTTCATACCCATGATAACTATAATGGGTGTTTCCACTTCAAATCACAATGTGCCATTGTGTCCCATGAAAAAATCCATAAGAAAACATGTGTAGATTAATGTCTCTCAATGATGAAAAATTAAAATAATTACATCATAAAAAATGAATTTTAAAACGCAAGGAATGAGTACACCTGATGGTATGAGAACTCAACTGTGACTTATTGACCTTGATTGGATAGTTCTATGGGGAAAACATGTCCTAGAAGGAGAAGGTGCTAATATAGCGAGTTAAGGAGTGTTGATGCACCAACTTCCACTAAATAAGGACACTAGAATTTGATTGACAATTAAGATCAACCATATTTCCTTATGTTGTTGAATAAGACAATTTGAAATCAAGGAAAAGTTCTTTAGCCTCATTCTCTTCTTGGAAAAAAATAAAACAAGGATTTAGGGATAAAAACTCTACTTATGGGACCTCGGAGCCATATCCATGCAAAAATGGATAACTATTGCAGATAATATAAACCCCAAAATGTGCATATGTAGTACCATCATTCCCCATCGATCCTCAAATATACTAAAATGTGTGTTCATGAATGAAATTCATGCCCCAAGTGATAAATATATCTTTTAATGTAAATATGGAATGACCAAATATAAAAATAGTCCATCAAATGGATAAAATCCATGCCTCCGATTGCACCCAAAATAAACAAGCTACATATTCTTATTTAAAATTTAAATTAGGGTTAGAAATAGGATATATAATAAAATTATTTAACTTAATATTAATTAGAAAATCAAAACACACACACACACACACACACACACACACACACACATATATATTACCAATTTGTAAGATAGAACCATAAGAACATGTGCTAATAGAAGAAGACAAAAGAGGAGAGATGCAATTAAATATTTTGCTACACTGGAAGCTGATTTGGTTGTGGCTGAAGGATGAAAAGAATAGAAATGGTCTACAAATGATTTATTTCTACTATAGAGGTGATAGATGAGCATGAAAAAAACTGTTATTTATGTACAAAACCATTTCCTTGTTCGTACGACAAGTTTTTGGTGTTATGTATTTTTTTATATATGTGCAATATATTGGAATGTGCCTTATTATGAAACCATAGGACTTATAAATGTGTGAAACCCTTTGTATGACTCAACATAGCTTCAAATCCTAACCTTGGGTAGAAAATCCTACAAAAATGTTATTGGTTAGGTCAAAGTGTAATCTATACAAAGCCTACATTCAATTTTTTTGGGATTAGCACACAAGTTGTACAGATAATATATCAGATCTAAACATACATGTAATAAAAACAGATATTCTACTAGAAGAAATATACAAAACAAGAGATATAAATCAACACTAGATTTAACGTGGTTCACCCAGTGTGGGATACATCCACCAAGAAAGAAGCTAATCTATTATCTAAAGCTTTCAGAAGAGATACAATGAAGATTTAAAATTTTCCACACCTCTCATGATGTACAATACTTTCTTTCTCTCTAGCTTCTCCTTCTTCTCTAAGAATTCTCTCTCATAATTATTTTCACAATAATCACTAACACTCTCTTCTAACCCTAACTTTCTAGCTTATAAATACCTTATACAAACTTAGGGCACTTAGCCATGAAATTACAATCAATAGATATTCTTTAATACTAAAATTAGATCTAATTCCTGTGAGTTAAATAAAACACTCACACACAAGTATTCGATGCCGATTATCCCTAACCGATGACAATTCCTACTTTCCTAACTGATGCCGATAATAGGTGACCATTTCTGGTCCCTTCATAACCAATGTTAGTTACTGTGTTTTCCAGCAAGTTGATGTAACATGCTAAAGTGAAGTAATTGAGCTCCACATCTTAACAATATCCCACTTAGAGATAAATTACTGCACTATACCTGTACAACATCATCTTTGGATCCTTTCCTTAGCTTTGTTTCTTCCTCTTCAAGTCTCAAACTTGAAGACCAATAGAAGTGGAGTGTAGCTCCAACTTCTCTTTTGTTAATTGTTTTGTTAGCCTATCCACAAGGTTTTTACTTGTATGAATCTTCTCCACTTTCATCTGCCCATCCTTTAATACCTACCATATGAAGTGATATATCAACTAAATGTGTTTCATTTTAAAATAAAATTCTGAGTTCTTTTCCAAATGAATTGCACTCTGACTATCATTGAAAAATTTACAATCATCTTGCTCCTTTCCCAACTCTTCCATGAACCTTCTCATCCATATCATCTCTTTTCTAGCCTATGTAGCTACAACATATGCTACCTCTATAGTAGAAAAAGCCAAAACCTTTTAAAATCTCTATATCTAGCTAACTACCATCCCACCTACTATGAAAATGTATCTAGTAGTTCTCCTTCTACCATCCGGATCTTCAGCCATATCTGAATCAACATAGCCACATAAAGAAATATCCAAACCTCCATAACATAACTACATGCTAGATGTCCCTCTAAAATAATTGAGTATCCATTGGACTGCTTTCCAATGCTCCTTACTTAGATTGGCCATAAATCTACTCACAACTCCCACTTCCTGTGAAATGTCTGGTTTGGTACAAACTATAACATACATGAGACTCCCAACTGTTGAAGCATATGGTACTTGTGTTATGTATTTGACCTCATCATGTGATGAAGGATAGTGATCTATGCTCAATTTGAAGTTTCCAGCCATAGGTGTACTTACAAGTTTTGAATTCTACATTTTAAACCTTTCTAACATTTTGTAGATATAATCCTTCTTAGACAAATACAATGTATTGTTCTTCCTGTCTCTATGTATTTGCATGCTGAGGATTCTTTTTGCAACTCCTAAATCCTTCATAAAAAATGTGTGAGCTATATTTCCCTTAAGCTCACCAATGTCTTGCATACTAGATCTTGCAATACGCATATCATCTACATACAGTAACAAAATAATATAGCTCCCATTTTCAAGCTTCTTGAAATAAACACAATGGTTAGATTTACATCTCAAGTAACCATGCTCATGCATGAAACTATCAAACCTCATGTACCATTACCTTGGAGCTTGCTTGAGCCCATATAGGATCTTTTTCAACTTGCACACTAATTTATCCTTACCCTTGAATTCATACCCGAATGACTACTATATATAAATCTCTTCATCTAAATCACCATGAAGGAAATTTGTCTTCACATCTAGTTTCTCTAAATGAAAATCATCTACTGCAACTAAACTCAATACAATACGTATGGAAGTCATTTTAATAATAGGAGAAAATATTTCACCAAAGTCAATACCTTCTTTTTGTGCAAATAATTTTACTAAAAGCCTTACCTTGTACATTTTCTATCCACCCTCTTATTCCTTAATTCTGTAAACCCATTTTTTATGCAATGTCCTTTTTCTTGCTGACAACTTAACCAAATCCCAAGTTTGGTTTTGTTACAAGGAGTCCATCTCCTCATCCATGCCATGCTCTTACTAAACATGGGTCTCATCCTGCATTGCTTCTTCAAAAATTTCTGGTTCACCAATATCAGTCAATAATAAATAAGATTGAGAAGGTGTAAATCTTTTTGGAGGTTTACTTACCCTTTGTGACCTTCTCACATGAGTTTGGGGTACCAGAGGCTCATTTTGGACCTACTGAACATTTGTTTCTAATTCTGACAGTGACTGAGACTGGTCACCTATATCCAATGCCAATTATGCTAATTGATTCCATTTTGGATCTTCTGTAATCGATACCGGTTCAGATGACTAATGCTACTCAGAGGTCAACCAACATTGGCTACTTTGTAACCCTGTAGAAATGATTTTTAAATCCAAGAGTTCATTTTCATTCACAAAATTCTCAACTGGTTCGTCCTTGGGTACCAAAATTTGATCCTTGTACATTCTCTTTTCCTTCAATTTAATGTCACGAATTCTAATAATTTTAGAATTCTCTAAATCCCAAAAACAGAATCCAAAATCCCTAGATCCATAACCAATGAAAGTGCATCTCTTAAATTTTGCATCCATTTTTTTTCTATTTTACTTATCAATATACACAAAAGCTTCTGAACTAAAAACTTTAAGAAAATAAATATCTACCTCTTTTCTAGTCCAAGCTTCCTCTGGTATTCCTCCATCTAGTGAACCTGAAGGCCCACGGTTAATCAAATAAATTGATGTATCAACTACTTTTGACCAAAAATGCAATGGCAATCTAACATGTATCCTCATACTTCTAGCACGTTCCATGATTATCCTATTCATTATTTCTACAACACCATTATCTTGTGGTGTTCTTGGAACCATCCTTTCTCTATGTATTCCATTCAGTGAACAATAATCATTGAAAGCCTTGCGAAAATATTCACCACCATTGTTAGATCTAAGGCACTTTAACTTTGAATTTGATTCATTCTCAACAAGGGATTTCCATCTTTTCAAAGTCTCAAAAACATCATATTTATGTTTAATACAATAAACCCATACCTTGCTTATAGCATAATCAATGAAAGTAACATAATACTGAGATCCTCCATGAGAATTTACCTAGGATGGTACCCACACATCTGAGTGTACAAGCTCCATTTTTTTCTCCTTCTTAGTTGCCCCAAAATTGAGAAATATCACTCTCTTTTACTTTCCAAAGACACAATGCTCAAAGAAATTAAGATATAAATCTTTCCAATCTGATAACTTACCCTTAGCCTTTAAGATCTACATTCCTTTTTGACTCATATGACCCAACTAATTATGCCACATGCATGCATCTGAATCTGAAGTAGATAATACAGAAAAGGAATTAGTAATATATGTAGATAAATATAACGTTCCTATCTTATTGCATCTTGCCACAAAAATTCACCCTTGGTGAATTTCTAAGAGTCTACTATGAATGTAACCATGCAACCAACTTCACCTAGTTACCCTACAGAAATAATATTCCTCTTGAGGCTTGGCACATGCCTCACATTTTTTAATACCCATGTATTTCCATTCTACAATTTTTCGATGGACTTCCCCTTTACTAGTAATACTGCAAGGTTCATCATCACCCAAATAAACATGCCCAAAATTTTCGTGGAGATAATTTCTGAAATAACCCTTATTAGGGGTTACATGGAAAGAAGCTCCTGAATCTAAAACCCAAGATTCTTTTCTATTATCTAAAGAAAGAATAAGAGCATCTTGCATTACCTCTTTTGTAATATTTTCCTCTTGACTTTTTTCTTGGTGTTGGTTCTCTTTATCCTTTGACCAACAATCTTTTCTTTGCATGCCCTTTCTTTCCACAATTCCAATAGGTTATTTCCTTACCTCTAGATTTAGATCTTCCTTTCCTTGACTTTGATTTCCCATTATTCTTACTCTTGGCTACCTATGATTTCTACATTCAAAACATTCCCAGATGATGACTCATCTATACTTTTCCTGTGAATTTCTTCATTCAATATTATACTAACCACAATCATCAAACTTCAAAATATTATTGGTAGATGTTGTATTACTAACAACCCATTACCAAGTTATCCCTAAACTATCAGGAAAAGAACCTAAGATTAAGAGTGATTTTTCTTCATCATAAAACGAAATATCAACTGATTTTAATTTATTTACAATAGATCGGAAATAATTCAAATGACTATATGCAGATCCACCTTCATGCATCTTAGAACTAAATAGTTTCTTCATCAAATAAAATTTATTTGAAGCACTAGGTTTTTCATATAAATTCACAAGAGATTTCATTAACTCTACCGTTGATGTCACTTCTATAATATATAGAAGCCACAGATGCTTCTAGGCCTCAATCTTCTAGATCCCAAATCCTTTCTGTCAAGTATATTCTATTCTTCATCATTCATCTTCGTAGGTCTAGAATTTTCATCCAACAGTAAGTAAAAATCTCTTTGATACAGATAATCCTTAATCTGCATCTTCCATAATTGATAATTTTCATCCTTCAAACTTATCTACCTTATATTTGTTTTCTTTTGCAATTGTTGTAGATCCCACTCAATCAGAAAACCCTCTGTGAGTAAACATGTCAACACACAAAATCCTCAAACAAATATCTGATACCAGTTGTTGGGATTAGCACATAGGTTGTACAAATAATATATCAGATCCAAACATACATGAAATAAAAGTGGATATTCTACCATAATAACTATACAAAACAAGAGATATTAAATCAACACCAGATTTTAATGTGGTTTCACCCAATGTGGGCTACATCCACTAAGAAACAAGCCAATATATTATCCAAAGTTTTCAGAAGATATACAATGAATATTTACAATCTTCCACACCTCTCACAATGTACAATAATTTATTTATCTCCAGCTTCTCCTTCTTCTTCAATAATTATCTCATACTTATTTACACAATAACCAATAACACTCTCTTCTAACCCTATCTTTCTAGCTTATAAATACCTTATGCAAAATTAGGGTACTTAGCTATGCAATTACAATCAATAGATCTACTTTTAATACTAAATTTAGATCTAAATCATGTGATTTAAATGAAAAAACTCACGCACACGTAACTGACGCTGGTTAGGCCCTAACTGATGACGGTTCCTACTTTCCTGACCAGGTGTCGGTCATAGGTGGACTGATGTCAGTCCCTTCATAACTGATGCCGATTACTGTGTGTTTTCCATCAAGTTGAATATAACATGCTGAATTGAAGTAATTGAGCTCCACATCTCAACAACATTACTACAAAGAGGTCTCAAATTGCACACATTTATCCACCTAGAGATGTAATAGTGATACATATGTACTATCTCAGATAATGTGCTCACTTGATAATGTATTTTAGTGACTTAACATGTTTGTGATTGAATTTTCTTGGAAGGTTTTCAACTTGGCAAACTAGACTCTTGAACTTATTTAAGAGTGCTTTAGAATTATGTGGTGTTCAATTTTAATGTGTGTTGATGCTTGAGGGATATTTAGGAGAGATTTGAGTGTTTTTTGGTATGATTTAAATTTGAGGAGTTCTTGTAATTTCTACGTGAGTAAATGAGTGCATTTGAATTGCTTATATAGGGTTTTGTAGGTTTAAGTCACATTAAGGTGACTTAGATTGAATTTTTTGGTAGCTTGATCCTTTTTTGGTGGTCCATAGGGCATGAAGTTGAGGTGTGGTGATGTAGACACCTAACAATAACAAACTTTTCAAATCATCTATTATAGGGCTATACTCAAAATTTACCTTACTCACAACGCGAGGAACATCGGCTTTAATAAATGCTTAAAAATGACTTATTCATACAAATGTTACCAATTTACCTGATGAATTTCAAGGTCTATATCCTATTCCACACTCGCAATCTTGCAATCATTGATCACAATGGGTCCTGGGAAAAGAGAAATTCACTCTTCTCATTCTTAAAACATTCCTCCTTTCTTTACTAGATTTTAACTCTAATTGAGACAATTTTAATCTTTTAACACTTTAAAAAATTATTTGAATCACCTTCCTCTCCTTCCAACACCTATGATGTACTCGACATATAATTGTACTTCAAGCCTCCAACTACCCACCTTTCATCCACAAATTCCGGTAAACCTTTCTCCATTTCTTCATCAGATTTCGACTAGGCTTCCTTCGTCAACAACCAAACTGGGGTTTTGATTATTTTCTTACTCCCTCTATCAATACCATATCCAAACACCTTGTAGATAGAAATTTATAATGATTATAAAAATTGATTCAAACCACTAAAAGATACAAGACTAGTATCTCTTATCAAAATGTTCTTCCCTTCTGAAGTTAATGGGTTTTTTACACTATAGAGTTGGATAGCCTTTTTGGAGTGTAGTTGAGATATTAAATACTCCATTTAGTTTATTTATCACCTTATATGAAATGGAAAAATTTGGAGGTTCCACTCTTTTCACAATTCTGCTTAACCACTTCCTGTGTTTTTGGCTACCAACCTATAACTAGTCTGGAGGAAAGATTATCATGCTAGTTGAAATATGCCGAACTATAAATTTCAACTTCTATATTGAAATGGGAAGTTATTAAATAAATAAATAAGGAATATTGTAAATGAAAAAAAATTATCCCATTTATGATTCCATGACTAACCTTTACTCCCTTGGGGTACGAAACTGTGTACAAGACTACAAGTAAAATTAGAACTTCACAGCCTGTGCACCACAATGGTATAGGAGACTCGGTAAACGACATTATGCTTGAATTCACAAATTTAAAATTTGAGAATTATTCTTCAATCACGTATTATACCCCATGACTATGCTCATATGAAATCTCAGACCTTAATTTCATTTTTAGGGATTTTTTAATATCCAAATTCTTCCCTAAACCCTAAACTGGGTATTCTCAGAGCTGAGAGGTTTTCTTTTCTCATATCTCCACTGTTGTAACTTGATCCAAAGCTTAATTTTTTTTTTGGAAGTCAAAAATCAAGGCTAAGGAACAATATTTTTCTTACCAGTGGAGTGGAGGAATTTTTAAAACTTGATTCTTTCTTACTTTCCTTCGGGTATGAGATGGCATACACAGTTGAAAGAAGAATCTACTGTTAAGTTTGGGTGGATGCTTTAATCAATTACCCGGCATGCCTGATTGTTTTTATCTTAGAACATTGGACACACCATATAGTTATTAGTTCCACTCTACTAAAACAACAAACTACTTCTCTAAAGAAAAAAAACTCTCAGTTATAAACTAGGGTTGTTTTTTTGAACCTGCATGAACGAAGACCTAAGTCAGAGCCTCAACTTTCATAGTAATTTTTCTACCTTAAAAAATTTTATCATCATTAAATAGTTATGTATCGAGCAAAAGGTCAATAATTTTAGAATTCTAACTAGTAGCAAGGGACATAGTTTTTAGGTGCATTCAGGATATCAGGAATTTCCCAATAGCAACACCAGATAAATTTTGGTGACTTAAATTATTGGCATTGTCTTACCTCAACATTAGCTTCAAATCCTAACCTTGGGTAGAAAATCCTACAAAAATGTTATTGGTTAGGTCAAATGTGTTAATCTATACAAAGCCTACATTCAATTTTTTTGGGATTAGCACACAGTTGTAAAGATAATATATCAGATTAAACATACATGTAATAAAAACAGATATTCTACTAGAAGAATATAAAAAACAGAGATATAACTCAACACTAGATTAACGTGGTTCACCCAGTGTGGGGAAATCCACTCCACCAAGAAGAAGCTAATAATTATCGAAAGCTTCAGAAGAGATACAAGAAGATTTAAAATTTCACACCTCTCATGATGTACAATTACTTTCTTTTCTCTCGCTTATCCTTCTCTCTAAGAATTCTTCTCATAAGTATTTTCACAATTAATCACTAACACTCTCTTCTAACCCTAACTTTCAGGCTTATAAATACCTTATTACAAACTTTAGGGCATTAGCATGAAAATTCCAATCAATAGATATTCTTAATACTAAAATTTCGATCAATCCGGTGAGTTAATAAAAAACACTCAAACACAAGTTATTCGATGCCGATTATCACTCACCGATGACAATGCCTACTTTCCTAAACTGATGCCGATAAAGGTGACCCATTTTGGTCCATCATAACCAATGGAGTTACTGTGTTTCAGCAATGATTGTAAACACATGCTTAAAAGTGAGTAATTGAGCTCCAAAGTCTAAACAATAATCCCACTTAGAGATAAATTACTGCACTATATACCTGTACAACTCATTTGTCCTTTCCTCAGCTTTGTTTCTTCCTCTTCAAGGCTCAAATTGAAGACCAATAGAAGTGGAGTGTCGCTCCAACTTCTCTTTTGTTTAATTGTTTTGGTAGCCTATCCAAAGGTTTGTATTGTATGAATCTTCTCCACTTTCATCTGCCCATCCTTTCTTATACCTACCTATGAAGTGATATATCAACTAAAATGTGTTTCATTTTAAAATAAAATTCTGAGTTCTTTTACAAATGAATTGCACCGACTATCATGTGAAAAATTTACAACCCTCTGCTCCTTCCCAACTCTTCATGAACCTTCTCATCCAGATCATCCTCGTTTCTGCCTATGTAGCTACAAACAGCTGCTACCTCTATGTAGGAAAAAGCCAAAAACTTAAAATCTCTATAATCTTAGCTAAATACATTCCCACCTACTATGAAAATGTATCTAGTAGTTCTTCTTCTACAATCCGGATCTTAGAATATATCGTAGAATCAACATAGCCACATAAAGAAAAATATACAAACCTCCATCACATTAAACTACATGCTAGATGGTCCCGCTAAAATAATTGAGTATGCCATTGGACTGCTTTCCAATGCTCCTTACTTAGATGGCCATTCCATATACTCACAACTCCCACTTCTGTGAAAGTCGGGTTGGTGACAAACTATTACTACATGAGACTCCCAACTGTTGAAGCAATATGTACTTGTGTGAGGGATTTGACATCATCATGTGATGAAGGATAGTGAATCTATGCTCAAATTGAAGTTTCCCAGCATAGGTGTACTTACAAGTTTTGAATTCTACATTTTAAACTCCTTCTAACATTGTAGATATAATCCTTCTAAGACAAAAACAATGTATTGTTCTTCCTGTATCTATGGTATTGCATGCTGAGGATTCTTTTTGCAACTCCTCATAAAGCCTTCATAAAAATGTTGGAGCTATATTTCTTAAGCGCACCATGTCTTGCATCCTTAGATCTTGCAATACGCATACATATAATACGTAACAAAATATATAGCTCCCATTTTCAAGCTTCTTGAATAATAAACCAATGGTTAGAGGTACCTCTTCAAGTAACACATGCTCAGCATGGAAACTATAAACCTAATGTACCATTACCTTGGAGCTTGCTGAAGCCCCTATGGGATCTTTTCCAACTTGACACACTAAATTATCCTACCCTTGAATTCATAACCGAATGACACTATATATAAATCCTCTTCTCTAAATCACCTATGAAGGAAATTTGTCTTCAATCTAGTTCTCTAATGAAAAATTCATCTACTGTCCCAACTAAACTCAATACAATACGTATGGAAGTCATTTTAATACTAGGAGAAAATATTTCACAAAAGTTTCACTACCTTCTTTTGTTGTTCAAATATTTTCTAAAAGCCTTTACCTTGTACTTTTCTATCCACCCTCTTATTCCTTATTCGGTAACCCATTTGTCTGCAATGTCCTTTTCTTGCTGACAACTTAACCAAATCCCAAGTTGTTTGTTCAAGGAGTCCATCTCCTCATCCTTGCCATGCTCTTGCCTAAACATGGGTCTCATTCCTTGCATTGCTTCTTCAAAAAATTTCATGGTTCACCCAATATCGTCAATAATAAATAAGATTGAGGAAGGTGTATGTAAATCTTTTTGAGGTGTACTTACCCTTTGGACCTTCTCACAGGAGTGTGGGGGGTACAGAGGCTCATTTGGACCTACGACATTTGTTTCTAATTCTGCAGTGCTGGGACTGGTCACCTATGCCAATGCCAATTATGCTAATGATTCAATTTGGATTCTTCTGTAATCGCTTTACCGTTCAGATGACTAATGCTACTCAGGGAGGTCAACAAATTGGTACTTGAACCCTGTAGATAAATATTTTTAACCAAGAGTTATTTTTCATTCCAAAATTCTCAACTGGTTCGTCCTTGGGATCCAAAATTTGATCCTTTACATTCTCTTTTCCTTCAATTTAATGTCAAGAATTCTAATAATTTAGAATTCTCTAAATCCCAAAACAGATCCAAAAGCCTAGATCATAACCAATGATTTGAAAACGTTGGAATCTCTAAATTTGCATCCATTTTATTTTCTATTTTACTTATCAATATACACAAAAGCTCGAACTAAAAACTTTAAGAAAAATAAATATCTACCTTTTTTGTCCAAGTTCCTCTGGTATCCCCATTCTAGGAACCTGAAGGGCCCACGGTTTTAATCAAATAAATTGATGTACAAATACTTTTGACCCAAAAAATGCAATGGCAGCGACAGGTATCCTCACTACTTCTAGCACGTTCCATGATTATCAATTCATTATTTCTACAAACCATGATCTTGTGGTGTCTTGAACCATCTTTCTCTATGTATTCCATTCAGTGACAATAATCATGAAAGCCTTGCCAAAAGTCACCACCATGTTAAGATCTAAGGCCTTTAACTTTGAATTTGATTCATCTCTCAACAAGGGATTTTTCATCTGTTCAAAGTTTCAAAAAACATTAATATTTAGTTTAATACAATAAAACCCATACCTTGCTTATAGATAATCAATGAAAGTAACCTTAATACTGAGATACTCCATGAGAATTTACCTAGGATGGTACCACACATCTGGTGTACAGCCTCCATTTTTTCTCCTTCTAGTTGCCCCAAAATTGAGAAATTATCACTCTCTTTTATTTCCAAAGACCAATGCCAAAGAAATTAAGATATAAATATTTCAATCTGTACTTACCTTAGCCTTAAAGATTAACATCCTGTTTGACTCATATGACCCAACTAATTATGCACATGCATGCATCTGAATCTGAAAGTTAGATAATAAAACAGAAAAGGAATTATAATATATGTAGATAAATATATAACGATTCCTATCTATTGCATTTGCACAAAAATAACCCTTGGGAATTTCTAGAGTCTACTATGAATTGTAACCATGAACCAACTTCACATAGTTACCCACAGAAATAATATCTCCTTGAGGCTGGCACATGCCTTCACATTTGGAATACAAAGTATTTCCATTCTACAATTTTTCGATGGACTTCCCCTTTACTAGTAATACTGCAAGGTTCATCATCACCCAAATAAACATGCCCAAAATTTTCGTGGAGATAATTTCTGAAATAACCCTTATTAGGGGTTACATGGAAAGAAGCTCCTGAATCTAAAACCCAAGATTCTTTTCTATTATCTAAAGAAAGAATAAGAGCATCTTGCATTACCTCTTTTGTAATATTTTCCTCTTGACTTTTTTCTTGGTGTTGGTTCTCTTTATCCTTTGACCAACAATCTTTCTTTGCATGCCCTTTCTTTCCACAATTCCAATAGGTTATTTCCTTACCTCTAGATTTAGATCTTCCTTTCCTTGACTTTGATTTCCCATTATTCTTACTCTTGGCTACCTATGATTTCTACATTCAAAACATTCCCAGATGATGACTCATCTATACTTTTCCTGTGAATTTCTTCATTCAATATTATACTAACCACATCATCAAACTTCAAAATATTATTGGTAGATGTTGTATTACTAACAACCATTACCAAGTTATCCCAACTATCAGGAAAAGAACCTAAGAATAAGAGTGATTTTTCTTAATCATAAAACTGAATATCAAATGATTTTAATTTATTTACAATAGATCGGAAATCATTCAAATGACTAGATGCAGATCCACCTTCATGCATCTTAGAACTAAATAGTTTCTTCATCAAATAAAATTTATTTGAAGCACTAGGTTTTTCATATAAATTCGCAAGAGATTTCATTAACTCTACCGTTGATGTCACTTCTATAATATTAGAAGCCACAGATGCTTCTAGGCTCAATCTTCTAGATCCCAAATCCTTTCTGTCAAGAATATTCTATTCTTCATCATTCATCTTCGTAGGTCTAGAATTTTCATCCAACAGTAAGTAAAAATCTCTTTGATACAGATAATCCTCAATCTGCATCTTCCATAATTGATAATTTCATCCTTCAAACTTATCTACCTTATATTTGTTTTCTTTTGCAATTGTTGTAGATCCCACTCAATCAGAAAACCCTCTGTGAGTAAACATGTCAACACACAAAATCCTCAAAAAAATATCTGATACCAGTTGTTGGGATTAGCACATAGGTTGTACAAATAATATATCAGATCCAAACATACATGAAATAAAAGTGGATATTCTACCATAATAACTATACAAAACAAGATATATAAATCAACACCAGATTTAATGTGGTTCACCCAATGTGGGCTACATCCACCAAGAAACAAGCCAATATATTATCCAAAGTTTTCAGAAGATATACAATGAATATTTACAATCTTCCACACCTCTCACAATGTACAATAATTTATTTATCTCCAGCTTCTCCTTCTTCTTCAATAATTATCTCATACTTATTTACACAATAACCAATAACACTCTCTTCTAACCCTATCTTTCTAGCTTATAAATACCTTATACAAAATTAGGGTACTTAGTTATGCAATTACAATCAATAGATCTACTTTAATACTAAATTTAGATCTAATTCATGTGATTTAAATGAAAAAATCACGCACACGTAACTGACGCTGGTTAGCCCTAACTAATGACGGTTCCTACTTTCCTGACCAATGTCGGTCATAGGTGACTGATGTCAGTCCCTTCATAACTGATGCCGATTACTGTGTTTTCCATCAAGTTGATATAACATGCTGAATTGAAGTAATTGAGCTCCACATCTCAACAACATTACTACAAAGAGGTCTCAAATTGCACACATTTATCCACCTAGAGATGTAATAGTGATACATATGTACTATCTCAGATAATGTGCTCACTTGATAATGTATTTTAGTGACTTAACATGTTTGTGATTGAATTTTCTTGGAAGGTTTTCAACTTGGCAAACTAGACTCTTGAACTTATTTAAGAGTGCTTTAGAATTATGTGGTGTTCAATTTTAATGTGTGTTGATGCTTGAGGGATATTTAGGAGAGATTTGAGAGTTTTTTGGTATGATTTAAATTTGAGGAGTTCTTGTAATTTCTACGTGAGTAAATGAGTGCATTTGAATTGCTTATATAGGGTTTTGTAGGTTTAATTTCACATTAAGGATGACCTTAGATTGAATTTTTTGGTAGCTTGATCCTTTTTTGGTGGTCCTATATGGGCATGAAGTGAGGTGTTGTGATGTAGACACCTAACAATAACAACTTTCAAATCATCTATTATAAGGCTTATACCATCAAAATTTACCTTACCCTACAACGCGAGGAACATCAGGCTTAATTAAATGCTTAAAAATGACTTATTCATACAAATGTTACCAATTTTACCTTGGATGAATTTCAAGGTCTATATCCTATTCCACACTCTGCAAATCTTGCCAATTCATTGATCACAATGGTCCTTGGACAAGAGACAATTCACTCTTCTCATTCTCTAAACTATTCCTCCTTTTCTTTACTAGATTTTTAACTCTAATTGAGACAATTTTAATCTTTTAACACTTTAAAAATTATTTACTCACCTTCCTCTCCTTCCAACACCTATTATGTACTCTACCTCTAATGTACTTCAAGCCTCCAACTACCCACCTTTCATCCACAATTACTTGTACAAACCTTTCTCATTTCTTCATTCAAGATTTTCTACTAGGCTTCCTTCTTCAACAACCAAACTGGGGTTTTGGATTATTTTCTTACTCCCTCTATCAATACCATATCCAAACACCTTGAGATATAATTATAATGATTATAAAAATTGATTCAAACCACTAAAAGATACAATACTAGTCTCTCTTATCCAAAACTGTTCTTTCCCTTCTTGAAGTAATGTGTTTTTACACTATAGAGTTGTATAGCCTTTTATGAGTGTAGTTGAGATATTACATACTCCATTAGTTTATTTTTATCACCTTATATGAATGGAAAAAATTTGGAGGTTCCACTCTTTTCACAATTCCTTCTAATCCACTTCCTGTGTTTTGGTCTACCAACCTATAACTAGGTCTTGAGAAATTGATTATCATGCATGAAATTGATTATATTCAACTTCTATATGAAATGGGAAGTTATTAAATAAATAAATAAGAATATTGTAATATGAAAAAAATTATCCCATTTAGATTCAATGGCTAACCCTTACTCCCTTTGTAAACTTACACCTCAAATTAGACTTCACAGTCTGTGCACACAATGTTATAGGAGACCGGTAAAGAATTATCTTGAATTCACAATTAAAATTTGAGAATTATTCTTCAATCACTTATTATACCCATTGAATATGCCTCATATGAAATCTCAGACCTTAATTCATTTTTTAGGGATTTTTTAATATCCAAATTCTTCCCTAAACCCTAACTGGGTCTTCTCAGAGCCTGAGAGGTTTTCTTTTCTCATATCTCCCACTGTAACTTGATCCAAAGCTTAATTTTTTTTTTGGAGATCAAAATCAAGGCTAGGAACAATATTTTCTTACCAGTGGAGGTGGAGGAATTTTTAAAACTTGATTCTTTCTTACTTTCCTTCGTGGTACTGTAGATGGCATACACAGTTGAAAGAAGAATTCACTGTTAAGTTTGGTGATGCTTTTACTCAATGACCCTGCATGCATGATTTGTTATTTTATCTTAGAACATTGGACACACCATATATTTATTATTCCACTCTACTAAAACAACCAAACTACTTCTCTAAAGAAAAAACTCTCAGTTATAACTTAGGGTTTTTTTTGAAACCCTTGCATGTAAAGAAGACCCTAAGTAAGAGCCTCAACTTTCATATTAATTTTTCTACCTTAAAAATTTTATTTTATCATTAAATAAGTTCATGTATCGATCCAAAAGTCAATAAATTTTTAGAATTTCTTAACTATTATGCAAGGACATAGTTTTAGGTATCAATTCAGGATGATCAAGAAATTTCCCAATATGCAACACAAGATTAAATTTTTGTGACTTAAATTATTGGCATTGTCTTCTCAACATAGTCAATTAATCACAATAAGAGTCCTTTGCATCTTCCCATAGGTTGACCACTCAGATTTATTACAAATAGTTCCTAGTTTCACAATTAGTTTCATAGTTACAAGAGAAATCAGACATAAGGAACATCAAAGACCAAATATAAAGTTTTTATTACTCATTTCTTAGTTAAGGATTATCTCTTATGAACCTCTGATACTAATAATACAACACTGTCAACCATAACCGTTATGTAAGAAGTACCACCACCTGAGTTAGCACAAATCATATAAAATACCATCTCTATCTTGCTTAAGTAAATTCACCTCTAAACCCTATAAAGCAACTCTTCATTTCTTGCAAACACAAAAATTAAGATTATTTTCATCCATGATCTATTCACAATTATAGAGTATAAGATTCAGGGATTATAATCTTACACAATACAACACCCATTCATTAAGAATACAAATAAAACCACACAAACTCAATCTTCCCTTCAATATTCCTTGAAAACCTTCACATTTGATTCACTACCCAGGTAAGAATAATATTACAGTTAATTTTTTGCAATTTATAACCCTTTCATCAAGTTGTAACCGAATCGGCTTCTTGGTCACATGAGTTTAACACTAGTTTTCTTAACTCAAAGACTATAATTCTTGTTTTCTCACCCAACTTATGAATTCTAGTCCCTTAAAAGGACCTGAGACTCTTAATTACATCTCATTTCATCATCTTCCAAGGTTACAAGCTCCAAGAGTTCATGAAAACAACAATAACAAACCAAAAAATGGTCTCCACACTCAAATTTGACATTTTGGAGGGAAATGATTATTTTGAAATTTGAAAAGCCTAGATACCAACTATCACTTAAAAATGACTTAGATGTACTCCTAGGACCTAAAGACACACCCGTAAGACATAATTGATATCATCCTGATTTATTGACAAGGAAGGAGTTGATTCTCCTGCATCATGCTGGAAAGTTTTGGGAATGAAAATTGGAAGTGAGATATATATATTTTTTATTATGGGTAAAAGAGGGTTAAGGGGACCTACCCCATACAATAAGGAGAAAAATATTTATTGATGTGGAAAGAATGAAGTATCCTCTACCAACGACATCGTAAATCAAGGAAAACACAACTAATAGTACAAACTAATAACAAAAACACAAACATGAAAGATCATCCCTAGGAACCCTTCCCATGGGATCTAAGGCACATTTTAAGGGATTATTTGTTCCCTTTCTTTCTTCTTTACACAGTAGACCAACCATTACCAGAAATCAGATTTACATTTTCTGTTGTGTGAACTGGTAAACTCGTTTCCGTATTATTGTTGTCTAACTCTATACCAAGAGGAGAGGGTGAAGTCCCAACCTCACAACTCTCCTCTACATTGTTAGACAAAGGGAGAATATCCTCCTCCACTGAAGCTAATTCCTCATTCGCAGATCCATCTTTAGACTTAGAATCATAATGACTGTGAACAACCAACAAACTTAGATCCACATTCTTCCACCAAGAAGTGTGTCTACCTGCATATTTCTTCCCATTATTGCAATCCATAACTACATGTCCAAGTGTAAAGCAGGTTTTGCATATGAAGGGAAAACCTTCATAATCCAAGTTTTGAGTCCATATTCTATCCTCCACCATAAGATCAATAGAAGCAGGGAAATTCATTGAGGTGTTCATATCAACTAAAATGCAAGCATACATAATATACTCATATAAAGTCATTTTTGTGTCAATAGCCAAGGTTTTACCCAGAGTGTCACAAATGGTGATTAAACATTTATCATCCCAAAAATGTAAAGGAAGATATGGAAGATGGACCCAAACAGGTCTGATATGGAATGTTTCAGTGATTGGATTAAACAGGGGAAACCATGGCTTCATGAGTAGAAAATGGGATTGGAAGTCCCACAATCTATCAAAAATTAATTCTCTATTAGAGATAATATCAAAGACAAAAATGAAAAAACCTCTAGTTAAAGGGTAAATTTCCACTTTACCATCCATTAATGGCTTCCAAGAAGAAGAGATCCAGTCATACAGAGTGGGAAATCTAGGACAAAATTTGTTGAATATGCAAATAATGCCCTTTTCCTTGAAATAAGCCTCTATTTTCATAACAGATGGGCCAAAACACACAAAGGGGGACAATTTGGCATGTGAAATTTCCTTTAGAGGAGGATTAGTAGAGGATTTAGCCACATCAGCAAAGCTTTTAAATATGCCTTGATTCCCCAAACACACAGCATCCAAAAAACCATCCAAACTTCCTGAGGGTAAGATTTGAGACAAAGAGGGAGAGGTAGGCACATCGACATCATTTCCACTTAAAGGTGATCTAGCTGAAGAACCACTAACATTCTTCAAAAAAACCCTTGTCGTAGTAGCAGAAGCAGGGGAAAAAATAACAACTGTAAAGACATTCGTTTTTGATAGCAGAGGAGTCCAGTTGTTCTGCCCCGTAGAACCTCCAACACCACTAGCAGTCCTGAGCCCGTATCCTCCCATGCCGCTAGTGAATTTTCCTAAGCATCCATGACCCTTTAGAGTAGGTCCACATGGAATCCACTAGGGTTAGGGCATTCATCCACAGTTTTCATCACCACAGTTTTCTTTGGAATTGAGATATTATTATAGACTTATGAAATCAATTTTATGAGTGACTAATTAGTGTAGTGAGGAGATACATTCATGTAAAATAGGCCCAAGGATTAGTATTTGATCTTGGAATGTGAACACAAGTTATGAATTAGGATTAAGACAAACTTGACATTATCAAATGATAAATAATGTAGTTTACGTGTCTACATTTTCCCCCTTTAAGAAAGGAAATGATTTTTTCTTAAAGGAATAGATAAATGAGTGCGTAGACACACTCTGTCTTCACTAGAGGTGCTTGATTTTCTTAAGTGTTGATGTTATATCCATACTAACCTATAACACATAGTGTAGTCAATGTCCATACAAGAGTTGAACTTTAAATACGATTTAAAAATTTATGTGAGACTTGAAATTGTAACTTTCAAATTTGATAAGTGAACAAATAATGGAAGCACACATATTTTTCTTATTAAAGGATAAGCTCCTTAATGAATTGCTTAGTGTATATGTTAAAAATATTAGTGGTGCAAATGTGATAAAATAAGTAAACTTGCTTCCCTAATCTAATCTTCTCAACAAATACCTTAGATATAAAAATGGATTGAAAATGGGAGAGAGCCAAATACCTGCACTTCCCTACACGTTGCAAAACTACTCCTTTGATGTGTTGGATTTTCTCTAGATTGATTGTTGATTTATTTAGATGTTGGTGGGGACACATGAGAAACAACTCCCCTTATAACTTGATGATTTTTCTTAAATAATGCTTGATGAAGGATTGAATGATGATATATTGTAGATGAATGATGGATGGATTAAGTGATTGAAGATAAAATGACAGAGGTTATTTATGGATTTATAAGTTCCTTTCTCTCATGGAGGATGATAGTTCGATTTATAGCCGAGGAGTGGATGATTCAATGGCTAGGATGAAACCAAGTTGGATTTGGATCAAGGGTGGAGAATGCATGTGAAGATTTTAGAGTGGAAGACTCTAGAATTTGAGTTCAAAATTCATGGAGTGAAGAATCTTCCATTGAATTAAAAATTCAATGGAAGGAGAGATTTAGAGAGGCTTCTAAAAATATAAGCCACTAGATTTAGAGGTGTGAGGATGTGATTAGGATTAGGATTATATTAGATAGATGTAGGGATGTGCAGGCTAGGTGGGTAGGTAGATGTACGAATATTAAATTCCTTGAAAATGTTAATGAGGAATATTAGTGAGGTAATAAGACATTATTAATCAATTAAAGGATTATGGGTTGAAATGGGATATGATAATGAAATAAGAGGATTAATGATGGAAATGTTGTGATAAATGATAAATAATGATAAAGTGTAAAGATGATAAAATGGATTAGTAATAATTAGTTATAATTAATCATGTTGACATTTTAGATGTATATATTTTGCCCCTTTTTGAATTGTTATTACAGAGAAATGAATGTTCAAAGAAAAGAAATGTCAGGATGGTGATATGATTCCCCCTCGAGGGGTTAGGTGGGGAGGGAACAAGTCGGGTAAACACTCAAAAAGAGGAGACACCAAAGTTAGTAGATGAGAGAGGATTAGAGAATGAGAAGATTGATGAGTGAGATGATTAGAAGATTGAGGATTCAGAGGATATTGGATGTTGGAGTAGAGGATGCCCTAGTCAAGGGGTTAGGATTTTAGATTTGAAGATGGTAGATTTGATGATGTTATATTTGATGTTTGATTGGATATGAAGATAGGGTATTGGTTTATAGGATGTTTGATTTGGAGGATTAGACGATTGAAGATGTTTGGATGAGAGAATAAGGAGCGGTTTTTGAATCTATTTGGATGATATGTTATTAATGAGAATAGGATTGGGATGATGATTGATGAAGTGATGAGAAAGGGTGTTAGTATATTCCCCAGCCGAGGGGTGAGGATTTTGGATGTTGGATGTGAGATGATAATATTTGGATGTGGATATTGATTGATTGTTAAAGGATGGATTGAATAAGAGGGTGAGGAGGTTAGATAGTTAGTTAGATGATGATGGGGATTAAGTGTGGATGATGATAAGGATAAATTATGATGATAAAAGTGGGATGTGATACCATAAAGTGCCCATTGTTATCATCATTAGAAATTTTATTGATGTGGCATAGAGCAATATGCACCATGGTATAAAGATCGTGGTGACTGAATTACTAAATGCCCTTATCCTCATATCATTGGAAAAATTAATATTATGATGATCCTCATATCATTGGACCAAAGAAAATGGCCTTGTATCATCATCTGTGTAAAAGAAAAAGAATAAAAAGGGGCCTCATATCATCAGCCAAAATGTAAATGCAGACAAAAAAACAACACACACAAGCAAAAACACACACATTGTATTTTTGTATATTGTTTTTTTGGTGTAATTTTGTGATCTTTTTATGGATTTTTTTAATGTTTTGATTTTTAGACTTTAGATGTTTAGATCGTTGGATTGTGGATTTTCAGATGTTTAGATGGATGTTTTGATGTTGATATTTTAGAAAGATGAAAGTATTCAAGATGGGATAGTTCATGGGTGGATGGGAAGGGATGTAAGATGGGATGCAAGTATCTCATATAAGTCCTAAAGTATGTTTGAGTAGGATGAAAGGTAATTTTTGAGGGAAATTGGATATGGTAGATAGGATAGGGATTGATTGATAGATTGATAGATTATGATTATATGGGATGTGGGATGTGAGATAGATAGATTGATGGGTGTGGTATAGGATAAGATGGGGGATATGGAAGATGGTAAGACATTACTTGAAGTATAGGGGGTGGGATAGATGCGGTATATCCACAAGTATAAATTAGGGTGGCTTATGTGGATAGATGAATGAGTTCGAGTTGTCCCCAGATCTCTAAAATGAATGATACCCCTAGCAGGTGATACTAAGTCTACACCAGTCACGATGATGACAGTTGAAAAGGACCAAGATGTGGATTGGATGAAAAATAAATGATCATCATCTGCCCATGGATGTTTTATCCAAGGGAAAAAGGGATGTGGATGTGATGGATGGAGGAAAATAACATCAGTGATGAACAAAAGATGAGCGTAACGACACATGTTGTAATGAAAGAGTTGGACTAAATTTTTTTTTGACCAAGGTCTTAGTAATGCATGGAAACATGTAATCCATATGTCTCTACGAGATCAAAGTGTGTGTGATTATGATGGTTAATTACCTCTTGAAGTGAATACGTAATGGGTAGTATGTGAAGAGAAACTAACTAATGTATAGGGAATGACTAAGTCAAATAGGTAGATGGAGGGTGAATGGAAGGATAAGCCATGCATTTCTCTTCTTCCAGCCAGATGTCCATAGCCTCGATGGAGATACATCCGATTCTTGTCAAAACATTTCTCTACTGCCAGCTAGGCATCCATAGCCCTAGTAGTGATGCTGGAAACAACTCTAGAGAGAGTCTTGAGGTGGATTTTATTTGATATATATATATATATATATATATATATATAACTGTGATATGCTTTTTTACTTTTTGATTTTTAGATTTTTTAGTAAAGAGGTTCCACTCTCTTGAGAACTCTCAAAGGGTTAAGAATAACTAGTGGCTTGATGGGGGGAGGGAAATGAGTATGGACATGACATTGGATGGAGTGTTAAAATATGTGCCCAAGGGTCTTCACCTAAGTTGATTAAGTATGTGGATCAATAGGAGGACAATTGCACTTAAAATTTGGAGGTAATGATAGACCAAGGTCACATGAATGCAATAGGTATTAATGGATGTGATGATAAGAATGGATGTATATGTTGGATGGAAGGAGGATGGTTGGGAAGGAAAGAACATCCGTGTGTAGGTGAAGAATTATGTGCTCAATCCATTTTTATGTGTTTGGTATTTTTAGGGGGATTAAATGATTTGTGAGTAGGTTGGGTGGTTGGGATAGTAGGATCAATAAGAGGAGTGGTAGAAATGGGTTGTGATGGAGTAGTCAGAGGGACATTGTTAGTGTTAGGTTTATAACCTAAGCCTAAATGACCTGGATTTTAATAAAGGGAGATGGGTTCACGAATTCCTTGTTCATAGATGCGTAAGCCTTTTCCTTGATGTTTTATATTAGTGAACATATTTTTGGCCATATGATATGAAGTGGATGGGGAAGATGATGCCATGTGGTCATCATGAGATTCGGGGGTTGTAATTCTATCATCACTTAAGAGGTCGGACTTAACAAAGGATGAGAGGTGAGATTGGTTTTGGTTTTTGGTCAGTAAGGGATGTTTGGATGTACGATGATATTTTTATGGTTGAATATGTTTGAATATCGAGTGGGATTTGGATGGTGGATGATGGTCAAGGAGAGGATTGGGATGTAAATGTGGTGGATAAAAAGATACAAGGACAAATAACCCTTGTTTAATGAGGTTTTAGACATAAGACCTAAATTACATGCAATGATTGGTCGAATGTCCATGGGTGTGATGGAAGTCACAATAATAGTGTTCCCGATACAAAGAGGGTTGGGAAGGTTTTGATAATGTGATTTGATTGGTGGATGGATGATCATGTTGAAGGTTTTTAGATGATGGAAGATGGTGGTTAGGGACTCTCCTAAATGAGTGAAGTGGTTTGGGTTAAATAGTTTTAGGGGAGTAGAAAGTAAAGGTGAAAGATTGGGTGGATCATGAGATGTTTTGGTTAATTTGGATTAAATTGTTTTGTCTTAGAAGATTAAGGGGATGGATTAGGCCTAGAGGCTAAAGTGGATGGTTTGGGCTTGGAGGCCGAAGTAGATTTCGTTTATTTTAGATTGGCTGGAGAATGTGGCTTTGAGGTAGATGGTTTTGGATTAGGATTAGATTGTTTGGGATTAATAGATGTAAATGAAGGGGATGAGGCAGATTTAGATGAAGGGGATGGGTGTGATATGGGGGTCACATTAGATTTGGGTGATGTTGGGGATGAAAAATATTTGGGAGATGAGTGTGGTGTAGGAACCACTTTAAATTTGGTTGATTTATGGGATGAAGTAGACGAAGGTGGCATAAGACGCTCATCAAAATGGGTAGGAGATGGGGTGTGGAGAATATTGGGATTGTATTTCATATGTTTGGTAGTTGGGGACTTAGGATTCATGTTATATGTTTTAGGATTGGGGGATGGTGGAGTTGAAATAGAATTAGAGGATAATATAGTATCAGGTTTAGGTAATGAAGGAGGTAAGATAGGATTAGGTATGGATGAAGAGGACGAGGGTATCTTAGGAGCCAAATTATATGGTTTAGGATTAGGGGTAGAATGGGATGAGGGTGATTAGGAGTCACAGTGGATGACATAGTTTTGATAGGATTGGCCTTAGGTGGTAGAGGGGATGAAATAGGATTAGAGGCTAAATTTGATGATGGATTAGGGGATGTGAGAATATCTAGGAGAAATTATGTAGGATTGGATTGGGATGATGAAGATGAAGAGAATGGAGGATTAAGATGATATGTGAGTGATGATAAATTTGGGTTAAGTTGTGGGATTGTTGTGGATATGTGAATGTGGCTCGATTATAGGTTTTACAATGATTGGATTGAGAAGTTGATATTTTGGATGGTGGTGGATTATCCACTAGGTTTTGATGGGATGTAGGTGTAGGTCATGATGATTGATATGGGATTTGGAGGTTGGAATTTAGGATGTCCGTGTGGGTTTGGGATTGGTGGTTAGATTAGCAAGGACATAAAGGAGGTCCTCTTGGTCTAGGTCAAAGTTAGTGAGGTTGTCACAGTTGATGTAATTTCCTTGTGAGGATAGTAGTTTATGTTGATTAGGTTAGGTTATGGATAGAGATGATCTAGGTTCCTCAAAGAGGAAGTCAATGGGGTGAGGGGTAGATATCTTAAGAAGGGGAAATTATGGATTGGGTTGGCTGGGAGATGATGGTTTAGGAGGTGATTGGTTGATACATTATTTAAAATCAAATATTTTTTGGTTGATTTTTTGGATAGTTTTAGGATGATAGGATCATTATGTGGTGGTTGATTCAGATGACAAGGAGGGGATTGGTTGAGGTAGGATGTGAGATTTGAGATTTTTTTATTACGGTGTTGGACAGAGTGTGATATTTCATGATCAAAGAGATATGGTTGACTTTTATGGTTGGGGGATGATGGGATAACTTGGTTGATGGATTTTGAAAAGAGCTAGGGGTTTGGATGTTGGTTTAGAGAGGATGGGGATTGAGGATCAAAGGTCACAGTTTGATAGGATGTGTGCGGGATTATATTTGGATTACGTTGGTTGATTAAGGGTGGTGATGGGATTAGGATTGGGATTGTTTTATTAAGGATGGTTGATTATGATGATGTTTGATTATTTAAAATTTTAAGGTGACATGATGGTTAAGGGTGTTCACAAGCAAGCAAAAAACATGAAATATAAATCCTAACTAGTCAAGTGGGATTAAAATCAAACTATATTCCACTTTCAATACCAGACACAAAAATATGGTGACATAATTTTCCCTCCACCTATGTGTCAATGTGGGGTTGGCTAGTGAGTGATCTTGGGGAGTGCAGCCTCCTCCTTGCAATGTAGCTTGATATGTGACAAAAAGGTTGGCTAGTCTAGGATGAAAAATTTCAGTAAAGGAGCCCCTGATATATCTTTCTGTACTTGGGGCCCAAGTACGTGTTGCAAGGATGTTTTCTAAGACCTGGGTATTAGGACGTGAAAGCCCCTCACTTCACACTGCTCTTAAAATAAGTAAGCGCTTAGCTAATAATGATAACTATCCAAGAATTTGTATACCCCTCCATAACACAGGGCATGTTTACATGTGTGGAGATGAAGCCCATAGTCATGAGAATCCTAGAACTATGAAAAGTGCATGGATATCAATTCTATGTCATGTTGTCCCTACAAAAGAAAAATGAGAAGGCTAGTTGCTTTTGATCCTCAATATAGTCTTAAGACACGAGAGGAGAGCATACACAATTTTGTCTTCTGGATGAACAAAAAATAAAGGAAAATACACAAAAATGATGATAAATGCAAGATAAAAGATGATAAAATGAAATGATAAAGATTATTATTTGATGATTGGGTTTTCAAGAGGAGGCCCTATGAAACAAGGGTTAGTAGTTTGATTTTTTGAACCTAATATATTTGACCAAACGAGTTGTAAAACAAAATGATTAGTAGTTTTGAGTCCTAAAATAAAAAAATAAGGTTATATAACTCAATATAAATATGAAAATGGAAGGAATATGTCCTTGTTTATGAGATTATCCTATACAAATATAATGTTAGAACCTAAAAAAAGTCACCAAAACACTTGAAAACAAGATTAGACTGCTAGTTGCAAGCAAAAACTGTGATTCTACAAAGGCATTTATTGACAAGGCATAGGTGATTAAGTATGGAAAAGGATCCAAATTATATAAAATGTGTCACTTTATGACATAGGCACCATTCTTTGCAGCATAGGTGCCAATGTATGGCAAAAGACTAAAATAGGGTCAAAACTTGCAAAAAACATGGTTTTTGTGTTAGAACAAAGGCTCTGAAGTCTCAACAAAGGAAACATAGTTTGGGCATAGGTGCAAATTTATCACAAAGGAACCATTTCATGTCAAAGGCACTATTCTATGTGCATAGGTGTCAATGTATGGCAAAAGACTAAAACAGGGTCAAAAACATGATTTTTGTGCTAGAATAAAGGCTCTGAAGTCTTAGCAAAGGCACCAAAGTTTGGGCATGGGTGAAAATATATTTAAAATGTTCCATTCCATGGAAAAGGTTCCATTGTGTGTGCATATTTTCCAATACATAGAGAAAATGTGTGTCGTTTCATGCTGGAAATGGAATTTGAGCCCGAAAATTGTAAATATGAAGGGGTAAATGACAACGAAACTTCTTGAAACTTGGAAAGTATGTTCAAGGGATAAAAAAATATGGAAAATGATTAAAAATGGTGGGAAATACCCAAGGTTGGTTCCTAATTATATACATTATAAATATTAGTGTGGAAATGTGAGAAAACAAGTAACTTGCTTCCCTAATCTAATCTTCTCAAAAAATACCTTAGATAGAGAAATGGATTGAAAGGGGGAGAGAGATAAATACCTACACTTACCTACAAGCTGAAAAAATCCTCCTTTGACATGTTATATTTTTTCTTGATTGATTTTTAGTTGTTTTAGATGTTGGTGGAGACACATGAGCAACACCTCCCCTTATAACATGATGATTTTGTTTGAAGAATGCTTGATGAAGGATGAAGGATGTAATGATGATAGACTATAGATGAATGATAGATTTATTGAGCGATTGAAGATAAAATGATAGAGGTTAGTTATGGATTTCCAATTTCCTTTCTCTCATGGAGAATGAGAGTTCAATTTAAAGTTGAGGAGTGGAGGATTCAATGGCTAGGATGAAGCCAATTTGGATTTGGATTAAGGGTGGAGAATGCATACAAGGATTAGAGGATTCTAGAGTGGAAGACTCTATAATTTGAATTCAAAATTCATGGAGGGAAGAAGATCCCATTGAATTAAAAATTAAATGGAGGGAGATATTTAGAGAGGCTTATAAAAATATAATCCTCTAGATTTAGAGGTGTGAGGATGTGATTAGGATTAGAATTATATTAGGTTAATAATGATGATTAGAAGTGAGATTACATGGAAATTATAGGTGCATGTTATTCAAGGAGAGAGAAACCAAGACTTGATTTTTATTCAAAGCATCAAATTACATATTTATACAATCGTAGAAGTGGTTCAATTCATCCATAGGGAGAAGAGGAAAAACAATAGATAGGGAGTGGTCACCGGAAGAGGAAGAGGAATAATGTATTACATATTTTATAACATTCCCCCCTTAATTAATTATTTTAACAAATTTACCCGCGAATCACTTTAAATTTCACCTTTCCAAGAGAGTTGGTGAGTATATTTGCAATTTGAGCATCTTTCGGGAAGTACTGGAGCTGGATGTGGTGGTTCAAGACTTGTTCTTAAATGTAGTGACATTTGACCTCAACGTGATTTGTTATTTCATGGAAAACTAGTTTTTTCACAAGATTCAACATGTTGAGTAGACAACATATAACACTTAGCAGAATGGATACAAAAGATTCATGCAGAAGAGCACAACGTATTCAAATGCATGGGAGGATTGGAAGGGAATCACACGAGGAGGACAGAGACAGATTTGGGACTTAGCCATTTTCATGATTATGATCTATTTTTGGAAGATGGAATGCAGAGCACACAAAAAGGATGAAGAATTGTATGACATGCACGTGCTATTTTTGGAAGAGTGGCATGGAGTGCTTTGCATGGGTGCGAGCTAAGAATAGGATTACTACTTCAAGTTAAACTATGAGAGGTCTATTGTTAGCATTATTGCATATAAGCCTATTATTGTAAAGGAACATGGCTATTTCTAGCATGCGACCTATTTTTTGGATTAGATAAGTGGTGAAGGTCAAGTCCCCACCCTTATAAATATGTAGTGAACTGTGTAATATAGGAGAGGTATGTAAGAACTAGATTACTATGAGATTATGCTGTCATATCTGTTATGCTCATGAGCATATGAGGCCATTACTGTAAGAAGCTTCTGTGTATTTATCATGTTTAATATAATGAAGTGTATTGGCTGAAATTGAGTGTTAATTATGTGTATAATTAGATCTTGCATGCTTGATCTTATCTTGGTTATCATTTAAATCTTTTATTCTTTACATATAGATTTAAACATGTACTGTAGAATGATCTATTAAGTATGGATCTGAATGCATAAGTCTTCATCATGCTAACATCTTGCAACAACAACCCTAAAGAGGGGCTTGGTACCTTTGTGTGCTTTGGGTGAGCACTCAGTCTAGGCTGAGTGATATGCTAGCGCACCTAGGATTTTACTGGTAAATTCTAGGCTACATCATTGGTTCCGTTGCCCGAACTTATTTTTCAGTTGTTTTTAGGATGGTTCATGATGAAGACATACCGGTTGACCCTAAAAAGTGTTGAGGAGTGGGTACATGACCTAGAAGAAGAATACGCATAGAGGTTCGACATCGGATCTGAGTTTGACACACGCAAGTGGGTGGAGCAGAATCTGGACGAATGATTGTACGAGAGATTCTTCATTATTTTTCTGGTAGAACTGTACGAGTGGCTAGTTATTTATGCATCTAAATGGAACTGGAAGTATCACACACTTGTCTAGACGTAGGAAGAATTTTAGACCCTTTATGATGCTGATCTGATTTATACTCGCATTGTGGATACATGGTTCCATGGTGTTTTGAACAACTATATCTTGGAGTACTCAATTTACACTTATTCATGCCTAGAGGTAGTTAAATTCCAATTTTTATGATATCCCAGGGCAACTTACCTACAAGGAATTCCACTGGCAAACAAAATTTTGATGCTAACCCTGAACTTGGAGAGAAAACTAATGGCTAACTAAACCCCACCATGCGCAGGGGCAGGATCAGGTTTGGTAAAATATGACAGACCTAACGACAGAAAGGAAGAGAGAGGAAAAGTGGATTAGGTATAATGAGGCACGTGAGAGGGAGATAGAGAAGCAATAGGATGTTGCAGAGTGAATGGAATTGTGGAGAAAGATATTTCGTGAAGGTTTTGAAGTTCAAGTAGAATACATGGAACTTGAGCATCAGGAACTCCCCCTTTTGGGAAAGCATGACAGGTAAACCTCCTCATCTTTATGCAGAATCATGCTAGCAGAGACGACCTGGGCCATGAGTGTGCATCTGAATTCACCCGGAAACCTTTCCCTTGTGCTTGGTTTTCTAGTATCTAGTACAACAAACAATCAACAAGTTAATTTAGGCATTGGGAGAGTAGGAGTGAGTCATATAAAAAGCATAACGATGACAACACAAATGAATTCTTTTTTATATGGGAGTACCTTTTTGGGTGTATCATCCACACAAAATTCAAGTGCACATACTTTTGGACTATCTTTTGGGAGTAGTAATATTTGGTAGACCATAGGGGTGTAGTTCAGTACTACGGTTGGGACACAGGGGAGTACATATTTTTGTCCGACTCCAACTATGGGTTTGGGATCAGGAGGCATAGGTGACTCTAGTCCTGGTGGATCTGGTGGTTCTAGAGGCAAAGGAAACACATGAGGTTATGGATCAGGTGGGAAAGGTCTACACCAAATGCAAAATATTTATATGAAGATGTCTCTTTATCTCCTAGAGTATAGGGGCATAGAAGATGCTGCTGAACATGTACACATGTGTGAAATACTATGGCGCGCACAAGGAATCACATATTCTGAGTGTAGGTGAAGTCAATTTTATAATACATTACAAAGGCGTGCACACACTTGGTACAAATTTTTTGACCCTGATCAGACTTGCATAGACTATGCATCTTTAAAAGATGATTTCCTTAAAGAATTTCATATCCCTAAGTTTGAAAAGAAGATTATAAATGCACTCAATGATATTAAGCAAGGCACTACTAAAAGTGTTAGAGAGTATGATGCTCATTTCAAAACACTGTTATCTAAATTTCTTATGATATTCATGTAAGCCAACATGCAAAATGATTTGTTAGAGGTCTGATCCACATGAAGCACTTGAAGAAAACTTACACCCTAAGGCAGTTGGTAGTATAGACACTGGGGTGAGCCCATTTTTAGAAGCACAGATCACAGCTATGACAAAGTAGTTGGAGAAACTATTGTAAAATCTAGCACATGAGATGTGCATAGGGATTTGGTGCATAGATTGTGAAGTGGAAGGTCACACCAAGAATAGTTGTTCCCATAGATTAGTACACTCATTGCTGTTGGAATATGAGATATGTCATTTAAACCATGATGCTAGCCGCTTCCCATTGCTACAACGCGTGATAAGGAAGAACGTTTCATGCTACTACAAAATTTGTAGGTCCATGACTCATGACAAGGAAGACTACTGGATGATTGGTCAGATCCATGATGCTATAGTTATTAGTGTATGATAGACATAAGTTTTAGATAACTCTAAAGGCAAGAATGAGCTTCAGGATTAGGATCACAATCATGCACGTTATGATTGAAATGAAGGGAATTTTGAAGGCAGTCGTGGCAGAGGTCAAGGATACCATGGTGGATTCAGAAGATGAGGCTGTGGTGGTAGAAGAGGTGAGTTCCCATGTGGAACATGTTATACATGCATATCTCTTAACCACTATAGGCGTGAATGTCCTTAGAATATTACACGTTCTTTATATGGAAAGAATCATAGTTATGAGGAATGCCCGGACTTGTATGAACATCTTAGTAAGCAACATAAACAAGATAAAAAAGGCACATGGATGGTTAGGATATAATGTGTAGTGGAAAATTAGTGGATGCCCAAGTTGGAACCAGAATTTGAGGCATTATAGGTAAAGATCATGACCTGTGCTGAAGTGGCATGCATGAATGAAGCATTGCATCAAAAGCCTACCATCTTTAAGGAAGAGGTTCTACATGCACGGTACCCATACCCTACTGTTAGAAGGAGGTTTATCAAGAAACCATGGAGGTACTCATAATTCTTCATTTAAAGGAGAAATCGTGAAAGATGGAGCAAAAGAAAGAATCAGAGATGGTCCAATCTGATATGGATGATTTTAAAGAAGTGTCCAAGATGTTATGTCAGGAGAATATTATTCCACTATTAAGTGATTGGTTAAAGGGAAACACTCCGTGAGAAAGTATTGAGACTGGAAGATAGATCCTACATGTAAATATTCCCCCTTATAACATCGATTATGACAAGGAAATAACTCTGAATGCTATTGTGGATGGGTGGCTTTTGAGTAATATATTGATTGATACAGATATGGAAGTAAATGTTCTTACCTTATATGTATGGGTATAAATGGGGATACCTCCATTGCAGCCATCCTCTAATGTATTGTTCATGTCTAACCGGACTTAGGCCACTCTCATTGGGGTTTTGAAAGATGCATCCATTACCATACAAGGAGCCAAGTTCACTGGATATTTTGAGGTTTTAGTGCTGACAGAGTCAAATAACTTCCCACCTCTATTGGGGCATCCTTGATGCTATGAAAATAATGCTAATCTTCGGTTGAACAAGGGTTATATCAGCTTTAAAAAAAAGGAGGAAAGAGTTATTATCCCTTTAACAGATGGCATATTTGCACCCTATGTTGAGCCCTTGAGTGAAGAAGACCTGAATAGGATTTATGTACGCATCATCTGGGATCCGTAGGTGCTCGATCCATGTAAGGAAGGAATCCTTTAATGGGAGGATGCACAGTATATTAATGATACTACAAGTGTTTCTTGTGATAATTGGGCTCATAAAACTTATGTGTTGGTAGGGCGTGAGGTAAAGAGAATATTTCCTAGTGACAACAAACCACGTTATATCAAGAGAATAGGTAACAACTTAGTACCTTGTTACACAGGAGAAGGGGACCCTATGGTGTTCCTACGTGCCATGGAAGAATAATGGATAAACCTATTGGAGAGAAGGAATATGCTATCATATAACCTACATGGGACAACATCACATTGGTGGGTGGTCCACAAGGATAATCTTGTAGGATGGGATGAAATTAGGATTTCTCTTTCTACCAAGTTCTTCAGGAGTAATGCACCTACTCAAATATCTACTTATCATGGTAATCAACATGTTCAACACCACGTTTAGTGGTGTGAGAGACGTTGGATAGAGGGGCAGGAAGCTTTACCACCTTTTCTTTGGGTGCATAAGTTTTATTCCACTCTACATGGCTGCGCGTGTGCTTGGTATTTATATGCAGAACTCCATAGAGAGACTGGAAAGTTGTCAAGATTTAATTACATGAATGACCCAGATGTTTGACTTCTTCTCTACAAAGCCTTTGATAGAAGAAGCATTAAAGGTTATAAGGTGTTTAACTATGGGGGATAGTGCTAAGGCGGAAGAAATCATTCAAGATTTATTTGATAAAGGATATCAGGAGAGAATTTTGTTGACGAAATAGAGACAAATGCCACCTTACTTCAACGCACTTTCCTTGAGAAAGAAAAAATAAAACTAGTCTACTTCGTGGATGATGAAGAAGTAGAAAATATGGACATGAACAATTCATAAGGTAGGCAAGAGGTGTTTGACAGTGCAGACAAGACCACACACACCTATCATGAACCTATGAAGACAAATAAATTGAATATTGGATCAGATGTTGAGCCTAAGGAGGCCATAATTGGAGACTATTGGCCAGACTCTGAAGTGGAAAAAATCATAGAGTTACTACGGGATTATTATGAGTTATTACCTTGGGGTTACCATGAACTTAAAGGTGTACATAAATCACTAGGGGAGATAAAGATAAAGCTTAAAGAGGGTGCATTACCAGTTAGAAATATACCCTACAAGATGAACCCCAACTTGTGTGAAAAGGTCAAAGAAGAGATTGAAAAAATGTTGAAGTCTGGAATCATCAAGCCCCTTGATGAGTTATGGGTTAGTCCAATGGTGATTAGTATCAAGAAGGATGTTTTTATTAGGATATGTGTGGAATACATGGAGCTAAATGATTTACGTGTGACTGATCCCTTTCCTATGCCATTCACTGAGGAAATCCTAGAAGGCATTGTAGGGCGTGAAATATATTCGTTTACAGATGGATTCTCAGGGTATCATCAGGTTTGGATTGCCTAGGAGGATAAGAAAAACACTCCTTTTACTACTGAATGGGGTACCTTTTCCTATACTATGATGCCTTTTGGTTTGAAAAATGTGCCTGCTATATTTTTGCGCATAATTGTTCAAGCGTTCAAGGATTTTATTCACAACTTCTTGCAAGTTTATTTGGATGATTGGATGATGTATGGATTAGTTACATATCATTGTGACAATCTGTGCTTAATGTTTGAATGATGTAGACAATTGAGTATCTCTTTGAACATCAAGAAGTGTATATTTGCTACACCATTTGGGATACTATTAGGACACATAATCTGTAAGGAAGGTTTGTTAGTTGATCCAGCTAAGGTTGTAGTCATTATAGGCCTAAAAGAGACTAACAGTTAGAGTGAGGTGTGTAAATCCTTGGGTAACATCAGCTATTATAGGAAATTCATAAACGGGTATTCCAAGGTTGTTGTACCTTTGCAAGAGCTATTGAAAGGAAAAGGTACATTCTACTGGGGAGAACTGCAATAGCGTACATTCAAGACATTAAAGGAGAAACTTACTACCATGCTATTATACATTTTCCTTCATGGGACCAACCATTTCATGTACATGTGGACGCCTCTGGAATGGCCATTGACACTGCTGGGAGAAGGTATTATAGATCATCCTATCCATTTTATTAGTAGAAAGTTGACTCCTTTAGAACAAAATTACACAACTACATAGTGGGAACCTTTGTCAATAATTTATGTGCTACATAAATTCAGACAGTACCTGCTAGCTACACCATTTGTCTTTCATACAAATCACATGGCATTGAAGTATTTAGTAAACAAGTCCATTTTATAGGGGCACATATGTAGATGGGTACTCTTATTTCAAGAATTTGATTTCATAGTTATGGTAAAACTAGGGAAAATTAATTCTGGACCAGACCATTTATCTAGAATACAATTAGGAGAATAAGCACAGGTAATTGAAGATACCATGATAGATGCACAATTATATAGGTTACAAAAAGTGCCATTAGAATTATAGGACATTTTTGTATTTCTACGAACATGTATGGCACCAGAAGGAATGAAATCCTTAGAGAAGAAACAACTTGTTATAAGTGTGGCACCCTATATGTTGATTAGCGGTGACCTGTACAAGTTAGGTCGAGATGAAGTATTGCGCCGTTGTATACTAGAACATGAATACATAGACATCATGGAGGAATCTCATAGTGGTATTGAAGGTGGACACTATACATATGACAAAACTGTGCGCAAGATTCTACTTGCTGGATTATGGTGGGAGACCCTGTATAAATATTATAAAGCATATTGTAAGGCTTTTGATCACTGTCAGTGCCTTAGGAAACTAGGTCAATGAGATGAAATTCCTCTCTGACCTATTATTAGTACATTACCATTTGAGAAGTGGGTTATTGATTTTGTGGGTCCTATTTCACCAACCGCATGTAGGACTGGATCATGCTATATCATTACTTACACAAACTATTTGACAAGGTGGGTAGAAACAATGCCTACAAAGGATTGTACATTGGCTACAACAACTAGGTTTCTATGGGAAAATATTATTACGAGGTATGGATGCCCTTTATGTTTGACCAGCGATAGGGGACACATTTTCTGAATGAGACAATCATAATTTTATTAGATGAATTCATGATTGCACACCATAAGACTATACCATTTCATCCTCTGGAGAATGGGACTTCTGAGGATTTCAACAAGATTTTGAGCCAGACATTGACCAAAATTTGTAATGTTGGAAGAAAGGTTTGGGATGATAAAGTGTCTATATTACTTTGGGCATATCGAACAACATATAAAATGTTGAACAAAGCCACACCATTTGAGTTAGTGTTTGGCGTGGAAGCAATCCTTCCTATAGATTCATGCTCCCTTCTTTGTGTATTATGCACACTGGAGGTTTAGCTGATGAAAAAACATTAGAAGAACAGATTGAGAAGTTACTCAAAATGGATGAGCGATGCGCAATAGCACGTTGGAGTAAAAAATAAGAAAAGGCTAGGCAGAAAGCATGACATGAAAGGCACATTAGGGATACAAAGTTCACAAATGGACAAATGGTGCTCATTTATGATTCTAAGTTTTCACGCCATCCAAACAAACTCAAACTCACACACTTGAAACAAACTCTTGTCAATTAGAGGCACTTGATGGAACACAGTTACTCAGGTACTTCAATGAGAGTAGGTTGAGGCCCTACTATAGATAAGTCTTCTTGGTGTTTTTAATAAGGCAGTGTTTCCATTTAGATTAGGTTTTCAATTCTATAATTTCTTAATGTATTTCCTTCTTCGTTGCTATGCTTTGTTAATTTAGTTGGTGTTTTTATGTAATAAGCGTGTTTGCGCGCCAGAAGCTAATAATTATTTGAAGAATTTTTATGTGCAGAGGACTGCACATACCATTAGTGTGGGGTAGTTATTGATATCTAGGTACAAGACTGTTGAAAATATGTACACATGAAAGGAACAAACTGCTACGAGTGCTATTCAAAGTTAGAGAATTATAAAAATAAAGAGATTGCTTCTAAAAACGAGGACCATAGGTGGAGATGAATGAAGAAACAAGTATAATGTGAGGTAAGAATGGGCCATGGGAACTACCAAGGGAAGGAACAGTGGTGAGGTACTCGGGTTCATGGAGGCATGCTAAAGAGAAGTCCATGGCTAGAAGGTAGGAAGGTGCACTAAAAGGTTATAGCTTGGGTGCGAAGATGTACTGCATGGAAAGAACAAAAATGGTTGATTAATGAGAGGATTTTTTGTAGGTGAAGGAGCAATAAATGCACTAAATTTTTGAAAATCTATATAAGGATGGGATGTGAGTTCAATTTTACCATTGCAATTACAAGAATTTAAAAATAGGTAAGTGCAAACAAGTCGAACAATTGTGTTGAGGTGTGAAGAGTGTGAAACCAGACGTGGAGAGAAGATTTGTGTGTAGGAGAAGCTTGCATCCCCATAGGTCAAGGGTTTGATCAAAGAAGATGTGTTACGAAGGAGCTAGGGCATGGAGATTCAAGATAGGGTTTTAACTTACTCGTTACAGAGGGTAGAAAGGAGAATTTTTCAAATGACATCGAAGAAATCACCTATAGTAGGAGTAAAAGGAAAGAAGAAGGTTGAAGTGGACGAAGAAATTTCCCTTGAAAGTAATTTTTCAGAAATGCAGTATCTAGAGGGTGTGATTGTGGGACAAGAATGGCATTCCCACATCTATAAATGTAAAATCAGTGATTACAACCATCATACATCAGATAATAAGAAGGAGCTAGATGTGTTGTTGAGCACAAAAATGACCAAGCACATAGTAGAAGACATGTCAGTGTATGATGACGTTGGTGAGAATTTACTAAAGTAGATTGGAGTCTACCAGTTGTACAAGCTGCCATACTTTGGAAAGTATGAACCATTATATTGATGGTTGATGAGAAGAGTTCATGAGGACCTCTTCTACTTCTTTGAATGGAGGGTTAGAATCATAACTACCTTGATTTCAACAGTGATAGGACTAAGGGCCTCAAGAACAGGTCTGGAGAGTGACTTAATAGATAAAGCAATGATCCTGGAGATAAGGAAGGAGCTAGGATATACCAAGGGTCTGTGTGACATGGACATCGATAAATTAAAGAACTAACCAATAGTATATGAAGCTGCCCATCTTGTAACAAAGTTGAATGACCAAGAAAGGTTGTCACAGGTGAATACAGTGTGGCTACATGTTGGAAGGAAGATGTCTCAAGGAGTGATCTATAGTATGGATCACATAACAAAGACAATCGTTGAAGAAGCATGCACATGTGACAAAATTAGTTTTGACACTATTTTATTATCTTTGGTGTTTATGGAGATTGGAGTGCCCGATGGGCCAATGGAGAAGATTTTCAAGTAACCCATGGAAAATAAATCTATAGAAGAAATATTTGATAAATAATTATGTGAAGGGACCATGAGTGGGCTATTTAAGAAGAGGGCGGAGATGTGGTATGACAGGCTCCACACAACATTCGAAAAGGAGTGGCACACACATAAGGAGTTACCTTTGGTGGTGGGTAAGGCAGTATAGTTTGAAGTCTACCAACATTTTTGCATCACACGATTTGTGATGAAGGACAAAGCTTAGAGCCCTTGGTGTAAATTGTCATATGAATTTACAACATGCTACTTCCAGGAATCAGTTCAACGGTTCATAGATGCACACCACCTAAGCTTCACCACAGATAAGGTAGATTGAGATGATCACACTATGAGAAAATCATATGTATATCTAGGATGGATTGCCTACATTGAGAGGCTTAGTTTAGATATAATAATCATGAATCTAGTAATATTGATAGTAGGAGACATTGGAGCAACATTTGTCTATATTCAACTTAAGCCCAAGATGGAGAACAATAAATATGTGGAAAATGAGTTTGCGCTTCAAGGGCTACCTAAGAGTAAGCATATAGTAGAGAATGCGCCAACTTCACAGCCTATAAAGACCATAGTGGTGGATGAAGAGGAAGAGGAATGAGAAGATAGTGGTGGCCTAGAGCATAGAGGAAGAAGACAACCTACAGACAAGGCAGGACTTGAGCATGCGACTACACCACCTCAAGGGAAATAAGGAGATGATGAGGACCTGGATGTGGTATAAAGAGAGTGCTTCTTCAAAAGGGTATTTAGGAGAACAAGAACCTAAGGTGATACCCCAAAATAAATACGTAAATCACCATGACTCTCTCCATAGAAGGAGCCAACTGAGACGAGAAGAAGGAAGTTGAAGCAGAATGAGGAAGTGAAAGAATTTGAGGAGAGCGTGCTCGAATCTCCTACACCTCCAGAGGACATGGAAGAGCCAAAGGATGAAGAAATGAAGTATGGAGAATAAGGAGAAAATGAGGTAGATGAGACATCATAAGAGACTACTTAGGTCATAGCAGAAAAATCTTGAAATATGACGCTCAAGTTCTTAAGGGGCCAAGATCGAAGAGGACAAGTGGGGAGTTTACTGCACAGGTCATGGGTTATGTTGAGGACACAAGTAAAATTTTCTGCACCTGTTTCCAAAGCACGGTGGGCCTTAAATAATAATATGGATGGGAGATGATGGATGAGAATATGGCCACCATGTGTACAATGAAGCAACTATCTTGGTCAATAAAGACACATATACATGAACTAGACTTCGATGTATGTGAAGAGTCCCATGTATCGAGGAGATTGAAGAAGGCACCTCATGCTATACACATAATAGTAAATCCTACTACTATGTCAGATGAACAAGTAAGTAATGCCTTGGTGAAGGTATCAATAGAGGTGGAAAGGAAGAATGTGGATAAGGATGCAACTATTAGGGAACTAAAAGAAGAGATTAAGGCTAAATATGTAGAGATAGTGTGCCTACGACAAGAAAAGGAATTGGCACAAAAGAAGAACATTGTTTTCATCAGCATGGCAGAGAAAATTAGATACAATGTCCTGAAAGCAAGACCACATTTGGAGTCCAAGGTACCAGAAAAATTTCCTTCAGCAATGCATTATGTACAAACCTTTATGGATTTGGTGCTTGAGGATGGAACTATGTGCATACTAGCACCAAAGTATCTTGAGTAGGAAGTAGAGTGTGCAAAGGATTCGGTGATGAGGAAGATTGCATCTTATGAGGTACTGCTCCAAATATTGTAGGAAGAGCTGAGAAAAGTAGAGAAGGCATTGAAAATTTACACAGCTCTGGAGGCGGTCATCAGGATTAGGACCATGGTAGAGGACAATGAAGTCATAAAAGTGATGAAAGATGAGACACTGGGTCATTCAGAGAGGTTAACATTAGTGAAACAAAAGTGTGAGGCCTTTGCATCAACACAGGAACCCCATAAGGAAAGGCTAGATGAGTTAGGGAAGGTTACAACACAGAAGATGGATCTACTAGAGGGAAGAATGTCACCAATGTCCAACATTGTTCTAGTTTTGCAAAATGAAAAAGGAGAAATTTCCCAAGATGAGCTAGAGTCTACTGTGGTAGATATCCCCGAAAAAGCAAAGGCTGTACTAAGTGAATGACAGACATTAGAGGCTGAAATAAAGGAAGAATATCCAGAACTCATTCTTCCTATTGAAGTAAAGGATACTACTGAGTAAATCATTCTTTTGTATAGAAAATTATCTACTATCTTCGATTTATATTCTTTCCCATTATTTGAGAATTTAAGAGGTAACCATTTCCGGGGAAGAAATGCAGTTAGTGTGGGGTAATGTTGAGAAGACAACATATAACACCTAGTAGAATGCATACAGAAGATTCACATGGAAGAGCAGAGTGCGTTCAAAGGCACGGGAGGATCAGAAGGGAATCACGTGAGGAGGAAAAAGAAAGATTCAGGACTAAGCTATTTTCACGATTATGATATATTTTTGGAAGATGGCACGTGGAGCACACAAACAGGATGAATACTTACGTGACATGCACGAGCTATTTTGGAAGAGCATCTATGGAGTGCTTTGCATGGGTACGAGCTCATAATAGGATTACTATTTCTAGTTAAACTATGAGAGGTCTATTGTTAGCATTCTTGCATGTAAGCCTATTATTGTAAAGGCACATGGCTATTTCCAGCATGCGACCTATTTTTGGGATTAGATAAGAGGTGAAGGAAAAGTCCCCATCCTTATAAATATGTAGTGAAATGCGTAATATAGGAGAGGTATGTAAGAACTAGATTAGTGTGAGATTATGTTGTCAGATCTATTACATGCATGAGCATATGAGGCCATTACTGTAAGAAGCTTATGTGTATTTCTCATGTTTTATATAATGGAGTGTATTAGTTGAAACAAAGTGCTAATTATGTGTATAATTGGATCTTGCATGCTTGATCTCATCTTGGTTATCATTTAAATTTTTTATTCTTTAGATATAGATTTGAACATGTAATGTAGAATGATCTATTAAGTATGAATTTGAATGCATAAGTCTTCATCATGCTAACATCCTACAATAGTAACCTTAAAGAGGGGCTTGATACCTTTGCACACTTTGGGTGAACACTCAGTCTAGGCTGAGTGATGTACCAATGCACCTAGGATTTTATTGGTAAATTCTAGGTTGCATCACAACCCAACATGATTATCATAGTGAATGATGGGATACTTTTATTCAATAACACCCATATCTACTAAAATACGATGTAACCAAATTACTTCACACATAGCTCCTCATTCGGTGTGATACTTTGCCTCAGTGGACGAGAGAGCAACAAAAAATTACTTCTTACTTATCCACAAGATAGGTCAAGACCCAAGATGAAAAATATAACCTGAAGTTGATTATTTGTCATCAACGGATCCAACATAGTCTGAGTCTGTATATCCTTGTAAGAAGAAATACGAGTTCTTATGATATTCCAAACCATAGTAAACTGTACCTCAAACTTATTTCAATATATGCTTCACTGCTACCCAGTGATATTTCTTTGGCTCTTGCATGAATTTGGAAAGATAGCTCACAACAAAGCACAAGTCTGGTTTGGTATATGTCAAGTAAATTAGACTCCCAACAAGATATCTGTAGAGATTACCATCTACTTGAGGTGAATCCTGAAACCTACAAAGTTGCAAATATTTTTCCATTAGAGTGGACACATGTTTACAATCTGACATGTCATACTTTTCTAGGAGTGTCTTGGCGTATTTCATCAGAGAGATGAAAATATTCTTCTTCTTCTGCCATATCTCCAAGCCAAGATAATAGTGAAGTAGCCCAAAAATTTTCATGTCGAATGATTTATTTAAATCATTCTTCACATATTCGACGAGATTGTAAAAAATCCATGTGATCACAAGATCATCTACATACAAAACCAAGATGACAATCTCTCAGCCTATTTTTTTGATATACAAATTTAAGTCAGAGGGGCTATGAGTGAATCCATGCTATAATGGGTGATCATATATTTTCATGTACCATGCCCAAGGTACCTATTTAAGTCCATAAAGAGACTTAATTAGATGACATACCTTCTGAAGATGTTGCTCATTGACAAATCCTTCTAGCTGGTGTTGAGTGTGGAGATTAATTGCTTCACAGAAAGCTGTGCTTTCACATGTTGTCTGGTTTTGACAGTGACCATCATCCGTAAGGATATAACCATCATCAATTAGAAATTAACCGACATTGGTCAAGGAGTGACTGACATCGGTCAAGATAGTTACTGACATTTGTCACCTGTGTGACAATGCTTCGTTTGTCTGGTCAAGAATTAGATATAAATATTTTGTCTTTAAAGATGATTTATTAATTGTAAAAGCATAGTTAGTTACCCAAAATAGATATATATGCGTGTATGCATTGTATGAGGGTATGAGAGAAGAAAATAGAAACTTTTTGCATGTTAGTTTTCTTGGTGAGAAAGAAAGAGTAGCTGAGAGGGGGAAATTCATTGAACATCTTGTGAGGTGTTGGAAGACAACAGATCTTCATTGTATTTCCTCTTTAAAGCACTGAATAATAATATTGGTCATTTCTTGGTGGATTTAGCCCACACTAGGTGAACCACGTTAAATCTAGTGTTATCTTTCTCTGGTTTATTTTATCTTATATTTTATTTCCAAATTCATTGCTTGTATGCTTTATCTAATTTTAGATATGTGTAACATTGTTATATGGTTAACCCCAACAACTGGTATCAGATCTTTATTTGGAGGTTTTGTGTGTTGATAGGATTTACTCACAGAGGGTTTTTAGATTAAGTGGGAGCATAACAATGGCTGAAGATAGTAAATACCGAGTAGAGAAATTTTACGGTCATAATTATCAACTATGGAAGATGACAGTGGAAGATTATTTATATTGGAAGGATCTATACCTATAGTTGAATGAACATGCATAGCCAATCACGATAACTAATGAAGAATAGAAGGTTCTTGACAGAAAGGATCTAGGATCTATAAGATTGAGCTTGGCAACATTGGTGGCTTCAAATTTTACAGATACAATAAACCACGGTAGAGTTGATGAAATCTTTAACAATTTTTTATGAAACTCTTAGTGCTTTAAATAAGTTTTATTTGATGAAAACATTGTTTAATTCTAAGATGCAAGAAGGTGAATATGTATCTAGTCATTTGAATGATTTCCAGTATATTATAAATCAATTAAAATTGGTAGAAATTCCATTTGATGATGAATTGAAATAAAAAAATTTCTTATGCTCTTTGCCAGATAGTTGGGATAAATTGGTAATGGTTGTTAGTAATACAACGTATGCTTCTAAAGTTTTGAAATTTGATGATGAGGTTAGTGTAATCTTTAATGAGGAAATATGCAGGAAAAACTCAAGAGAAATAATATCTGGAAATGCTTTAAATGTAGAAAGAAAGGGAATATCTATGGAGAGATCATCAAAGAGCAATAAGAATGCAAGATCAAAGTAAAGACATGATAGATCTAGATCCAGGTACAAAGATTTAATTTGTTGGAATTGTGGAAAGAGAGGACACATAGAGAAGGAGTGTTGGTCCAAGGAAAAATAAAGAGAATACATTAGACAAAGGTAAAGAGGAAAACATGTCAAGTGAGGTAAAGTAAGATGCCTTTATTCTCTCCTTGGATAATAAATTATAATCTTAGGTTTTAGATTCTAGAGCTTCTTTCCATGCTACCCTTAATAAGGGTTATTTCAGAAATTATGTTCATGGTGCTTTTGGACAAGTTTATTTAGGAGATGATGAGCCATGCAATATTACTGGTAAAGGTGATGTTCATCTAAAGCTGAAAATTGGAAATCCATGGTTATTGAAAGATGTGAGGCATGTGCCATGCCTCAAGAGAAATCTAATATCTACAGGGAACCTAGTTGAATCTAGATGCATGGTTACATTCACATCTGATTCTTGGAAGGTTTCCAAGGGATATATTACTATGGAAAGAGTTAAGAAGGTAGGAAATTTATATATATCTACTTGTGTTACTAATTCCTTTTCTATGCTATCTACTACATATTTAGATGCAACCATGTGGCATAATTGGCTAGGTCATATGAGTGAAAAAGGAATGCAGATCTTAAAGGCTAAGGGTAAGTTATCAGATTTGAAATAATTAGATCTTGAATTTTGTGAGCATTGCATATTTGGAAAGTAGAAGAGAGTGTGATTTGTTAAGGTTGGGTAAGAAGGATCATAAATTAGATCTTGTACACTCAGATGTGTGAGGACCATCTTAGGTAGCTTATATTAGAGGATCTCAATATTATGTGACGTTCATTGATGATGTCACAAGGAAGGTATGGATTTATTTTATTAAGAAAAATATGATGTTTTTGAGACTTTTAAAAGGTGGAAATCATTTGTGAAAAATGAAACAAACTCAAAATTAAAGTTCCTTAGATCTAACAATGGTGGTGAGTATTGCATGAAGGATTTCAATGATTATTGTTTAGAGAATGGAATACAAAGAGAAAGAATGGTTCTTAGAACTCCATAGGATAATGGAGTTACAGAGAGAATGAACAAAACAAACATGGAACATGCTAGAATCATGAGGATACATATCAGTTTACTTTTTAAGTTTTGGTAAGAATAAATGGATACATTAGTATACTTGATCAACCATGGCCCTTACACAACACTAGATAGTGGAATACCAGAAGAAGTTTGGTCTGGAAAAGAGGTATATTTTTATTTTATTAGAGTTTTTGGCTCAGAAGATTTTGTGCATGTTGATTGGGAAAATAGTAAGAAGTTGGATGATAAATCTAAGAGATGTACTTTTATTAGATATGGCTCTGGTGATTTTGGATATTGTTTTTGGGATTTAGAAGATTCTAAGATTGTTGGAAATCGTGACATTCATTAGAATGAAAAGAGAATGTATAAGGATCAAATTTTTGTGCCTAAACATGAATAGGTTGATAATATTTTAGAGGAAAATCAAATTACAGATCTGAAAACAGATATCCACAGACACCAACATCAATTCTACATAAACCAATTTCAGTCAGGATAATCAGCATTGATAGACATGATTGGGTTCAAAATAAAGAGTTATTAGAACCGGTGTCGGTGCTCCTCAAATTAGTGGTAGTGAGGCAACTGTATTTGGTCAGCAGACAGAGGAACAGTGGTCAGTTACAAAACCATGGTCAGTATCATGAGACCGATGTTAGTCATTGACAAATATTGACATGAACGTGCAACAGGTACAAGATGAGCCCTAGACACCCCATATCTCAGTGAGAAGGCCAAAAAGAGTAAGTAAACCTTCAGAGAGATTTTCACCTTCCTTTTCTTATTTATTATTGACTAATAATGGTGAACTAGAAAGCTTTGAAGAGTCAATATAGGTTAATACCCACAAATAGTGGGAGTGTGGCATGGATGAGGAGATGGACTCCTTGGAACAAAATCAAACATGGGATTTGGTGAAGTTTTCTCGTAGATAAGAAAGCACTACAGAACAAATGGCTTTATAGGATCAATGAAGAAGAGGGTGGAATGAAAAGGTACAAGGCAATGCTTGTAATAAGGGGATTTGCACATAAAGAAGGTATTGATTTTGATGAGATTTTTTCTCCTATAGTTAAGATGAATTCTATTCGTATTGTTCTAAGTATGGTTGTAACCGAAGATTTGCATTTAGAACAACTTGATGTTAAGATTTGGAGGAAGATATTTACATGCAACAGCCTCTTGGTTATGAATTCAAGGGTAGAGTGAGAAACTTGTGTGTAAATTAAAAAAGAGCCTTTATGGGCTCAAGACAAGACTCCAAGAGTAATGGTATTTGATATTTGATATTTTTATGTATGAGCATGGTTATATGAGATGTGAATATGACCATTGTGTTTATTTTAAGAAGATTGAAAAAGGGAGCTATGTTATTTTGTTACTATATGTGGATGATATGCTAATTGTAGGATCTAGTATGCAGGACATTGGTAAACTGTAAAGAAAGGCTAGCTCACACATTTGCAATGAAGGATTTGGGAGCTGCAAGGAAAATCCTTGGCATGCAAATTCACCGAGATAGGAAAAACAATAAGTTGTATTTATCTCAGGGGGCTTATATCAATAAGGTATTGGAAAGGTTTAACATGTAAGAATTCAAAACCTATTAGTACATATATGGCTAGACACTTCAAATTGAGAAAAGATCAGTGTCCTTCATCACATGAAGAGGTTGAGTACATGACACATGTTCCCTATGCTTTAGCAGTAGGAAGTCTTATGTATGTCATGGTTTTTACTAGACCAAACATTACACAAGCAATGGGATTTGTGATCAGGTTTATGGCTAATCTAGGTAAAAAACATTGGAAAATAGTCCAATGGATTCTCAGGTATTTGAGAGGGACATCCAACATGGAGTTATGCTATGGAGGGTTAGATAATTCTTTACGTGGCTATGTTGATTCAGATATGGCCGGAGATTTGGATAGTTTGAGGAACACCACTGGATATGTTTTTACAGTAGGTGGAACAATAATTAGCTGGATTTTGAGATTACAGAAGGTTGTGGCTTTGTCTACTATAGAGACAAAGTATGTTGTAGCTACAGAAGTTAGAAAATAGAAGATATGGATGAGTAGGTTCATGGAAGAGTTAGGAAATGAGCAAGAGGAATAAATATTATATAGTGATAGTCAGGGCACGATCCATCTAACAAAGAACTAATTATTTCATTCAAGAACGAAAAACATTCAATTGAGGTATCACTTCATACGATAGGTGTTGGAGGATGGGAATTTGAAGTTAGAGAAAATCCATATGGATGAGAACCCTACAGATATACTAATGAAGCAATTAGTAAAGGAGAATTTGGAGCTTCACTCCACTTCTGTTGGTCTTCGAGTTTGAGAATTGAAGAGGAATAAATGGGCCAAGGAAAAGGATCCAATGATGCTTATATACAGTATAATGTTGAAATTGATCTGCAAGTGGGATATTTTTGAGTGTGGAGCTTAATTTCTTCACATAAATCTTTCTTTTACATGTTGCTAGTTTTGACAGTGACATGTATCAGCTAGGAATGTAATCAGCACTGGTCAGACAGTAACCAACATCAGTCAATAAGTGACTAGCATTGGTCAGGTAGTGACCAACATCGGTCACTTGTGCGATGGTATTTTTTTGTTTGGTTAATAATTAGAATAAATATTTTTCTTTAAAGATGATTTCTTGATTATAAAATCATAGTTAGTTACCTAGAATAGATATATATGCATGTATGCATTGTATGAGGGTATGGGAGAAGAAAATATCAATTGTTTACGTGTTAGTTTTCTTGGTGAGTAAGAAAGCATAGCTGAGTCAGGGAAAAAAATTGAACATCTTGTGAGGTGTTGGAAGACAACATATCTTCATTATATTTCCTTTTTAAAGCACTTAATAATAATATTGGCCATTTCTTGGTGGACGTAGCCTACACTGGGTGAACCGCATTAAATCTGGTGTTATCTATTTCTTGTTTATTTTATCTTCTGGTTTATTTATGCATTCATTACTTATATGCTTTATCTGAAATTAGATTTTTGCATCACTGTTATATGGTTAACCCCAACAGCTTGGTCATGTATACCTCTTCTTTCAAAGCACCATTCAAGAAAGAACTTTTTACGTCCATCTGCTGAAGTTTCCATCCATTTTATGTTGCCAGTACATAGACAACTCTAATGGTTTTGATCTTTGTAGTGGGTACAAAGGTCTCATAATACTCAATTCCTTCCTATTAAGCATAACCATTTACAAATAATCCTACTTTGTACTTGTCAATAGATCCATCTGCCCTGCATTTTGTTTTTAAAATACACTTGTAGTTAATGGACTTCTTACTCGCAGGAAGATCAACAAGTTCCCATGTATGATTCTGTATTAAGAAGTCATATTCTACATCCATGCCATTCTTCCACTCTAAATGACTGATAACATCATGAATTGAATCAGGTTTGGTGCTATCAACCACTAAACTCATGAGTGCAATATTTACCTAATGTATCACCTTTCTTCTCGTACAAACTCCTGATGAAGTATTTGGAAGAGAGTTCAGGTGGGAGTCTCTCATGGTGCTTTGGACCCACTTCGGATGCTGATACTGTGAAGAATTATTTTTCAAATTCCAAAGATCAATGATCAAATATCCTTGTAACTCATCTTTCTTCTCTAAAGAATCCGCATGCTCATCATCTGGATGTGTGAGCAGTCTATGAGAGGAGGTCGATGTTGAATCCTCATGTGGAAATGAGTCAAATGATGACTAGTCACAAATAAAATATCTGCTCTCATATCTCTTCTTTGTCTCAGGATGCATGAGACGATATGCTTTTAAGGTTGTAATGTACCCCAAAATATGCACTGGTGTGTTTTTGGATCAAGTTTCTTCCTCTTCTTATCCGAAACATGCATATAAGCAGTACATCCATAAACTCTCAAATGAGAAATAGAAGGTTTGTGATTACTCCATACCTCTTCCAGTGTCTTTTCCTTCAATATATTTGCAGGTTATTGGTTCAAAAGATATAAAAGTGTTTGTACTTCTTCCACGCAAAATATGTTCTCCAACTTTGCAGTGGAAAACATGCAACGAGCCATCGCCATGACAGTCTGATTGTGACGTTTTATAATTCCATTCTACTGGGGAGTATAGGGGTTAGTCATGTTCTATGTGATGACATGATCCTTTAAGAATTCCAAGAATTTATTCAACATGAATTCCCCCCTCGATCTGAGTAGAGGACAAGAAGGGGTTGCCCGGTGTACTGAACAACTCTCTTACAGAAGATCCAGAAATGTTCAAATGCTTCAGTTTTTTTTGGAGAAAGAAAATCCAATTCTTGTGGAAATAATCATCAGTGAACAAATGGAAGTACTTAAACCCCTTAAATGAGGAAGGAAAGGGTCTGCATAGATCAATATGCATGACCTCGAGATGGTTTTTGGCATGGAATGTACTTGAATTGAACAGATCCCGATGTTGTTTACCCGCAATACATCTAGAACAAAGAGTTAATGACTAAGAGAGAGGAGGAATTCCTTGTACCATATCCTTCGAACTAATTTGATAGAGTGAGCCGACATAAATATGTCCATACCGATAATGCCTGAGTGTAATGGATTCCACCATAGAGGTAGCTATTGTAACTGTAGAGGATGAAACTACATCTAATGTAAATAAACAATCCTTTAAAAAAATCTCTAGCAAGTATCATACCTTATTTAGATATCAGAAATGATTTGATGTCATTCTGAACCGGGAACTCCACCTTGAGCTTGTGATTCACTGATGGGAACGTTAGAATAATAATAATACATTGTTTATTATGGGGATGTTTCATCTCCTCCACGTATATTTTCCAAAAAATAAAAAACTATTATTTAGGAAGAGAGAAAACAAAACTTTATGTTTATTCAAAGCATAAAACAAAATATTTATACAAGATTAGAAGAATTTCAATTTATCAACAAGGAGAAGAGGAAAAACAATAGATAAGGAGTGGAATGGTCATTGGAAGAGGAAGAGGAACAACGTACTACATATTTTCTAACAATGTAGGGATTTGTAGGGTAGGTGGGTAGGTAGATTTAGGTTTTGGTATCTCAAACATGCACCCGTGTATCAGATCTGAAAGAACCGAGTCATTGAGTCAATGATGGGACTGTATCTAAGTTGTGGGACCTTGTGTGATTGAGAAAGACCTTCGAAGAAGGTCGATTCCTCTACCTATTTATACTGCTATTGCTACTCCTAATGTTATAAGGGAAATCCTATGCTAAAACATGCTAAGGGACTAGGGATAGGAGGATATGTGAAAAGGAAAAACTAAAACTAAGGAATGCAATAACACCAGAAATAAAGGGGGATGAACATGATCAAATTTGAGTGAAAATGAACGATAATGTGTAGAGGAAGGCTAGACACGCATATCACAGACCATAATGCAACTGCACAGTCATTTTCATGAAACACAATCAAAAAAGTAGATACAAGGGATGCAATGAGGAACAACAAACACACAACGTGAAGGAGAGGCAATAAAGAATAACAAAAACAAGCTATGGAAAAAGATAGCCACAAAACAATGCTTCTATTACTTCTAGAAATGGATAGTCGATTACAATGGTGTCTAAAGCTGATATCCACATGGAAGGACTAGATCTAAAGGTATACAACTCAAAATTTAAGGAAATGCCTATAAAACCTTAAAGAATCCAACCCTTATTAATGAGCAATGCTCTTACATTTATAGATGAATGGATGAGGGAAGGAGGATAAGGAGGGAAAATCCAATTTAAATACTCAACCACCAACAACAAGCAATGAATTCCTACAAATCTATCAAATTCACTTCTCATGTCTGTTTGGCTTGTAGGATAAGGAAAGGGGTGAGATATGAATCAAATCGGGTGTTTGGAGCAATCAGATCCTACATTAATGGCATAAGAGACGTTACCCAATTTCTCACCTACCCAATGCCCCTAAAATTTGAATTTGAGTGATCTGGAGAGTAACCCACGTCATTAACTATTTTTTATTTTCTGCCACGTGTCACACCTTAGTTAGTTGCAAGGATTCGATGTGATGTTGGTGGGATTTGGTAGTTTGCATGTGAATAATTCAATTTTTGATAGTCCACATGGCACAGGAACTGGCGCAAAAGAAGGCATGACAAATCGTGAAAGAAAGAGGCACGGAAAAAGAAAGCAGATGGCACACAAAAGTAGTGTGTGTGGGAGGAAAAAAAGGAACACCTACCAGAGAAATGTATGGAAGAGGCACAATTGTTACAAAATAATGCGTGACAGCAAGGAAGAGGGTATGTGAGGATGCCAGAGACTTAGCTAATTTGAGGAAGTAAGTCCAAAGTAAACGCGTGTGAGATGCATAGATTTTTTGAAGGAATGTGAATGTGTAGAAATTAGGCATGAGTTAAAATGGAAAAAAATAAAAGAAGGAAGAAGGAAAGACGTGAAGCATAGGGAAGGAGCGTACAAGGGCACGCAAGGAACAAGAGCCAAGAAAATGTTCCAAAGAACAATTGAAGTGCTTGCAACCAACAATATAGAACCTTAGAGCTAGAATGGAAATGTAATTTATCCATATAACTAGGGGAGTTATTATGGATAAAATTTTGGAAAATTTTGGGGCCATCTACCTGCTAGATGAAGAAGATCATTAGCTTGAAGCATCCATTGGGCATGTAGTCAATGTATATATGAATGCTTGATCTGTAACTTTGAAGAAATAACCCTTGAGTCATTTGAAGCATGTCTGAACTCTGTCCTTAATTCTATAGACTTATGGAAGATTACTAGATTTCTAGAAGAAAAAAAAGAGAACACGTAAGAAGAACATAGGAAGAAAGAACTATGTACAAAAAAACAATATGTGCCCAATGCACTTGGAGTAATTAAAACTACTATAATATATACAAAATGTTGTAGCAAGATTAATGGAAGGGTTTGAGATAGATCTCATTAACTGGGATTTATAGTGTGCCTCCATCAAGATGAGATAGCTCAAAAGACTTATCCTCCTTGTAAGAACTGATAATATATGGGCCACTCCAAAGTGCATCAAATTTTAAATGGCGCCCTAGTTTGGATTTTTTAGCATACCATTTTAAGACCAAGTCCCCAAATTTGAAATATTGAGGACTAACCTTTTTGTCAAACCATTTCTTTGTTGATTGTTGATGTTGTTCTACCTTGATCATGATAAAATTCCTTAATTCTTCAAGTTCAACCAGTTCTACCATTTTGATTTCTCTTTGTTCTGCACCTTCAAATTCGATCACTTAGGAAAGTGACAACAAATTCAACTCAAGTATAAGAGGAATTTTAGCCTCCTTGCCATAGAAAAACTTATAAAGCAAAGTTCCTATTTCCTTTTTCATTGTGATTTTGTCTTCCTAGAGCACACACGAGACCTTTATATGCCATTTTCTTTGGTTAATGTTCATTATCCTCTTCATGCTTCATATTAGGTTCTTATTTGTTAACTTTGCCAAGCCATTACCTTGAGGATGTATTCAAATATACACCAAGACTAAGAGCCCAATCAGTGATTTTAGTACCAAGGAATTCCTTTGCATTATCAAAGATAATGGTTTGAGGAATGCCAAACCTTGTTACAATGCCCTCGAGAAAGTCAAGGATAACTGAATCAGTTGATTCATTGAGCACAACAACTTTTGTCCATCTAGTGAAGTAATCTGTAGTTATCAGCACCCAGTTAGGACTAATGCTTGAAGTCAGATTGATCATGCCTATGAAGTCAAGACCCCACTGCGTAAAAGGCTGATTTGCTTAGATTAGTCAAAGGGGAAACGCTGCCAATTTCTTTTTTCCTGCAAAGAAAGCAAATTATTTTCACTTCATGACACACTTGTGTGTGTCTGTGAATAAGGTAGGAAAAAAGAGTCCTGCCATAATGATCTTCATCGCTATAGTTTTGGTAGAGAAGTGTCCACTAGATAATCCTTCATGAAATTGTGCCAACAATTTTTCAATCTGCACATCATTAATGCACCTCAACAACATGCCATCAAGATTCTTTTTGAAGAGAAGACCATTAATTAGAACATATGGAATATATTGCAACCTGAGATGTATTCTATTTGCTTTGTTTAGGCTAGAAGGGTATGTGCCCTTAGAAAGGAATGTGATCATGTTATTTTTCTAGTTGTGCACTCTAGGTGATTCATTCTATTCAAGATCTGCACGTGGGATATATTCATCTTGAAATAATGAAGTCTCAGGTTCATCCTGTGCGTCCTTAGTAAGATATTTCCATAGCACACTAACTCAGATTTGTGGATTTTATAGTCACATCATATTTCATGATCTTGGTTATCAACCTTGCTCTTTTCTCATTGATTTTTACTCCCATGATGAAGTTTCTCACACCAGAGTGCGAGACTAACACCTTGATATGATTTGTGGCGAGCATACTTTTAAACTTCTTAAGCACACACATGATGGCATAAACTTGTTTCTCCATATGAATATATTTAAACCCATAATTATTCAGTGTTTGACTAAAGAAAGCCACTAGATAATCTAGACCTTGTTCATTGTCCTACGTCACGACAACAAAAACACTCACATCATCTCCTTAAGCATAAAGGATGAAATCCTTTGAATAGTCTTGGATGATGAGCATTAACACGCAAGAAATTTCTTACTTGATCTTTTCAAAGCTCTCTTTTCCTTCTGCTGTCCACCTGAAGGATGAGTCCTTCTTGAGCATGAGGGTGATAGGCCAGACCAATCTTGTGAAGTTAGGGATGAAGCGCCTAACAAATTTGATTTTTCCTAGGAAGGACTATAAGGATTTCTTGTGCACTGGTAGGGAAATATATAGGATGGCTGAAGCATGCTCAAAATCAATTGTGATGACATTATTTGAGAGTACATGGCCTACAAGATTTCCTTGCACCACTATGAAATTACACTTCTTGGGGTTAATAGAAACCCCAAAATTTCTACATCTCTTAAAGAATTTTTCCAGGTGTGCCATATGATCTACGATCTGATTTGAGAGGATAATTATATCATCTAGGAAAACTAGGATGAATTCATTTATGTATCCTTTGAAGGTAATATCCATGACACGTTGAAATGTTGCACCTACATTTAACAAACCAAAGGACATCTTCTGATATGCATGCCCCCCATTTGGTTGTGAACGTCATTTTGAATTGATCCTCCTCCTTGAACATGATCTGATTGAAGGCAGGATACTAATCTAGCATATAAAATTTGTACACACCAGCCAAAATCTACAAAATTTGTTCCATAGAAGGCAAAGGATAATGATACTTCAAAGATGCCTTATTTAATTTATGAAATCAACACGAGTCTGATTTCTCCATTCTAGTACATTAGAACAAGATTCATGACCCAAGTAGAATACTTGATCAAATATATTATCTTTGCCTCAATGAGTTTAGAAAATTATTTCCTCATGAGGGATTCTATCATTGGATTGAATAGCATTTTATTTTGTATGATGGGCTTGATACTAGGATTAAGGTCAATGGATTTTTGAGCAACACTTGGATCAAATCCTTTTAGTTATTCATGTTTCGCACAGAATGTTTCCGTTCCAGGAATAGAGTTGCTTCTATGCTTTCATTCTTTTGAGAAACAGATAAGGGTTAGGGCTAGGAGGAATACCTGTTGAATGTTAAGAGGGTGTGCACATACCGTAGAGAGAGATCAGATCGATTGTGAAGAACTCCTTTTTGTCTGGGAAGGACTACCTGCAAGTAAGAATACAAGACCACCAGATTTTAGTTAGACAATAAATGAGGGAACTGCCTTGGGCCCAGGAAATATTAGACTTCCTTTCGAAGGTGGTCAGTTCCCCTTTCAATACAAATTAACACTAATGATAATAAAGAAGCTATTGCGAAATCACAATTTAGGTACCTCGTTACAAAACAATAGAGACTAAACTACCAATAATAAAACGTCACGTTGTTTGTTTGGTCAATGGTCGTTGATACGTTCAGCTCAAGTTACAGGGATAAACCAGATTGGATCTGAGGTTGTTAGGAGACAAATAGGTGAGAGGAAGGTTTTGGGTATAAGTCACAGTGACCGATGCCGGTCACTGGATAACTGACCGCGGTTTAGAGAACCACTGCCAGTAGGGGATAACCGACACCGGTGGGGTCAGTAATCCAGGTGCTTCTGGATGGAGGTTAATGGTAGGGTGATTGTGGGGTTTTTAAGATTGGTGGATGGATGAGGGAAATAGTGAGATGACGGGGAAGACTCAGAGTGTGATAAAACTGTCTTCTGAGCAATACAAGGATGTATGGATGAAGGTTAAGTGCAGGGTGCTGACAGGTGGTAGATCTAGGAGTGAGCTTATAATTACTATCAATCAAAAGACTCAGGAAAATGGTGTTTAGAAACATACAAGACACTACTTACTCGTTCTTGATGAAGATTCAGGTCCAAGGAATGTGGTAGTGACAGTAAGACTCAGTTGGGATGATCTGGTATTGGAAAATGAGCTGATGAAGCTATCCTCAATCTTTTCCAATGCTTGAAAGGGGGTGGTAGCAATCCAGTGGCTCAGTTGCAGTCTTTGGCTCGATGCTCTTCTCTTTTCTTCACTTGTCTCTACTCTGCCAAGTGAATTTCCTGATCCTTCAAATGAATTCTGATGCTTTGTTTTTGGTTGGGGGAGGTCATTTACAGGGAACCGATGGTGGTTACGTAACCGATGGCGGTCGAGTAGGAACCAATGTCGGTTAAGTCAAAGTGGGCTATTTTTAGTAAAATAGCCAACTTTCCCTCCTTTTCTCCCGAGAGATTAGTTGTGGGCTTGGTCAAGTCATTATTAGGTTGGTTTTGGTGCAGGTGAGGGGTAATTAGTCATGGGTGTGGATGTAGACCAAGTTATAGGTCTTAATTAGGTTAGTTTAGGGTTAGGGCTAGGTCATGATGAGGTGGCGAAATGAGGTGGCAGGTTTGGAGATGTGGATTTATTAATTATAAGGTAATTAATAAATAATTGTGTAAGGTTTAGGTGGTGAGGTTAGGTTGTGAAATGAGATGCGGGGCACAGGTTGTCATAAGACACAAATTTGGTGTCTACATTAGCCCCTTGTTGTCATGTAGCTTGTCTTGTAAAGATGCACTGACAATAATAAGAAGTGGTTACTCCCGTTAAGGGTATAGGTAATCCCCCTCAAATCTATCACAGATTGAGGTGACGTGAAATCAGGGATAGGGTTGATAAAGGGTGAATGGTGTGGAGATGATGGGAAGATGGTGGGGTAATTTCAAGGAAGCAGACGCATGTTGAAATGTAGTAGTGCGACTAAGGTACATGATTTAAAGAGCAAACAAGCAATTCAAAGGAAAAGGTTGATAATTTATCCAAACAAGGGTGATATAATCCTGGTATCCAAGGCATAGGAAGTAGCTCCAGGGGATATAACGGGTAAGGTACAGGAATGTTTAGGCATGTTTGGTAGTACCAAATGGTTGGTTTGGTTGAGATAAACATCACGGTCTTGGTCTAGGAAAAGTTGGTTGACTGATCAAGTCAAGTACCCTAATCATGCTAAAACACAAACAGGTGAGCTCGATTGAACAAAAAGCTACATGATGGGTGGATAAAATTGTAATTCGTGGGTTTTGGGTGAGGTACTTAATTGGTGCGGCTTTAGGTCGGGCCGATTGATGAGTGAGAGCCTTGGGTCAGGTCTGATTGGTGGGGTACGGCCTTGCGTCGGGCCAAATGGTTGGTTACGGCCTTGGGTCGGGCCAAATGGTTGGTTACGGCCTTGGGTCGGGCCAAATGGTTGGTTACGGCCTTGGGTTGGGCCAAATGGTTGGTTGCGGCCTTGGGTTGGGCCAAATGGTTGGTTGTGGCCGTGGGTCGGGCCAAATGGTTGGTTGCAGCCTTGGGTCAGGCTGAATGGTTGGTTGCGGCCATGGGTCGGGCCAAATGGTTGGTTACGGCCTTGGGTCGGGCCAAATGGTTGGTTGCGGCCATGGGTCGGGCCAATTGGAGTCAAAATAAGGCAAGTCAACAAAGCCAGGGGTAGGTGATGGGGGAAAAGTGGAGATTGGTGGCTAAGGGTGGGAGTTAGGTGAAGGAAGTAAATAACCGATATCGGTTATGTATAACTGATATTGGTTAGGAGACTGATACCGGTATTCTAGGGCACAAAAATAACCGGTATCGGTTATAGGTCAAAACCTATAAAAAGAAAAATACGGCCTGTCATTATCACTTTGTGAATTTGAGCGCCTAATTTTGTCTTATCTGAGGTGTGAAGTGATTTTGTTGATTTTGTGGGCTGAGTTGGCATTATTTGAGTGGAGGAGTGAGTGAGTGGTAGACCCCAGCGATCAGGAGGTAGAGGTTGATTGGTTGAGGACCCAACTGAGGAGATTTGGAGCCATGGCACAACCAGGAGGAGCAGGAGGTGTTGGAGGAGCTGGACCACCGCCACCTATCCCACCATGATGACATGTAGTCGTACCGGTAGGCTCTGAGCTCTTACCTTTGTGAATTTAATGAGTTTAACTTAGATGTGGGTTTTGGGTAGGAATCCTAATTTTAAGAAAATAAGGAATGAGTGGAGGTAATTTGCAAAATGGAGTGGGTAGGTAGGCTAGTTTGGTCAAAGCGGCAGGGTGGGTAGGTTTTTAGGGTTTTCTTATGGGTAAAAGGGGAGAAATAGGTGAAAAAATATTTTTCAGGCAGTTTTGGGTTCGGCCCCGGATTGGGACAGTGACCGATGTTGGTAACTAGGCGACTGACATCAGTCACAAAATGTTTGGAATAATTTGTTTGCCGAGAGACCGACGTCGGTCATATGTCGACCAACGTCGGTACCCCTTTTTTTTTGTTAGAATTGTATTGTTGGCTTGTTTTTGTGTTTGGGGGTGAAGGGGGAGGGGGTCGAATTGATAGGAAAGGTGATTGGGGTGGGGGGGAAATGGGGTGGTTGTGTGGTTGGTTTAGGTAGGATAGATTAGGTGTTGGGTATAAAGTAGGAGGTGTTAAATTGGCGGGGGTATAATTAGATGGCTAGAGTAGATCGGGGTGGTTGGTAGGGTGTGAGATAAGTAAAGGGGATATCGTAGATGTATAAGGTTAGATAGGTGGGTGTAGATGTGTGTTGTAGCGTCGGGTTATGGTTGGGTGGTTAAGTGGGTATAGAGAGTTAAGGTAGTTGTTATTGTAAATGGTAGGCCTGATGAAGTGGGTTGTTTTTGCAGGCACGCCAGCAGCTCACGATGCAGGATCGGATGCCCCATTTATTGAGATGGATGCGGCCACATGTGTCCATAGCACATTGGGCCATTATGCGAGAGGTGGGACTCGGCGGAGTCCAGCGGTATAGGGCTGTGGATAGGGACCACAACCTGATGGTTGCCCTCATTGAGAGATGGGATCCGACAACCAATGTCTTGCATCTCCCTACTGGAGAGATGACGATTACCTTAGAGGATGTATATCACATCCTGAGACTGCTGATCGTAGGGGAGGTAGTGTTCCAGGTGGATGCGGAGACAACGATGGACAACATCCTGCATGTATTCGGGGATGCAGCCCCATTGTTGACCTATCACAGCGCGAGTATTGCCTATGGCAACATGTATCGTGCACACCGACAGGAGACATGGCTTGCCATGTTGATGATGATAGGTATCACCTGCTTCACCCTCCAGGACTCAGAGGGAGGCCGCTTCCCACGGGCTTTGATGGGAGTGTTGCACGAGATGGTAGAGGAGCATACATGCTATGCCTGGGCACCAATGTATCTGGTGCAGCTATACAGAGAGTTGTGGGGTTATCGCCGTATGAGGTGATTTGGTATTTGCTCTACATTTTTGTTACACTGCTGGGTGTACGAGCACATCATCTGTATACGACCAGTAGGGCTGCCCCAGCAGCCAGGGCCATAGATTGTCTACAGATATGGATTTCAGAGGTGGTTGGGGGTTGTGGGCCAGCCACGAGTGGTGCTCGCAGGACGGGATGTGGCCTACTACCATCATATGCTAGAGGGTTTGACCGCCCTGGACATTATATGGAGGCCCTACAGAGGCCATCAGCCCCAAGGAGGAGCCCGAGCGCAGATGTGCTGAATCTAGTATAGTTTCTGGATAGCTGGACGGAGGCCCGGAGAGTATGAGCGGATACCCCTAGAGAGGGTATGAGGGCAGTTGGGCTTGCGACAGGATGAGCCACCTCCCTTCCCACAGTACCGGAGGGATGATGTAGAGGTGCCACTGCCTACACTGCAGCCCGTTGACCTAGATTGGGTAGCAGAGAGGCCGGCAGACGATACAGTGGATGATGCTGGAGTGACAGGGGCCTTTTTGGTTTGGTGGGAAGGGGAGAGAGAAGCTAGGAGAGCACAGCCCGTACAGCCAGATTTGGTGGCTGTTATAGTAGAGAGGGACTGGCTCGTAGGACAGGTGCAGTTGTTACAGGGGTAGCTTGCTGCTGTGCAGGCATAGATTGGGGTGCTACAGGGGCAGTTAGCCTAGGCACAGGCTCAGGCACAGCCGCAGGCACCGGTACAGCCACAAGCACTGCCACAGGCACAGGCACTACCACAGGTACAGGCTCTAGTATAGCCACAAGCACAGGCACCGCCGTAGGTACAGGTGCAGGTACAAGTACCGCCATAGGCACTGGGTGTACTGGTAGGATAGGGGCCACTACTATTAGGAGTCGGGGGACCAGCCCCAACAGCCATGGTGGCACGGGCCCGCTATATGGAGGCGAGAGCGGAGGCCCAATATTATCAGGACGTCCTTGATGGTACCGGGGCTGATTATCAGCCATATGCGGCACACAGAGCCGAGACATCTCGGAGCCAGAGATCCCAGGGAGGCGCAGCCACAGCCGGTGGGTCTGTTACAGGGAGGAGGTGAGAGCTAGCACAGGGACCAGCAGGGAGACAGGCCGAGGGTGGCAGAGAGAGTTGAGACATCTAGGTAGCGGCGATGGGTTTTTTTTTGATATTGGATATAGACACCGGTCTGCGAACCTGGTATGTATATTGAGGCCTGCATGCCCATATATGATTTAGTTATTCATTCATTTTTGTTGTATATACCGGCTTGTGAGCCGAGTACATGTTGTATAGTTGATACCGTCCTGTGAGCTGAGTATATTTTTGACATGGTAGACCGGCCTGCGAGCCGAGTCGAGATTTTGACAGGGATAGCGGCCTGCGTGCCGGCTTTGTATTATTTTTAGATCTCAGAGGCCCCCATGTAGGGCAAATTGTATATTTTGACATTGATATATAGAGATGATGATTTTGATCCACATGGTGTGTAAAAAAAAATGTCTTATGTGTTTTGTCGATGGTTTTTGAAATTTAATGTATATAGATGATGAGTTTGATCTACATGGTGTGTATAATGATGGGTTTGATGTATATATTAAAATGTCACATGTATTTTGTCGATGGTTTTTGAAATTTAATGTAGATAGATGGTGTTGATGAAATTGTGATGATATATATATGTGTTGATGGGATTTTGATGACAAATATTGATAATGATGTCGTTATGTAGGAAAAAGAGGCGGGTGCCACCAAAAATTTACAAAAAATGAAGAAAAGGCCTAGGTTTAAGCAAAAGGAGTTATATGACCGATGTTGGTTAGATAACCAATGCCGGTAGATATATGACCGAACCGGTTAGGTAATTGATATCGGTTATGCTAAAACAAGTTTTTCTAAAAATAGAAAAGCTTGGGAGACAACTTGAGTTCTTATTTTTAGCGGCATGCAATAAGTTAAATACGAGGATGCGACGCTGTTTGACGATTGATACAGATAATTGCATGAGAGAATTGAGTGCTAGGGAGGAAAGAGATAAGTAAAGTGATTGTGGGCTGAGATTAAGAAGGAAGAAAGGCAAGTTATATTGAAGAGGGTGGTGAACATGGCTAGACAAGGAGAAACATCCAGTAGGTAGAGACGAGAGAGAAGACAGGTTCCACCGCAAGCTGCTGTGTCCCAAGAGGTAAAATGTTTGGTTGTAATTTAATTATTGCATGTTTTATGAATAGGATGAGAGAAGGTAAATGGATAGAGACGAGAAAGAAAAAGTGATAGGTAAGGGTTTGGGATGGGGTGAGTGTTATGGGGTAGGTGAGTGGGGGTTTCGCGTATGTTTGTAGGTGTAGAGAGGAGTAAACGAAAAAAATAATTATCGTAGGGGATGTTTTTAAGCAGGTTGTATATGTTTGACAGTGACCGGTATCGTTTAGAGATAACCGGTATCGGTTAGGCTACCGGTATCGGTTATCTATAAGTGATATTGGTTACTGTATGAAATTCCAGAATGTGAGAAAAAACACTTGGGGATTTGATTTATTGAATGGTTTGTTTGTTGATTTGATGTATGTAGGAAGAGGCAGGTTTGAGGATGAATGATAGTGTACCAACTTTGTTTTCACGAGTCTGAGCGGATGTAACACCAGCTGAATGGGTATTGATAAACCATATGGGGTTAAGTGGAATCCACTATTATTCATGAATCGCATGCAATCATGCTATGTTGCAGGCGTTGATTCAGAGGTGGAATCTGGAAAAGAATACCTTCTATCTGCCAACAGGGGAGATGACAGTGATGTTGGAAGATGTGTTTAGAATTTTGAGGCTCCCAATTACAGGAAGACCAGTGTATCATGTAGGGCCTAGTGCGGTGTGGGGAGTGATAATAGCAGTATTTGGTTCAGATGCATGAGATTTGACACAGCGAGGTTTGACATTCACTTATGGTACAATGTATGCAATACTCCCTGAGGAAACAAGGTTGGCAGTGGTATTAATGATAGTGGTGGGGTATTATGCATTACCGAGGGCGGATGGGGGAAGATTTCCAAAAGCATTGATGTGTATTATTTGGGAAATGATAGAAAGGAGCGTGACTTTCGCATGGGCACCCGCATATCTGGCGGAGCTATATAGGGGTTTATGGGCTTGCAGGTGAAATCACAGGACGACACTGGATTGTGCATACTTATTACATTGTTGGGCCTATGAGCACATTGTTTGTGTGTGACCAATAGGCTGACCCATCCAGTCGGGAGAGATAGGAGTGCAGAGGTTGGGATTTAGACAATGGGTCCAGATAGAACAAGAGGCAAGATCCCAGGCCGTGACAGATGACATCGAGTATTATAGGCAGGTGTGGGAGATGGTGATGATTGCGGATATCCGTTAGAGGCATTACAGAAACTATATGGTGACAGAAAACATAGTTGAGGATTTGAGGGGTGTAGAGTGATTAAGGTGGATCGCGGGGCACAGGCCAGGTGAGTACGAGAGGATTCCTCTAGATCGCGTGCGGTGACAATTTGGATTTGTTCAGGATATACCCATGGCTTATAGACCATACATGAGGATCGACGCCGAGGCAGCATTCTCACCTCCCCGACTGACACCTCCAGAAGGGCCAGAAGAGATAGCAGTCGATCGCAGGGTAATGGATGCGGGAGCGATAGAGGCATATAAATTATGGTGGGTAGCAGAGCTGCGAGGTATACATGAGAGGGCCGATCGTCCTGACATAGCTGTGATTACAACGGAGAGAGACCACCTGCAGGATTTAGTGCACCAGCTTCAAATGCAGGTGAATGAGACAACAGGGTTGTTAGAGGTTTCGCAGTTACGAGTGGAGAGACTAGAGGCAAGATTCCTCCATGCGAGAGGGCATATTCATATGTTACAGGAGATGTTGGTGGATCAGTGGGAGGAACCAGTAGCAGTGGCACCTTTGAGGATGGAGAGGCCAGATGAGTGGCGTCGATGATCATGATCACCACCTGATTCGGGAGGAGGCACAAGGGTCTAAGTGAATTTCATAGGGGTATAAGAATAAATAAGGATGCTGACCTGCGCGTCGATGATAGAGAAGATGTATTTGTTTAACATCTAAATAAAACTGAATATGTATGTTGATTTGAGTTATGATAATAATAAGAATGGTTGTGTTTTGAATGTTTGTTTGGAAAAAAAGGATAAATGATGAATGTTATCAAATAGAAATACACAAAAATATTTATATTTACAACACATGATAGGTTATGGTAGGGGATGGTCGAGCTAACCTTGGGAGACCCCCTGTCTCCTAAGTGCTGCCTACATAGCCCATTGCTCAAAGCAAGGAGGGGCCTCAGACCGATGTAGTTCTCCCTTAGGACCAGGGAGAGGTGAATTCAGGCAATTTGGTTGTGGTTAGGAAATTTGTTGGTTGGTAAAAAAATATTGATATTGGTAGGGTAATGTTGTTGGTGTTGGTAAAGAGTTGGCAATGTTGGTGTAGGTATAGGTGAAGCAAAAGTTAGCTTACCCAAGTAGTAGGGAACTGTGTCCTGATTAAGGTCAACACATAATCCTAGATTTGAGTAAAAGAGGCAAAAGTGTCCCGTAGTTGAAAAGAGCTAAACAAACCACATATTAACGTAGGATAAGCTTGAATCCCTAGGTACCTTGCATATGCGAGAATTTGATAGGTGAAAAGAGTTGTATAATCACAATATATCGGATATACGTCACATCCCTTGAGTTTTGTTGCTTTGACGAATGGTGAGGTGAGGTGGTTGATATAGTTGGGGTGCAGAGAACTTGTTATAAGGTGATTATTCTGACGAAAGAGAACCAAACCTAAATAGACAAGTCCATGACTCAAAAGTGCTTTGGAATACTACTTTTTACTTTTTCTGGATATAGACTGATCGATGCGGGAAGTCTACATGGGATATATATTTTGTTGTTCTTGAGGTCTTCACGAAGCTGATCAATGCGAGAAGCTTCTGATAAAGGCTGACTTTGTATAGTTGTCCTTCAAGGGAGCAGTCTATTTATAGTAGCAGATGTGGTTTTTGTGTATAGCTGTCCTTTAGGGGAGCAGTCTATTTATAATAGTAGAAGTGGTTTTGCACATAGCTGTCCTTCGAGGGAGCAGTCTATGTATAACTTAGAGGTCTAGATGTCCGTTTGGCATGAAGCATCTAGTTTTGTAGAAAGTTTGACTCAAGAATATCCCATAAGCTGTATAATTGAGAACGTGTTATTTTGATACTTTTAAGTCATGGACCCGACTAAAACGGGGAAGGCATCTTTAAGAGGAGGTGATGACCAAGCTACGTGAGCTTGATTCTATTTTGAGATGTATGAAACAAAGTGTATGAGGTGGTAAACGAGCTCAAGGGATGAGCGCAAGGTAGATAAGAAGTGATATAACACTAAATTCAACAGTAGAATGGTCGAAGATGCAAGGCATTAAGGGGTTCAGGCTCAGGTTTACCATTAAGAAAAGCTAAACGATAAGTGCTTGATCTGTAAGTGTGAGTGATAATGTAAGGTCCAATCCAATTTTGATAAAATTTTCCACATTTACTCTTTTCAAGTTTGGTTACATGTTGATTCTCTTTGAGGACAAGATCACCAACCTTAAAGGTATGCTCATGAAGTCGCTTATCATAAGCACGCTTGATGCGCTTTTGATAGATTTGAAGGTGGTCAAGAGCTATAAGACGATGCTCATCAAGAAGCTCCAATTGGGCTAACCGCTCTTGGCAGAAATCATCATTGGTGAGAATATCCTGAAGAGATATTCATAGGGAGAGTATTTATATTTTGAGAGGTAAGACAGCCTCGGTACCATATACCAAAGAAAATGGGGTGGCATTAGTGGAGGTACAAATGCTGGTATGATAAGCCCAAAGGGCAAAGGGGATGTGATCAGGCTAATTTTTTCCAGAATCGTTAACAAATTTCATGAGAATTTTGGTCAGGGTTTTGTTAGAAGATTCAGCTTGACCATTTGCTTGTGGATAGTAAGGTGATGAGAAGCTAAGTTTGATACCAAAGTTGTCACAAAAGTCTTGTAATAACTTGTTTTTGCAAGATTTACCATTATCTGTTATTAGGCGATGAGGAACACCAAAATGACAGATAATGTGATGGTTAATGAATTCTACAATTTTTTCTTTTTTGGTTGAAATGAGTGGAATGGCCTCCACCCATTTAGTATAATATTCAGTTGCTGTGATTATCCAACGGTGACGTTGCGAAGAGGGTGGGTGAATCTCACCAATAAGGTCTAAGCCCCATTGTGAGAAAGGCCAAAGATCTTGTGCGACCTGTAGCGGATGGCTAGGAGTATGTTGAAGGTTGGCATGTTGTTGACACATAACACAACGCTTAACATATTCATAGCATTTGTTATTAAGAGTAGACCAATAATATCCTAGGTGAAGGATCTGTTTGGCCACGGCAAGGCCACTAAAATGTCCACCACAAATACCGTCATGGACTTGTTGGATGGTATAGGTAACCTCCGCACCAGTTAGACATCGAAGGAGGATTCCATCAAAGCCACATTTATAGAGGAGTCCCCCATGACTACATAACGAGAAAAACTTTTAAGAAAAGCAGGTGTTCCGTTACGAGTAAGGTCAGGTGGGAGAACAGAGGTTGTAAGGTAGTCATGAAATTGGTGATACCAAGTATCCTGCGAGTCAGCAGACACATTATTTACCATACAAACATCTGAGGCTAAGTAAGATGGGGCAAAGAGTTGTTAGACCAAGACAAATATGTCATAGTCGGTTGGTGAGGCAAGAATTTGCGAGGCTAAGCAAGCCACAGTATCCGTAAATTTATTAGTAGAGCGGGGAATGGTTTGGATAGAATAATGAGTAAATAAGGTCAAAAGTGAATCCACATAATGTTTATACTTTTGAAGTTCCTCATTTTTACATTGGTAGATGCCCATAACTTGATTGACAACTAGTTGAGAGTCACCAAAAATGTTAATAGATTTTACACCTAAGTGTAACGCAACCTGGAGACCCAAAACAAGGGCCTCGTATTCCGCTGTATTATTAGTGCAGGGGAAATTGAGCCAGAATGAAAGAGGCATAGGCTCAGCGTCAAGAGGAATGAGACCAACGCCAGCCCCTCTACCACGCTGGCATTTGGATCCATCGAAGAAGAGGGTCATTGAATACGACTCATCACTGAGTGAAAGAGTGGCAATGAGTTCGTCAGGGAAAGTAAAATTGGTGAATTGTTCCCCAGGTAAAGCGGCTTCCGTGAGTTGTTCTGCGATAGTTTGTCATTTGATTGATTTCTGGTGTACAGATTCAAGGTCGAGGTCGGAAAGGAGAATAAGCCATCGGGCGATGCATTGGTTTAGATGAGGTTTGGTGTACATATAATGGATGGGGTCTGCATTGGTGATGACAAAAGTTTTGTGATTCAGGAGGTAATGTCAGAGTTTGGTGGCCACGAATGATAGGGCTAAGCACAACTTTTCTACATGTGTATACCTAGTCTCGTAATCCACAAGAGTATGGCTTATGTAATAAATGGCTTGTTCTCGATGCTCGGAGTCACGATGTGCGAGCATGGCTCCTACAACATGGTCAGTGGCAGAAAGGTAAAGGTAGAAAGGGAAATCATCTTGTGGTGGGATAAGCACGGGTGGCTGCAAGAGATAGGATTTAAGAGCCTCAAAGGTCTGGTGGCAATCTCTACTCCATTAAAAGACAATGTCCTTTTTAAGGAGATGATGGAAATGTTGACATTGATCCGAGAGTTGTGAGATGAAACGCTGGATAGATTGGAGTTTGCCCTGCAAACTACGTAATTTGTTTGAGGTTAGTAGGTGGGGGCATTTCTAGGATAGATTTGAATTTAGCTGGATCGACCTCAATGCCACACAAAGAGAAAATAAAACCAAGGAGTTTTCCCGAAAGGACACCAAATACACATTTCTTTGGTTGAAGACGAACACAATATTGTAGCAGGTGATCGAAAATAATTGTTAAAACATCGAGATGTTCACTGTGATGTTTAGATTTCCTAAGAAGATCATCGACATAATCCTCAAGGATAGTGTGCATAATGTCATGAAAAATGTAAGTCATAGCCCACTGATAGGTCGCACCAGCATTCTTAAGGCCGAACAGTATGACACAATAGCAGAAGGTTCCCCAAGGAGTTATGAATGTGGTTTTATGTTGATCGGCCGGGGCTACCAAAATTTGATTGTATCTTGAGAAACCATCCATGAGAGAAAGCATCTCATGGCCTGTAGGGAGATCAACAAGTTGATCAATACTTGGGAGGGGGAAGTCATCATTAGGGCAAGCGAGGTTAAGGTCCCAGAAATCCGTACATATCCGAAGTCCCCCCGTTGCTTTAGTAACAGGTACGATGTTAGAAATCCATTGAGGATAGTCAATAGGTAAGATGAATGAAATAGAAAGGAGTCATTGAAGCTCTTCTTTGACCAAGAGGGCAATGCGTGGATGCATTTTTCTTAGTTTCTGTTTAACTGGTTTGGAATTGGGTTTCAGGGTAATGTTATGGACAGCAATGTCAGGATCAATTCTTGGCATGTCAGCGTAGGACCAAGCGAAAGCTTTGATTGTGGGCACAGAGGAAGGTAGTAAAGGCAGTTTGTTCTGATGCATTAAGAGATTGTCTGATCTTCACAATGTGAGGATCATCCTCTATGTGGATGTTGATTTCTATAGTCGAATCATTCAACATGGTTTGAGTGTCAAATGGTAAAGCGAGTTGAATATAAGAGTCATCCGCACCAAGGTAAGTGAGGATGGAGTCGTCATCCTAGCACTCAACAACATTAATTGAAGGTGACTATTCTTCGATCATGTCTAGATATAGAAGGGGCAGAGAAGATGGGTCTTCATTATCACGTTGATAAGTGAGAGGACCTAGGAAGATAGTGTTTATGGAAAAAAAAAAAGTTAGGAGGGATAGATTCAGGATCTATCGACTCTGTGGGTGACGATGGAAAAATGGATGATGATGGTTCAGAAGGGGTGACTTCGTCATCTTCCTGGATATAACGGATATGCGGTGTTTTTGGTGTAGGTGTTTAAGAAAATCCAAGACCACTATGATCTTTGTGTTTGTGTGTAGTCACGGAAATGATTGTATGTTGGCCTTGTTCATAAAGACCAAAACCAAAACCTTTCCAAGCACAGTGTGTCAAGAAGGTCAGGGCGAAGCGACGATTATTTAGATATTGAAAATCAGATTGGAAGGGAACAACACCAAGGGGAGGTTCAGGGGTAACAGAGGATGCGTCGACACCCCCATACGTTAGGTTGGTGCGGCAATTAGGTGGTCCATAGGAGATTACTTCCCCCACATGCCGGTCGTAGGTAGGATGTGCATGTAACTGTCTGTACTCTTGTGGGGTATGGAAAGCACTAACGTTATATAGGCGATACTCCCCCAGCGTAAGGCGTTGAAAAACATCTACTAAGGGATCTGAGGTTGGGATGTTGTTCGTGGGGAAGGATGCGGTATTTGTGGCGGCGGTTTCATTGGTTGAAGGTGTAGGTGCGGTTGATGTGGATGGTTGAGGTGTGGTCGAAATAGATGGTTGGGTTGGATGAATGGGTGTCTTGACTGGTACAAGAACATCATTAGGGCGATATAACATATTGTAGGTTTTGAAGGGGGGAGGGTCAGCTTTTACGGTGTAGGACTTCCCCTCATACTCAAATTTTATGCATCTATGTAAGGTGGAGGGAACACATCCCATATCCCGGATCCAAGGGTGGCCTAAAAACATGTTGTATTGCAATTCTCCCTTAAGGACATAGAAGAGTTTGGGTAAGGTCCGTGGCCCTACACGAATGTTAAGGATCACGGTGCCTAAGGTAGAAGTAATAGCATCGTTGAATGAACGCAACATGGTGGGGTTGGCACACATGTAGCTAGAAGGGATATTCATTTGTTGGAAGGCTTTGGAAGAGATGATATTTAGGCTGGTGCCCCCCTCAATCATAACACGACATACTCGGATGTCCCGGACGTAAGCTGAGATGAAAAGAGCGGGGTCAGGATCTTCTGCACTGAAATCAACAATTTCATCTTCAGAGAAACTGACAGTAGCGGTTTGCTGTACAGGGAAGGAAGTGGTAGATTGTTTGGTGAGAGAAGTAACGTGGTTGGGTGTTAAGATGGAGGTAACAGGCAAGGTTTCGTTAGGTAAGACCTCTATCCCTTGAAGGATTTCAACAAGAGCTTGGTGATGAGATTCAGAGGTTTGAATGAGATCATACAGTGTCATTTTTACAGGTGATTGGTGAAGTTGTTTGATCATGGTCCGATGGGCAACTCCATCAGAGATGGGGTAGGTAGGTCCACGAATAACCACTTTAGGTGGTGGTGCGATCGGGATGGTGGACGGAGAAAGAGAGGCCGTAGGTGTGCTTTCTTTAGCTTTTCCATTATTTTTCTACCCTCGAGTAGCAACAAAAATCATGTTGATTTTATGAACATGAGAGGAGGAAGACAGTAGGGATAAGTCATTTTCTTCGAGAGGTGGGGTTGTAATAATGATAGATCTTGGTGAGGCGGGGATAGGTGGTATAGGAGAGGGGATTGAAGCTAAAGGTTTCTCCCTTCGTAAGTTGTCTTTCTTAACCTTTCTATCCGAGAGAGGTGACTGACGAAGTATGGCTTTTAAAGCTTTGCATCCCTCTACATCATGTCCTGGTGTGCGCTGATAAGTACAGATTTTAGACTCATCATAACCTATAGGTCGAGGTTTAGATGGATCATAGGGTCTAAATGGGGGTAGGGAAATGGTCGCATTCTCCACTAACATATCAAGGATCTTGGCGTAAGATCCTTTGAGCGGGTCAAAGTCAGAGGAAGATGAGGCTATTGATTGGGTGAGTTTTGGTAATGTTTGGGTATGGTTGGTTCGTACGGGTGGTGGCTTAGATAAGGGGTTTTGATAGTTGGATTTAACTAAACATGGATTCTTCGGTGCAGAAGTTATGTTTAGCTGGTCAGATGACGTGGTAGCAGAAAACAACCACGGAGAAAGAGGAGTGACAGCAAACAAGTCCTTTGATGATGGAGTTTGTTTAGGGTTGATAGGTGGATAGGATATTTGGGGTGATGGTGTTGATACACCCATGGATCTCTGTATGGGTGTAGAAGATGTAGGTTGTTTTAAAGAAAATGTAGGAGGTATGATGTATTGAGACAAGGTGGAGGGGTGAGGTCCTAATATAGAAGGTAGGTGTGATGGCGAGGGTTTTAGTTGTGACAGAGACATAGATTGGACTTGGGATTTAGGGGATTGGGTTTGTCTCTTAGGTGGATGGATGGCTTTATTTTTGGATAAATCTAACTGTTTAGGTGGGTGTGTTAGGCTGGGTATTGGTAAAGTCCCAAGCATAGGGAAAGGTTTGGTTAGGTTAGTAGAGGTAAATGAGGTGTTCGGTAGAGATGAGGAGGGTGAAGATGAGGAAATTGGCATTTTGAGATTTTTTAAACACTTCGGGTATATGGTAGAGGTTTCTGGATCAGTCATCTACATTTGAGTAGAGTATGGTGTACTCAAACACTCCCATAGGACTCATCTATCTTCTGGGGGATAATAGTCTTCACGTGTGAATAGGAACTTTTGTATGGAAGAGAGGTGGGTTGTGATTCCGGTCCACTGTGGGTGTGATACAGGGGGTAAATGAGGCACTGTATCAATGGGCGTTAAGAGGTCAACCGGTTGCTAAAAATATTTAGGTGATGAAGAACTAATAGGTAGGAGGGCATGTTTGAGAGGATCCGTCATGATTAAATATTTTGGTGATGTTGGTTCGAGGGGTTTCTCATCTAAGGATGATAGAAAAAGTGGCGAGCCTTCCTCTTATACAGCAAGAGTGGTAGAAGGAGATGTTTGGGAAATAGATAAGTTAGATAACATTCGCTCACAGTCTTGCAGAGATGTGGTGTAAGAAGACTCATCTGTGAGAAGAGAACTCTGGGCGGTTAATTCCTTTATGGGTAAAGGAATGGCAAGGATTTCGTCTTGTCTTGATGGTGGTGAAGGGGGCTCAGGTCCTTGCGTTAGTGAAGAGGCTTGATTCAGAATTTCCTCGATAGAAGCTTTTGGTTGGGAGTCGAAGACTGCATGGATTTCATGAACACTCTCCTCGGCTAAGATATCTTGGTTTATGTTACTGTTAGATGAGTGGTTCGGGAATGGTTTGTTGAAGATTTTCAAATTCTAGTTAGTAGAGGTGTTAGGATTATCGAGGGTTATATCCCCTACATCAACCATTTCCTGCACTATGTTTTTCAACATCTTGTAGTTTTCGTGACTGTGTCCCTTCCTGCGGTGGAAGTTACAGAAGTCATTTTCTTTGTACCAAGAAGGTATAGCGCGGGTGGAATCAAACCTGGAGTGAGGTTTAATAGGAGGTAAGGTGATAGCTCCCACTTTGAGCAATTTTTCCAAGATGACACCATAAGTTTCTCCCAAGGGAGTGTAATTGATGGGCTCGGCTTTATACTTATAGGTGGTTTTTAGCGGGGTATTAGATGGTGCTTGGGATTTGACCATCACCGCGTGTACAACTCCTTTTTATTTCGAAGCAGTCGATGCGTGAGAATTGGTGGGGTTGGGTTTGTTGGTGGTGTCTTGGGTTCAGAAATTAGGGTTTTTCTTGTGCAACTGCAATTTCTCTTCCTCTAAGGCTCAAATCTCTAGTTTTCGAGCCATAGTAAAGGCCTCATCAAAGGTGCAAAATGTTTGAATTTGGAGGGTAGGAGAAATGTGCTTAGCGCAAGCCCGCGTAAAGAGTTCGATAAGTTCGGCCTGAGGCAAGGCATAAGTATGTTGGTTGATAAGGCCCTGCCATCATCCAACGAAATCTGTGATAGATTCGTCCGCGTGTACAACTCCTTTTGATTTCGAAGCAGTCGATGCGTGAGAATTGGTGGTGTTGGGTTTGTTGGTGGTGTCTTGGGTTCATAAATTAGGGTTTTTTGCTCGTATTGTGCAACCTGAAACATAAGCCTCTAGATTTTCTCTTCCTCTAAGGCTCAAATCTCTAGTTTTCGAGCCATATTAAAGGCCTCATCAAAGGTGCAAAATGTTTGAATTTGGAGGTTAGGAGAAATGTGCTTAGCGCAGGCCCGCGTAAAGAGTTTGATAAGTGAGCAGCTATACTAATAGGCATGCCAACAAGGAGTTGACCGTCTGTTGGTTCGGCCTGAGGCAAGGCATAAGTATGTTAGTTGATAAGGGCCCCTGCCATCGTCCAACGAAATCTGTGATAGATTCGTCTTCAAATTGTCAGACGGCATAGAGGTCGGTGATAGATACTTTCTTGGCAATGTCAGATAGACAAAGAATAATGGAGAAATGATCCAAGAAAGATTGGGCTAATTGGTTAAAAGAGAAGATTGAGTGCTGGGTTAAAGCACTGTACCACTCCAAGGTGGGTCTTGATAAGGAAATGTCCTTCATCTTTTCTTTGGAGATGGTGCTTTCCTGGGGAAAGGTGTGGAGTAGTAAGGCATCGTCATGAGCAATCAGATAGCAGGCATGTCTAAATGATCACAAGTGTTGTTGAGGATCCTCCTTACTATTAAAGCGAGTAAATTTTGGTACTTGTGCATATCTTTTATACTTTGCATTCCCATTGAGGAGGATATGAATGAAGGGGGATAGAAGGATGAATAGGCTCCTGATAAACTTTCTCGTATGTCAGGGTGCTAACGAATTCCTGAAACAGAAGCCTCTAGATTTTGCATCTTGTCCATCATTTGTTTGGGCCAAGAGACAGGGAGATGATTAAATCAGTGGTTGGATGAGATGATGGTACGGTTGTCGTAAACAGAGGAGGATTGGGCCAAGGGCCACCACTAGACAATGGCGGGGTTAAATGTTGAGAAGGTATTGAGGATGAATATGTTGAGGTGGACGAATAGGGATGTCCTATATAAGATGTTGAAGTCACCAGATATGTGTGTGGAAATGAAAAGGTGGGCAGAGCTTGAGAAGGGAAGCTTGTGTGGATAGGTGGTTGAGAGCAAGTTATGAAAGGAGCAGTCTGCGAGAGAGACGAGGTAGGATTAGTCGATAGTAATGATATGTGGGGCCCCAGGTTAACCAAAGGAAAGCCAATCTGTGCCGTATGAACCCCTGAAGCCGCTGAGTTGGGAGATGGCCCGGCTAAGGATGAAGAAGGCAAGGCGGAGTTATCAGTTGGGGAAGGAGCTAAGTGAGCAGCTATACTAATAGGCATGCCAACAAGGAGTTGACCGTCGGGTGTATGGTCAGGGGCATGAGACAAATAGTACTATAGTACTGTACAGTGCTAGGATTAGCGTCCAAAAATTTCACAAATTCCTTATCTCCTACAGGGATTTTGGAAACCTCGCTGGTGTCCGTAGGATTCCCCCACAGGATGTGAAGGGGGGTGATTCAGGAAAGCTCGTACTTTTGACTTTGGAAAGGCACGGAGCAGGCATGTGAAACCATGGTTGTAGCTTGTTTTTGAGTGATAACAACCATGGAAAAGGGTACACAGTAGGGATGTAATCTATCAGGAATAGAAGCAATAACAAAATGTTGGAATTGGTGTCCGTAGGATTCCCCACAGGATGTGAAGGGGGGTAGGCAAAGGCACGGAGCAGGCATTGCTAGTTTTGGGAACTGTGAAAGATAGTAACCGATATCAGTCAGGTAACCAATGTCGGTCAGACTGTAGCTGGCGTCGGTAAGTTAACCGATGTCGGTAGAATAGGACCGGTGTAAGAAGCTGTAAGAATTTGCTGATTTTGGGTTAACGATGCTTAGTATACCTACCAAATTGTTCTGAAGTGATCACAGAAACAGTGTATGATAGAAAAATAGAACTAAAAACAAGTAAGATGCACAAGCAAATCAAGAGACTAACCATAGGATTAGTTTTAATTATTATGGGCTTATGCCTTAGACGTAAGATGATGTCAATCCTAAACAAAATACCTAGGGGAAATGTCAAGTTTGTTTTGGCTTATAAGGTTACCTCAATCGGGCAGAGGAATACCGCGGAAAAGGGGGATGTTTGAGCTGTTGTGTTAATTATGATGTGATTTGGCATGTGTTGTGTAGTGAAAGTAAGATTAATTTCTTGTCAATACCATGGATATCACCCCCACGTGTACGACTTGTTACTTAATCTACGTTCACTAGAATTGAAAACATTAAGCAAGGATGTGATGCGCGTGTTTTAAACCCAAATCGAAAATGATATTCAATGAAGCAAAGAAGATGACTTTCACTAATGCAAAGATGTGAAAGCAAGAAAAATTCTTTTACCAAAATAACAAGATATCTTGTGAATACTTTAGAAGAATAAAATAGCAAGTGTGCTCCCTATATGAAAGCAAGCAAGAAAGAAAGAAACCAAAAATGGGTCCCACCGGGTGTGCCAAAATGTTTCGAACAGAATGTTTCCGTTCCAGGAATAGAGTTGCTTCTATCCTTTCATTCTTTTGAGAAACAGATAAGGGTTAGGGCTAGGAGGAATACCTGTTGAATGTTGAGAGGGTGTGCGTGTACCGTAGAGAGAGATCAGATCGATTGTGAAGAACTCCTTTTTGTCTGGGAAGGACTACCTGCAAGTAAGAATACAAGACCACCAGATTTTAGTTAGACAATAAATGAGGGAACTACCTTGGGCCCAGGAAATATTAGACTTCCTTTCGAAGGTGGTCAGTTTCCCTTTCAATACGAATTAACACTAATGATAATAAAGAAGCTATTGTGAAATCACGATTTAGGTACCTCATTACAAAACAATAGAGACTAAACTACCAATAATAAAACGTCACGTTGTTTGTTTGGTCAATGGTCGTTGATACATTTAGCTCGAGTTACAGGGATAAACCAGATTGGATCTGAGGTTGTTAGGAGACAAATAGGTGAGAGGAAGGTTTTGGGTATAAGTCACAGTGATCGATGCTGGTCACTGGATAACCGACCGTGGTTTAGAGAACCACTGCCTGTAGGGGATAACCGACACCGGTGGGGTCAGTAATCCAGGTGCTTCTGGATGGAGGTTAGTGGCAGGGTGATTGTGGGGTTTTTAAGACTGGTGGATGGCTGAGGGAAATAGTGAGATGACAGGGAAGACTCAGAGTGTGATAAAACTGTCTTCTGGGAAATACAAGGATGTATGGATGAAGGTTAAGTGTAGGGTGCTGGTAGGTGGTAGATCTAGGAGTGAGCTTATAATTACTATCAATCAAAAGACTCAGGAAAATGGTGTTTAGAAACGTACAAGACACTACTTACTCGTTCTTGATGAAGATTCAGGTCCAAGGAATGTGGTAGTTACAGTAAGACTCAGTTGGGATGATCTGGTATTGGAAAATAAGCTGATGAAGCTATCCTCAGTCTTTTCCAATGCTTGAAAGGGGGTGGTAGCAATCCAGTGGCTCAGTTGCAGTCTTTGGCTCGATCTCTTCTCTTTTCTTCACTTGTCTCTACTCTGCCAAGTGAATTTACGGATCCTTCAAATGAATTCCGATGCTTTTTTTTGGTTGGGGGAGGTCATTTACAGGGAACCGATGGCGGTTACGTAATCGACGAGGGTCGAGTAGGAACCAATGTCGGTTAAGTCAAAGTGGGCTATTTTTAGTAAAATAGCCAACTTTCCCTCCTTTTCTCCCAAGAGATTAGTTGTGGGCTTGGTCAAGTCATTATTAGGTTGGTTTTGGTGCGGGTGAGGGGTAATTAGTCATGGGTGTGGATGTAGACCAAGTTATAGGTCTTAATTAGGTTAGTTTAGGGTTAGGGCTAGGTCATGATGAGGTGGTGAAATGAGGTGGCAGGTTTGGAGATGTGGATTTATTAATTATAAGGTAATTAATAAATAATTGTGTAAGGTTTAGGTGGTGAGGTTAGGTTGCGAAATGAGATGCGGGGCACATGGTGTCGTAATACACAAATTTGGTGTCTACAATTCATACTCCCATGATAATATATCACTGTGTTTCTGGCACAAAGAGATTAAGGCCTATTTTTCATCATGCACACAAGCATTGTTGAGTAACAACTACTTGTCATGTGTAATAGTGATCGGGGAACAATCTTCTTGTGTCACACACATATAATTTTCTTCACCCTTGAACTCATCATTAGGGCTGAATATTTTATCTAAGGTAACCAGCCCTTTAGTAAACTTGTTTGTTTTTAACTAGATCACTTGGTCACCATAGTTGTCATGCAAGTCAACTTGCATGCTTGAAGAGAACTCAACCTCATTATGAATGAACTAGATGATTAGTGCATCACTGTTAAAAGCTTTCCATCTGGTGTTATTGTCTAGGATGGATGGTCTAATTACCATCTTAACATGTTATGCGTTGCCCTTGAAAAAATCCTCTGCAGGAGAAAACTGCGACCCAAGCGCGGTCATGTGAGAAAACTTATTTTTTCATATTCCTTGGGACCACCCGTAGATTTAGAGCATCAAAGCTCTCAAGGAGTTCCCAAAATCTAGGTTTATAAGCTTTTATAAGCTTATTATTTTTCATGCACTTATTGGTGACCCGATGGATAATCAATTCTATGTCCCTAAAGATATGTAGTGCCTTAATTCTATTCTTCTTAGTAACAAGAAGAACATACACAAGTGCTTCATACTATGCTACATTGTTGGAGAATGTGAACTGCAACCTGTGTGTGAAGAATAGTTTCTTATCCTTGGGATAAATGAGAACAACTCCTGCACCCACACTATTTCTTCTTCTAGAACTGTCAATGTACATCTTCCACATACCATAATTTCATTTATTTTTCTTGAGTGTGCGCGAAAACGCAACTTCTTCTTCAAGGATGTAATAGGTGCCAATCATAGTTTAAAAATATTCAAGATCTTTATTATATAGATCGAATTTGTGGTGCATTTCCACCAACTCATCTAACACCATGTTAGGTATAGAAGGGGGAAAATGCTTCTCTTCAAAAACTGAAACTTGTTATTCATGGATTAGGCAATTGAATTGGAGAGGAGATGGATCATATGACTTAAGATGATAACAATATATTGACTTAGCCTATATGGTAAACCAAGTACCATACCTTTTCTTAAGTAACATATGGGACCGTGTTGGTGATAAAATTTGTCTTGTGGACAAATTTGGTGGGTTTCAAGCCAACACTATGGGAATCTAAGTCTGTCTACTTGAATGGTGTAGCTTCCATATGTGCATGCGTGAAAAAGTGGATTTCAATGGTGGCATTTCGACCATAGATCCAATAGGGGCACTCCACTGACCATGTGGCAAAGCTAGCAATGTCTCACTAGAGAAGAAACTTTGTCTTGGAAAGGGGAAGGGGAGTGAAAATGGTGGTAGGAGGAAAACTAATGTTGTGAGTAGAATATCAGATTCCCACACATATTAATTAGAAATTTCATTTACATGCATTTATAGTTAGAAGAAAAACAAATCCGTAGGAGAAGCTACAAGACTGAATGAAACTCATTGGTCACAAAGTACCAATTAATTCCTCAATCAAAGAGGCAAAAATTCCTTCTTTTATTATTGAAGCTCGAGCAAAGTTTGTACATAGCTTGAGAATGGAAGAAATTAGAGGAAGAAAAGAAAATAGAAGAAGTGTGGCATTTTCTATCTTTTTTAGGTACAGAGCACTTTGGTATTTTTTGAAATCAATCACCAACCCTTGGAATGACATCAAGAAACTGTTACAACTTCAAAAATACTCAACACCTTTTCAAATTCCTGTGTTGTGAATAAAATGCTCATGGTGGGTTAAAAACCAGATCTTGCAAAGCAACCATTACATTCGACTTGCCAATTTAAATATAGACCATTTGATTTGCTCCTCTAACTCTAAAATTGGGCCATCCACGTGGTAGGAAGGGATTGGAGTGGTTACGGGGGAATCCTTTCACATTTTGTGATTTTATGTGAGATTTGGCAAATTGGAACAAATTGGCCCATAGCCCCGCTTTGAATTTTCAACTTAGACACGTGGCACATTCTTATTGGAAATGGGATTGTGGCCCTTTTCTCAACATTTTAACCTTTTTTGGAAAAAGGCTCAAAGACTCAATTTCCTCCACCAGCCCACTACTCCGATTTGACTAGGACACATGGCACGTTCTTATTGGAGACAGGGTCATGGCCCTTTTCTCAACATTTTAACCCTTTTTAGAAAAAGGCTCAAAAATGCAATTTCCTCCACCAACCTACTACTCCGATTTGACTAGGACACGTGGCACATTCTTATTGGAAATGGGATTGTGGCCCTTTTCTCAATATTTTAACCTTTTTTGGAAAAAGGCTCAAAAGCTCAATTTCCCCTGCCAACCCGCTACTCCGATTTGACTAGGACACGTGGCACGTTCTTATTGGAAATGGGATCGCAAACCTTTTCTCAATATTTTAACCTTTTTTGGAAAAATTCTAAAAAATTAATTTCCTCCACCAGCCCGCTGCTCCAATTTGACTTTTCAACGACGGGCCCAAGACCTTGGCGGAGCCGTGGAGCATTCTAGAACTTTTACTTCACTTTTGGGAATTTTGTTAAATTTCCAAAAGTTCCCTGATGGCCCGCTCATCCACTTTGAATTTTCTCTATCAGGCTTCACCTTTGAATTTTTCCGTGTGGGCTTCAACTTTGAATTTTTCCCTGCGGGCTTCAACTTTGACTTTTACCTTTAAAGTCTGATCGGGGCCGTGGGCCAAATTTTCCATTTTTACCAAAAGTGGCCAAAAGTGTTAAGTTCACCAAAAACCCCATTCCTCCCCATCCAATAGGATCTGAACACGTGCTTGCATTCATTGGGGTCAAAATTTGATGGGTAAAAGACACCCGTCATCTCGAATGTGTAAAATATGCAAAGGAAGAAAACTTCATTGTTTTGAGTCCAATTTTAAAATTTCCCTCACGAACCAGAGGCGTGAAGGAAAAAATATGATTTGACGACCCCGGACATAGAACAAGTGAAGAATTTTGATCCAAAAAGGAGGTTACAAAGAGGGTATTACATGCATAGACCGAGAAATGGAGGATTTCTAAAAATGAGCAAAACTGAGGTTTAAACAGCTCTAAGGCACGACTTTTACTAATTTCTTAAATCTCTAACTTGGCTTAAACACTAACGAAGGGCATGAGCTCAAAACATTTGAATTTGGATATGAAAACACATAGAAGTTTTTAGGAGACAACAACTGGCTCTAGCTTGGGGACATGGCGTGAACTGGGCATGGCTAGGGCACGACATGAGGATCCAAAATATCAAGTTGCAAAACATATTATGTTGATAAGTGCCTTATCCATTGGGACTTGTAGAGTCATGTATAATTATAAGAAAGAATGGAAGAAGGAGGAAACACACAAGCTAAACCACAAGAAACAAAAAACCAAACAAAACTAAACCAAAACCACGCAACAGAAAAAGGGAAAAAACACACTAGGAAAACACCTATGGTACAAGGCGGGGGACAACCCACTTTCACTAATGATACATTTTCAAGTATTTCCCACTTCAAGGAAATTCTAATGGTGTTCCATCCAAGTATGAGAGGAGAAAAACATTCTCACCATAAGCTCCATGAATTTGGAATGGGCTGAGCCATAACGAATCAAACTTTCCATGGCTGCCCTTTGGTTCTCTTCTCTTGTCCCACAATACGAAAAAGTCTCCAACCTTGAATTCTCTTTCCTTTTCCCTCTTTTCAAATATCTTCTTCACTTTCAATTAGTGTTCTTTAATTCTATCCACCACTTGGCATTTTATTTCCTCCAACTTCTCCAAGAAGAGGATCCTCTTGTTAATGGAGTCTTTGTATTGACCATATTCTATTTCTTGGAGCAACTTGAGAGCTGATATCTCAATTGTGAGAGGAATCTCTGCCTCAAATCCATACAAAATTTGGAAAGGTGACATAACTATTGCCTTCTTAGGAGTGATCCTATTGGCCCACAATGCATCATATATCATTTTGTTCCACTTCCTATGATTCTCATCTACCAGCTTGCGAAAAATGGTCACAATGTTCTTTACTCTTGACTCAGCTTGACCATTTCCACGTGGATAGTAGTCAGAAGAGTGAGATAAGGAGATTCCAAAACAATTAAAAAAATATATGAGATCCTTTGAAGATAAATAGGTGGCATTGTCTACGGAAATCTACTATGGTACTCCAAAACGGACAATGATATTCTCCTTGATGAAGTTGCAGACTGTTTCAGAGCTGGCTTGCTTGGTTGGAATGGCTTCCACCCATTTAATGAAGTAATCAGTTGTAGTGAGTACATAAGTATGCCCTGCACTAGATTGAGGATTCAAAACACCTATAAAATCTAGCCCCCATTGCTGAAATGCTTCTTCAATCACCATAGGCCTGAGTGGCAATGCAACTAGTTGTGGATTTCCAAAAAATTGTTGGCATGCTTTGCATTTGGAAGCCCAATATTGAGTGTCTGCAAATATGGAGGGCCAATAGTATCTCCATCTGAGGATCTTATGTGTGCTGACCATTGATGAGAAATGTCCACCACAAGCTTGATCATGATATGCCCTGAGAAAGTTTTCTTGCTGCTCCTCATCTACATAACTGAGGAAACAACCACCTAGGCCTCTCTTGTAAAGTGCATGATTCCAGATCACAAACTTGGCTGCCTTTATCTTGAGTGTCCTTCTTTGTTTGAAATCAAGATGAGGCAAGAATTATCCATAAGTGAGGTAGTAAGAAATGTTAGCATACCACTCATCATTAGTGGTGACAAAGAGCACTTGTGGACTATTTCCTAAATAGGTTGAGAAAACACAATCCTTTTCTCCCTGCTGAGCCATGAGAGCTTCATCTTCAACAATTAGCTGGCACAAACCATTTCCTCTTACCAGATTAGAGGGTCTAATCTCTAAATCATACTCTTGGGTCTTTGTAATCTAACTTCCTCTCTTAGCCCCAAGATCTTGTTGAGTAAAAATGGACTTGATTGTAATTCCAGGGACCATTACCACTGTATGGGAATTGAGAATGTAGAATCTGAAATTTTTAACATCTTTGACCACTGCGTAGGCATGTTTATCCAATTGGATGCACTTTATCTCATTATTTTTCAAAGGACAACTCATGAAAGAAATGGGTGCTTCCAAACCTTCATCATTTTTTCAAACAAGGAAAACAGAGAGGGTATGTTTTGATATATAGCAATACATGATGAACTCCTTGTTGAAATCTATAGATACAAGAGTTAGAGATTTGGCAATGGATTTCTTGATCTCCTCAAATGTTGTTTTTCCTTCATTATTCCACTTTAAACTTGCTTGAGGCTTCATCATGGAAGTTATATGCTTAGTAAGTTCAGAAAACTTAGGCACAAAATGATGAAGGAAGTTTACCTTTCCGAAGAATTAATGAACTCCCTTCTTACTAGTTGGTAAGGCTAGTGCTTGGATAACTCTGATCCTCTCAGGATCAATGTGTGCTCCATGTTTGTTCATAATGTGTCCCAACAACTTACCTTCTATGACTCCAAAAATGCACTTCTTTGGATTTAGAGAAATGCCATGTTTCCTACACCTTGCAAGGACTTGCTCCAAATGATAGATATGATCTCCCCTCCTCTTTGAAAAAACCATGAGGTCATCAAGGTAAATGAAAATGCAATATTTCAAATCTTTGAAGGCCAAGTCCATTGCTCTCTGGAAAGTGACCCCATCATTGATCAAGCCAAAAGGCATTCTGTTGTAGGAAAATGTGCCCCAAGGTGTTGTGAAGGCTATTTTTTTGCAATCTTCTTCTACCACCTTGATTTGGTTGTACCTTGAGAATCCATCAAGCAAAGAGAGCATTTCAGATCTAGTGACTACTTGCAAAATATGATCCATGATTGGAAGAGGGTAGTTGTCCTTGAGAGATGCCTGATTCAGATTTTCAAAGTCTACACAAATCCTTATTTCCCCATTCTTCTTCCTTACTGGCACAATGTTAGCCACCCATGTTAAATGGTGGATGGGGAAGATGATTCTAGCATTGAGCATCTTTGTCACCTATTCTTTGATAACATTGGAAATCTTTGGATTGTAGGGCCTTTGTTTTTTTTTGAAGGGCTTAGCTCCTTACTTTAAAGGAATGGAGTGATGCATTTCCTTTGGCTAAAAAGATTTGAGTTCATCATAGAAATAGGCCAGGACATCTCAGTACTTTTTTAGCAGAACAACAAACTTTCTCTTCTCTTTTGGTGAGCAGAATTTACCAATGTTAACCATCCTTGGATTCTCTGAAGTGCCAATGTTTTCTCGATCAAAATCAGATGGACACCGAGAAGACTATTTTTCTTTCTCTTGGATGAACCTATCATGCTTGTCAAAGAGGTCTTCCAAAGAAACTAGGCCTTTGGGGATTTTGTTTCCTTTCAGTTTGATTACTCCCTCTTCATCAATTCCCTCAATTCCTTCCTTCTCTTCTTTGGGGATTGATTCACGGTGTGGGTTTTCACTTCCTTCAAAGAAAATATTATTAAAGTTATCCCTTTATTCTAAGAAGGCTAGGATCTGATTGTAATCACTGAAGACCTGCCAATGATTTGCATTGTTTGGTACGTTGGGTGTGAACACCATCTCATTAGTCACTTTATTCTTGCCAAAAGAAGGATGAGGTGTCACTAAGGAATCTAATATTGCTAGAGAATCAACCTTTTCATTCTGCTCCCTAGGGATAGCTTCAATGGAGAATGCATCAAAGGATTTAATGCAGTCCCACACTCTATTTCTATAGTACCTGATTCTGGGGTTCTTCACCTAATATTGCTGGCAGACCTACTTTACCACAACCTCTGCATCACCTTTGTATCTCAACTTCTTGATTCCCATGTCCTCTACTGCGTTCATGCCTAGGAGTAATGATTCATACGCTATTGTATTATTTGTATTGTCAAATTAGAACTTGTAGGTAAAATGATATACCTCATTCGAGGGAGAGTATAATACTACACCAGTTCTTGAACCTTCTCTGGACTGAATGCCATTGTTTCACCTGATTTCTTAGTTTTCTGAGAAGTACTTGACGAAACAGATAAGGTAAAGGTGGTAAGAGGAATACCTATTTTGGGATGGTTGAAGGTTGTATGCACGCGTATCTGAATTAAGAATCAAAGTGATTGTGAGACCTTCCTTTTGGCTAGGAGGAACTACCTATATAAGAACCAAAACAAGACCACCAAAGAGAGTTAAACAATATATGCAGTGGACTACCTAGCATATGCTAGATCTGGAAGTGTGATACTTCCTAGATGGTTGTCAATCCACTATTTACAACAATTCAATGCTGAAATAAAGTAAATATTGTCCTACTGTAGTTTAATATGATTTAGGCATCTCATACAAAACAATAATAGGCTAGATCTAATCTAACAGGCTAGGCTAGAAGGAGATCCAGAGGTAAAGTAGGTTGGTTATAGGTGAATCTAAGCTAACAGGCTAGGTTAGATACAGATCTGAAGGTCAAATAGGTGTTCAAGTAGGTATATGTCAGAAAAAAATGAGGTTAAGTTAGATGTGGGTCACAAATAGGTTGTTATTCTGGCAGAGATCAGGTGACATAGAGACCGACCATAGTTTTATAAAACCAATGACAATTTTACTGTAACCGGTGACGGTTAGAGAGAACCAACGACGGTTAAGTTGGGGGCTGGTGGAATCACACAGTCTGGGTTTTTGGAGTTTTGGGGCAAAAGTGGAGTGGATAGAAGATGGGGATTGATCACAGAGGGGGTGTAGATATGTTGCGAAGGTCTGAGACTACTGAGGAGGTCAAATAGGAAATTGGGCCAAGTATTAAGATGATTAGGTATGGAAGGTGGCTGCAACTGGAGAGAGGGAATGGACAGAGGGTAAAAGACTAGGTTCCTTTACCACAAATACTACAGATGATGATAAGGAAATGAAATAGATGGAAGGAGGATACTTACTCTTCTGTGAGGTACAGGTCTGAAGAATAATGAAGAAGTTGTTGTGTTGGAGGATGCTGGGAAGAAAGTTTCACTATTGTGCCAGTGTATTTGGTTGCCTTTGTTGATCACAAATCAATCTTCGTTCTGTTGTCGCGTCTAAAGAGATCGAACTTCGAGATTAGAAGTTTTTCAGGCCCTATTACAAAGCTGTAGATGGGTCTAAATAGGCCATTTGGTCCATTCTGGTATAACCGGCATCAGTTTAGGGTGAACCGACATCGGTTTAGAGTGAACCGACATTGGTTTAGGTGAGATATCTTGGGTTATTCCAAAAATTTCCTGGGAAGTTGCTCCGCTATTTGATAAGGGTCTCCTTTTTTCTCAGGGTGAAAACCGACCTTAGGAGGCTTTTAAATGTGAGGTGAGGGGATGGGTCTAATGTTAGGTTTTATTTAGGACATTGGTTTAGGGTTTAGGTTAATGGGTCAAATGATGGGGGTGGTTAGGTGAGGTGCATTTAATAAAGGCAATTATATTAAATAGGTGTGTGAGGGTAGTGAATTCATTTAATGTAAGTAATTAAATTAATGTGTGTGTGGGTAAAATGTTATTAACTTAATTAAAATAATTAAATTAATGTGTATGGAGGTAAATGGCATTAATTTAATTAAAGTAATTAAATTAAAATGTGTGGGGTGTAGGAGGTAGGTGATAAGGTGTTGAGGATGAGGAAGTGATTATAGGGCTGCGCTAGGGGACCAAGGTGATTACGACATGATTTCAGTGTCTACATTTTGCCCCTTTTTGTTGCGTAGCTTGTATTGGTAAGTGACATAACAAAAATAAGATGTGGTTGCCCCATGTGAAGGTGAAGGTGATCCCCCTCAAACTAGGAATTGATGAGGTGACAGGGCGAATCGGTGAGTGGTTTGATAAAATTAGATGCGAAGAAGAATGATGAAAAAAATGGGGAAAAATGGGTTAAAGGGAAAATTGGACATATAGGTAAACGAGGCAAGGTCAAAGGTAGGGGGAATTTGAACGCACGCACACGTATAAATTGTAACACAGTACCAGGTTGAAGAGCTTGCAAACTCTACATCATCTAAGGTCGATAGGTTTATCCAAACAAGGTTGAAGTGATTCCGGTATCCAAGGTATAGGATATGGTCAGGAAACATGATGTAGGTTAGGTGTAGGAATGTTTAGGTATGTTCTAGTACACCAAAGGTAGGGTCAGGATAAACGGTCATGGTAATAGGCTAGGTAAGGTCATTAGGTCAATCAACACGGGTAACAGTGCTGCAAGGTATAGCGAGCACATTGGTTCAAAGGTCACAAATAGTTTTCCAGGTCTAGGTAGATAGGTCACAGCACAGGTAAGGCCGAGGTAGGGGTAAAATAATGAGGCTAAAACAACTGAACGAGGTGAGGGTGAAGAAGGTGGAGGGCCAGAGGGGAAGGTAAAGTGGTCCAGGTAGGTGTAGGGGAGGAAAAAGAAAGAGGAGGTAAGAAAAATGAGGTCAATGTGAGGGCAATGACTATGCAGGGTAACTGACATCGGTCGGTATGAACCGATGATGGTGTAGGGGAACTGATGATGGTTATCTAGGGCAATAGACTGGCATCGGTCGAGGGTTAACTGACGTCGTTTGAGTCGGGTAGGTTATAAAAAGTGAAAACCCCATTTTTAAAATTCATTTGTGCATTGTGAAAAGGAGAAAAGGACAAGAAGAGAGAAAAGAGGAAGAGGACAAAAGAGAACGTCAGAGAGCTTGGTTGGTGAGCCACATAGGTGAGATTGATTGGGTGAGAGGTGGGGCCATGAGATTGGATCGAGTGAGGTGATTGGTTGGAGAGAGTTGGAGGTCTTGGAGGATGGCGGAGGCTAGAGAGGCATCAAGAGGAGTGACGCAGAGGCCGGAGGTTCCACCACGATGGCGGCAGTGGGATGTGGTAGGTTTGAACCTTTGTTATTGATTTTTTGAGTGAAATTGGTTAAAATATAAAAAATGTTAAAAATGGGGGTTGGGGGGGAAGAAATTTGAAAATAAGGGAAAAAGGGGGGGAAATGGGAATGGGGAAGGGTAGGGTGTAGAGTAAAAGGGTAGTATAGGAATAATTAGGGGTGTAAGGAGGGGTTTGGGTGGGTAGAAGGAGTAGGAAGGGAAAAAGTAGGGTTGGGAAGTCATGGCGGGTGACACGACAGTGACCGACGTCGGTCGACTTGTGGCCGACGTCGGTGGGTAGTGACCGGTATTGGTCACAAGAATAGTGACTGATGCTGGTCAAGGGGAGACCGTGGTCGGTCTGAGGTCAGTCAACCTAAGGTTAAGTTGGGAAAAAAAGGGAATAGAGTAAGGGTAGGGTGGGAAAGTAGGGTAGGTGGGAAAGGATTAGGTGAGAGGGAAAAGGGTTAAGGGAGACGGGAAGGGTTTAGGTAGGTTTGGGTGAGGGTTAGGGTAGAGAGTTTCAAGTGGATGGGTTTGGGTAGGGGGTAGGGTAGAGGGTAGTTTCGGTGGATGGGTTTGGGTAGGTTTGGGTGCGGGTTAGGGTAGATAGATGTGGGTGGATGGGTTTGGGTAGGTTTGGGTGAGGGTTAGGGTAGATAGGTAGGGTGGATGGGTGAGGGTTAGGGTAGATAGGTAGGGTAGATGGGTTTGGGTAGGTTGGATTAGCGACAAGGCCAATGGGATGGGGGTGGGGAAAGAGATTAGGTCGGGATGTGGGGTAAAATAGGGTAAGTTGGGAAGGTGTACTAATACATTGTTCTTGTGGGATGCAGGCCTGAGATGAGCTATGGATGAGGGCCTGGGTGCCACCCTTATTATTGATAGTATGAGCGAGCACGATGTAGGAGGAGTGGTAACATGTTATAGAGGTGGGGTTGATAGGGGTGAGGTGCTACTGACATGTAGTCTAGGAGGTGAGTCTGATGGTTTCCCTCATCGATAGATGGGACTCGGTGACCAACACCTTCCATATGCCGATGGGTGAGATGACGATCACCCTAGAGGACGTCTACAGGATCCTGTGGTTGCCCATATTGGGGGCCCAGGTTTATTCTATCTCTTCAGAGGCATCTGAGGAGCTACTAGCACCCATTTTTGGTGAGGGTGTAGCAGACCTGATGTTCCATAGTGCTAGCATGAGCTATGGAGTGATGTATAGAGCTCATCCAGAGGAGATGAGGTTAGTGGTACTTTTGATGGAGGTAGTGTGCTACTTTGCACTACCGGATGCAGAGGGTGGGAGATTCCTAAGGTCACTGATGGGAGTCCTTCATGACATGGTGATACAACGGACATAGTTTACATGGGCACCTACATTGCTGACGTAGGTATATAAAGAGCTATGGGCCTACGGTGACTATGGAGGTTTAGCATCTATTGCACTGTACTACTTCATTGTTGGGCTTATGAGCACATTGTTTGTGTTCGACCATTGGGGATACCCTGGGTAGATGCATTCCCACAGAGAGTTTTGAGAGTTGGGTATAGGTGGTGGGTACCAGCCATTGGAGAGGCCCAGGTGCCAGAGCTACTCATGATGTAGCTTACTACAGGAGGTTGTTGGAGGGGTTGTCTGGGGTGGACATCATTTGGAGGCCATATGTGGGCTTCCCCGCATACAGACAGATGGCCACGGAGCTAGATGGGCTACAACTATATCTGTGGATAGAGGGGAGGAGAGCAGGAGAGCATGAGTGGATACCCGTAGAGTGGGTTAGGCACCAGTTTGGGTTAGTCTAGGATGTACCACCTCCATTCCCATAGTACAGGAGAGATGACGTGGAGAGACCTATGTCTCCACCGTGACCCACCGTGCCGACTGGATAGGAGGAGCAGCTAGTGGATTCACAGATTGATGATGCTAGAGTGGTAGATGGATACAGGTAGTGGTGGGAAGCATAGCTAAGAGCCGTACCACCAAGGCCAGGGTAGCCAGACTTAGCCACCATCACAGTGCAGAGGGATTCCCTACAGGGGCAGGTGGCTACCTTGGTGACACAGCTTGGGATTATGCAGGGGCAGCTCACAAATACAGAAGCACACGTGGCCACATTACATGCTCAGATAGCTACGCTAGGCTCAGGCAGGTCAGGGATAGGTACCCGTACAGGTGGAGGCAGGGGGAGATGGAGATGGAGAGGAGGTAGGGGAGATGGTGAGAGAGATATCTGCCCTATAGGCACAGGTACATGATCTACAGGGATGGTTGGCCACAGTGAAGGGAGAGGTTACAGGTCTACAGAGCCAGCTGATAGCGGCACATCCACAGATCACTACTCTATAGGCCTAGATTCAGGTGCAGGCACAGCTCCCAGGGCCGAGTCAGGCCATGGTACTGACACAGGGCATAGGGTAGATTCCGGGATAGGGTCCCATGGTACAGGCATCCACACAGGTAGGGAGACCCATGGCACCCCCACAAACAGTGACCATGGTCAGATTCAGGGATGCCCTAGCAGAGGCATGATATTATCAGGATCATTTGTTAGCTGTCAGGCTAGATGTGCCCTCCTATGCCGAGTACAGAGCACAACAGGCCTCTAGTGAGAGGACTAGATCCCACACTCATAGTGTGGAGAGTACAGGGGGCCAGATAGCCCAGAGATAGGGTCATGGTGAGGCCACTAGTGTGCAGAGGCCAGCCCCAGGTGAGGGGCCATCAGCAGGAGGTGAGGCAGGTGCCGGGCACTAGACAGGTGTGGTAGAGGGGTTAGGAGAGACAGAGTCACAGGGAGCATTCCCCGACATCAGATGGGGAGATGATTGACTTGCTATGGACCGGCCTACATGCCGAGTCATTTTTGTATGGATTATATATGAGACCGGCCTGCGTGCCGAAGAGATTTTGTATTTATTATTATTTTTTTGTACATGATACCGGCCTGCGAGCCGAAGATATTTTTGTATTGGATAGCGCCTGCGAGCCGGCGATGTATGAGAGACACATGTATTTTTGAGATGAGTGTACATTATTGTGATACACAAGTATTTATATGATGAGATGTATGAGGTTCAGATGATTATGTGTTGTGATGTGTATTTTATTTTACTTTCGTTATGATATGAATGGATTAGGTGAGTTAGGCATGATGGAGTCAGGTCGGTTTAGGCATGGATCGAGTCAGGTTAGTTTAGGCATGGATCGAGTCAGGTTAATTTAGGCATGGATCGAGTCAGGTTAGTTTAGGCATGGATTGAGTCAGGTTTTTAGGCATGGATCGAGTCAGGTTGGTTTAGGCATGGATCGAGTCAGGTTGGTTTAGGCATGGATCGAGTCAGGTCAGTTTAGGCATGGATTGAGTCAGGTTGGTTTAGGCATGGATCGAGTTAGGTTGGTTTAGGCATGGATTGAGTCAGGTTGGTTTAGGCATGGATTGAGTTAGGTTGGTTTAGGCATGGATGAGTTAGGTATTTAGGCATGGATATTTTGGTAATGTCATGTTAATGCAAATGAATGTAATGGTGTACAATGTTTAAATATGGGTTATAGATGAATATGGGAAATAATGGTAGTGGTAAAAGAGTATGTGAAACATGAGGAGTGTATGTAGGTTGAATGATGTGGATATGGGATAGATTTATGGGTTTTTGATATGAACAGGAAATCAGGTAAAGGTGGGGAAAATGGTTAGGGTAAAGAGTGGCTGAGCTAACCTTCCAGGGCCCCATGCCCTGGAAGTGCTGCCTACATAGTCCCGGTGAAAAGGGACCTCAGACCGATGTAGTTCTCCCATAGGCTAGGGAAGAATATGAGAAGATAGAAGAAGAGGTAGGTAGGTTGATAGGTAGGGTTGAGTCCAGGTCATAGGGATGATTAGGTCAAGGTCAATTAAGTTTGGGTAGAGTATAGGTAGATAGGTAAAGGTGATTTTAGGTCGATTGAGGTGGGAGAAGAAAATCCCAAAAGACAGGTGTCGAGGGGCTAGTCCTATATAGGATGATCAAAAGGTAATGAAGAAGAGAAAAGATAAGAGGGGGCAAGAAAGCCACCCAATTGGCAAGGATCAAAACATATGAAACACATCTACAAATAGGCTAGTGAATGTAAGACCCTAAAGACATTGCATGATTGATAATTCTAAGAGTGATGAATAGTCACATGATCACCAAATGTCATAGGTTCAGTAGGTCCCTTGAGGTATGAAGTGAAAAGACAATGGGTAAGGAGGTGAAGGTAATTAGGTCATATGTTATGAAGCAAAATGCCTTGGGCAAGGAATCCAAGATCACAATAGACAAGTCCATGATGAAAAAGTTTACTTTTCTTTTCTTTTTGACTTTGTTAGATAGACTGATCGATGCGGGAAGTCTATACGGGATGAATATATGTCTCCTTGAGGTCTTCGCGAAGCTGATCGATGCGGGAAGCTTCTGAATTTTGATTTTTGAGAAAATAGTCCTCTTTTTGGAAAGACTATGTAGAGAGTTGTGAGATTTTTATAGCTGTCCTTTGAGGGAGCAGTCTACTTATAGCAACAATTGAAGGCAGAAGATGTCCTTTTGAGGGATTCATCTTTTATATTGGAAGTTTGACTCAAGGAGTTAATCCCTTATTTTTGGAAATTTATAAATTTTTGGCTTTTAAGTCATGGACTAGACTATAACAAAGCATTTGGTTCTTGTTGAGAAGGAAAGGGTGAACGACCATGGGATCTCATCTAAAAGAAGATGAAAAGTATCCATGAGAATCATGCCATGTGCAGAGCCATGGTGCACATATTTAAGATAAGGAAAAAGGGTGACGGGTAATCACATGATTCTTGTTTAGTCGTTGGTGGAGGTGCGGAAAAGAGAAAGGTGAATGGTGCTCAAGGGATGAGCATGAAATAGATAAATAGTGATGTAGGACTAGAAGTCAATAGTAGAATGGTCAAAGATGTAAGGCATTGAGGGGCTCAGGTTTGGGCTTACCATCAAGTGAAGACAAGCGATAAGCACCTGATCCATAGTCATGGGTCACGATGTATGGTCCAAGCCAATTAGGAGAAAATTTTCCCCATTTTCTTTTTTCTGCTTTGGTTACGTGTTGATTTTCCTTGAGGACAAGGTCACTGACCTTGAAGGTGCGTTCATGGACACGTTTGTCATAGGCATGCTTGATGCATTTTTGGTAGACTTGGAGATGGTCGAGAGCATGAAGACGATGTTCGTCTAATAACTCAAGTTGTGCTAAACGGTCTTGGTGAAAGTCATCATCAGTAAGCATATCTTGAAGAGATACGGAGAGACGGGATCTGGACTTCGAGAGGCAAAACAGCCTCGGTACCATAGACCAGAGAAAAGGGAGTGGCAGCAGTGGAGGTGTGAATACTAGTATGGTATGCCCAAAGGGCGAAAGGAATGTGCATATGCCAATCCTTCCCAGTATCATTAACCACTTTCATGAGAATTTTGTTTAGGGTTTTGTTGGTGGATTCAGCCTGGCCATTGGTTTGTGGATAATATGGCGAGGAGAAGCTTAGTTGGATGCCGAAGGCATCACAAAGTTTCTGTAGAGTTTTGTTTTTGAATTGTTTTCCATTATCAGTGATAAGGCGATGTGGAACACCGAAGTGACAAATAATGTGATGATTGATGAACTCACATATTTTCTCAGCTTTAGTGGAGATGAGGGGTATGGATTCAACCCATTTGGTGTAATATTCGGTAGCGGTGATGATCCATTGATGTCTTAGGGAAGAGTGAGGATTGATCTCTCCGACAAGATCCAAACCCCATTGAGAGAAGGGCCAAAGGTCACGAGCAACCTGTAAGGCATGACTAGGTGTATGATGAAGATTGGCATGTTGTTGGCATTTTACACAACACTTAATGTAGTCGCAAAAAATCATGATTGAGGGTTGGCCAATAATAGCCTAGGTGAAGAATGCATTTAGCAATAGCAAGGCCACTGAAGTGACCTCCACATATGCCATCGTGAACTTCTTTAATGGTATAGGGGATTTCAGAGCTGGTAAGGCATCGTAAGAGAATACCATCAAAGCCTCATTTATAGAGAAGGCCACCCATGATGACATAATGAGAGGCCTTCTTGAGAAAGGTGCATTGTCCATTATGTGTGAGATCAAGAGGCAATATAGAAAGGGAAAGGTAGTCCGCAAGCTGCTTATACCAAAGGTCTTGTGTGTTTAGTGAGGTAGTTCGGATGAGGTTAACACAACAAGATTTATAAGAAGGTCTCGGTATGTGTTTTACGGTAACAAAGATGTCTGAATCATCAGGTGAAGCAGGTATTTGGGAAGTGAGGCAGGCCATGGTATCCACGAATTTATTGGTGGATCGTGGAATGGTTTGAATTTTATAGCAGTCAAAGGTAGTCAACATGATGTCGACGTAACATTTGTACTCTTGAAGTATTTCATTATGACACTGATAAACACCATTGACTTGGTTTACTACCAGTTGAGAATCACCAAAGATATTAATGGACTTAACATCTAAGGCATAGGCAGTCATGAGACCCAATACGAGTGCTTCGTATTCGGTGATATTGTTGGTGCATTCGAAGTTGAGTTTGAATGATAAGGGCATGGGTTCACCATCAAGAGGAATGAGGATAATTCCTACACCACCCCCACATGCTAAATTTGGAACCATTGAAGAATAAGGTCATTTGGTAAGGGTCATCATCCAAAGAGAGGTTAGCAATGGATTCGTTAGGGAAATCAAAGTTTGAAGATTGATTCCCAGAAAGAGGCGCATCAGCGAGCTGGTCAGCAATGGCCTGGCCCTTGATAGATTTTTGGTGGATGAATTCGAGGTCTAGGTCAGCAAGAAGCATGAGCCAATGTGCGGCACATTGATTTTGGTAAGGTTTAGCATACATGAAGTGTAAGGGGTCAGTGTTGGTCACAACATAGGTTTTGTGGTTGAGTAGGTAATGGCGAAGTTTGGTGGCAACAAAAACTAAGGCTAAGAAAAGTTTTTCAGGATGAGTGTATCAGGTTTCGTAGTCCAGAAGGGTACAAATTATGTAATAAACCACTTGCTCCCTATGTTGATCATCATGATGAGCGAGTATGGCCCCTAGAGAGTGATTGGTGGCTGAGATGTATAGGTAGAAGGGTTGGTCGTCTTTAGGTGGAACAAGTATGGGTGGTTGGAGAAGGTATTGTTTTAAGGCCTCAAAATATTTGTGGTAGTCATCATCCCATTTGAAAGAGACATCCTTTTTGAGAAGGTGATGAAATGGTTGACAACGGTCAGAGAGTTGGGAAATAAATTGACGAATAGATTGCAACTTGCCCTGCAAACTACGAAGCTGGTGAAGGTTAGTGGGTGGAGGCATATCGAGAATGGCCTTGACTTTAGCAGGGTCAACCTCTATACCACGTAAGGAAATGATAAATCCCAGGAGCTTTCCTGAGAGAACTACGAAGACACATTTCTTGGGTTGAAGGTGAACACAATACTTGATAAGGTGATCAAAGATGGTTTTCAAGACAGTAAGATGTTCGGCCCGATGTTTGGATTTGGTGAGAAGATCGTCTACATAATCTTCTAATATATGGTGCATAATGTCATGGAAAATGTAGGTCATAGCCCGCTGATAGGTGGCACCAGCATTTTTAAGGCCGAAAGGCATGACTTGATAGCAGAAGGTCCCCCAAGGGGTAATGAATGTGGTTTTGTGTTGATCCTCTGGAGTGAGCAAGATTTGGTTATAACCTGAGAAACCATCCATAAGTGATAGCATCTCATGGCCAGCGGTAAGGTCAACCAACTGGTCAATACCAAGTAGAGGAAAATCATCTTTTGGGCAGGCAAGGTTGAGATCATGGAAATCGGTGTAAATGCAAAGTCCCCCTATCACCTTAGTGAAAGGGATGATGTTAGAAATCCATTGGGGTAATCGATGGGTAAGATGAAGGAAACTGAGAGAAGGCATTGAAGTTCTTCTTTGACAAGAAGAGCAATGCGAGGGTGCATTTTCCTCAACTTTTGTTTTACGGGTTTGGCATCAGGAATGGTTACAATATTATGGACCATGATAGTGGGATCAATGCTAGGCATGTCAGCATAGGACCAAGTGAAAGCATGGCTATGATTTTTAAGAAAAGAAGTGAGGGCTTCCTGTTCAGCAGCATCCAGAGATTGGCCAATCTTGAGAATGTGGGGGTCATCCTGAGTGTGGATGTTGACTTCGATAGTTAATTCATTCAACATTATTTGTGTCTCAGAAGGTAATGACTGGTGAATATAAGAGTTTTCAGCACCAAGGTAGGTGAGTATGGACTCATCATCCTAACATTGAATGACATTAATAGAAGGATTATCATCCCCTATCATGCCAAGATACAAGAAAGGAAGAGAGGAAGGAGCCTCGCCATCACATGGTGATAGGTCAGAGGCCCCAAGGAAATGGTATTTATGAAAAAAAAATGTAGGAGGGATAGATTCAGGATCCATCAACTCCGTTGGTGAAGGTGGTGAAGGTGGGGTAGGTGAAGAAGGTGGAGAGGGGTCAATGTCTTCAATGAGTTCAATACGGGGCTTTTTGGCAGGTAGTTTGGTAAAACCGATTCCACTATGATCATTGTGTTTACACGTGGTACATGAAATAATGGTGTGATGACCTTGCTCATAAAGGCCAAAGCCGAAACCCTTCCAGGCACAGTGGTGTAGGAAAGTGTGAGCGAAGCGGCGGTTGGTAAGCGACTGAAGGTCAGCCGAAAAAGGTCAGGTTTGTGATGGTGGTTCGGGTGTGTAAGTGGAAATATCAAGTCCCCCATAGGTAAGATGGGTATGGAGGTGGGGAGGACCATAAAGGAGATGCTCACCTATGTGGTGATCATAGTGAGGATGCTGGTGAAGGTTTCCATACTCTTGTGGAGTAAGGAATGTATTGACATTGTACAGGTGATACTCCCCCATAGTGAGGCATTGAAAAACACCTTCCAAGGGATCAGTGGTTGATATATTGGTGGCTGGAATGGAGGAAGCATTAGAAGTTAGATCGGTAGAGGTGTTGGTTAGTTGGGAAGCTGATGTGTGACTGGTAGAAGTGACAACAGCGGTGGGAATAGAAGATTTGGGTGAAGGTGAGGTTGCAACGACACTGGTGGATGGGGTCATGTGTGAAGAAGATGTAAGCAAGGAGGTAGATGCCTTAATAGGTACAAGGACATCATTATGCTAGTACAACATGTTGTAGGTTTTAAAAGGTGAGTCAGCAGAAATGGTATAGGAATGTCCTTCATGTTCAAACTTTTTACATTGGTGCAAAGTAGAAGGAACACAACCCATGACATAAATCCAGGGTCTACCGAGTAATAAATTGTATTGAAACTCCCCTTCCAAAATGTAGAACAGCTTAAGAATAGTACGGGGACCCACATGAACATGGAGGATGATAGTGCTGAGTGTAGAGGTGATAGCATCATTGAATGAATGCAACATGACTGGATGTTTATGCATGTAGTTGTTGGGTATGCACATTTGTTTGAATGCGTGAGAGGAGATGATGTTAATGCTAGTGCCCCCATCGATCATAACATGTCGATGCATATATTATCGATATGGATGGAGATGAAAAGTGTAGGATCTGGGTCATTGGTTTGGTGGGGGACAATTTCGTCATCCGAGAAACTAAGGATAGCAACTTGGTGAACAGGTGGAGGTGATGAGGTAGATGGAAATTTGGTGAGTGAGGTGACATGATGAGGTGTGATAATAGATGCTACAGGTGTGGGGTCATTAGGTAAAACCTCAATAGATTGAAGGACCTCCATGAGGGCTTGACGATGTGACTCCGAGGTTTGGATGAGATCATATAAGGACATTTTGAGAGGAGATTGGTGTAATTGTTTGAGCATCGTGTGGTGTGTAACCCCATAAAAAATAGGATATGTTGGACCACAGATAGTGAATTTAGGTGCAGGTGCAAGTGGTATGTTGGGTACGTGGTTGGGTGATGGATCGGATATTTTGTCTTTCTCTTTATCTCACTAACCTCGAGTAACGACATGAACCATATTAATTTGAGGCAGAGAGGTGGATGGGGTGGGGTTATCATGAAAGGTATACTAGTAGGTAGGACATTTACCAAGAGGTGGATAAGAGCCTTATGTGATGAGTGTCCAACACTGGCATTTAGGAGAAGGTTGAGAAATCTCTCAGATGCGGACCATGTTGATTTCGAATTTTAGAGATGGAAAGAAAGGTCATGGTGGTGACGATGGAGGTTGCGGTATAGGTGTGGGAGGAAGATGTGAAGAAGGTGGCAAGGGTGAAATAGGTTCATCATCCAGGAGGTCATCATCATCAAAATTGGGGTCATAAGGACATAATTGAATGAGGGAAACCTTTAAACCCTTACAGTTCTCAACATCATGTCCTAGCACACGATGGTAAGCATAAATTTTAGTATCATCAAACCCTTCTGGTTTAGGTTTAAGAGGGTCGTAAGGTCTAAGAGGAGGGAGGGTGATAGCAGATCTTTCCAGGAGGTTAGCCAAGATGGTGGCATATGATCCCACCAGTGGATCACAATGTGAAGTGAAAGTAGGTTTGGTTGGAAGATTGGGTAGTTGTAGTGGTAGTTGAGGTGATGCAATCTTGGATTTGGGTTGTACTTTCTTTGGTGTAGGTGCAGCAACAGAAAGAGGGGTAAGTTTAACCACCTCTTTGGAAATTAACAATTTTTTTATTTTTGGTGCTTTTTCTTGGGTAGAGGTGTAGGGGGAGAATGTGATGTAGATGGCAAGGTAGATGGTGGGAGAGGATAAGTGACCCAAGGGGACAACTGAGGTGTAGCGGTAGGTGTTGGTCGAGGTTGAGAGGGAGGTATAGGTGAGGTGGAAGAAAATTTCATAGGTAGTGAAGGAGGTATAGAAGGTAATGGTGGTATAGGAGGCAAAGAAGTTATAGAAGGTGATGAAGGATGCAAGGTTTACCTAGGTAGAGCTATAGGTTGTGGTGAAGGGGTCAAGGGAATTTTAGGTTTACCCCTAGAGAGAGTAGATTTTGTTAAGGTAGAGGGGTGAGGTCCCAAGATGGATGGTAGGGGTGAAGGTGATAAAGGTGTAGTTGGTGAGGTCAGTGCATGCAGATTAGAAGGTTGGGTTTTTCATTTAGGTTGAGGGATTGGTTCAATAGGTATATGGGAAGATGTGGTCAAGTGTATCCTGACAGGAGGATGTGCAAGGTTTGATGTGGGTGTGACCCCTAGAACACTAGTGGGTTTAGATACAAGAGATGATGTTGGAACACGTCGACTAGCAAGTAGAGGGGTGGGTATAGATGAGGATGATGCAATAGAAGATGTATCAAGAGTTATTTTCATGGGTGGTTTGGGTTGTTAAAACATCTTCAGATAAATGGTAGAAGTATCAGTGGAAGATGATTGCATTTGGGTCGAGACTAGGAGTAAGAGACACCCCCAAAGTGAAGACCTATCAACATAGTCCAAGCGGTCAGCCAAACGTGAGAATGAAACTATGGTAGATGAGGTAGATGTGGAGCGAGTAGTGATTCCCATAAAATGTGTCTGAGAAACAGGGAATTCACTGGCTTTGGGCTCTATAGGTAAGAGAGCCGAAAGTAGGTCCGTAGGATCTTGGGTAGCTGATGGAGAATGGTCACCGAGTGGTAACGGTAAATCTATTAGATCCTGAATAGGTGGAGAAGACGATGGGTACTCCTCTGTGGGTGGAGGAGGTACCATTGGTAGTGGCTCACTAGGTAGGGAAGCTGAAGGGGAAATCATATTGGTGCTAACGAGAGACTCCTCCACACGTTTATGGGGAGGTGAAGGGCTTTCCTCTATGGGTAGAGGAACGGATAAAGTAGGTTCCTATGTGGGTAGAGGATTTTGGGCTAGGATTTCCTTGATGGAGGGGATATGAGATATTTGGGAATCAAGTGGTAAGTCAGTAAAGATAACATGTACCTCACATGTATTACTTTCGTTGTGTGAGGCATCACCAGTTTGATCATTAGATGGGGAATGGTTAGGGAATGGTTTCTTGAATATATGAAGGTCTTGATTGGTAGGTGCATTAGGGTTATCTATGACTAACTCGCAGCTCTCAAGTATTCCCTGAACAATGTTTTTAAAGGTGACACAATTGTTGTCACTGTGGCCCTTTACATGGTGATAGTTACAGTAGTCATTTTACTTATACCAACCTAGTATGGGGCGAGAGGGGTCAAAACCAGTATGTGGTTTGATAGGAGGAAGGGTGATGGCATTAAATTTAATAAGATTTTCTAAAACAGATGAATATGATTCTCTAATTGAGGTGTATTTCTTTTATTCTCATCTGAATTGGAAGGTTTGGACTGGTGACACATTGGATGAAGGTTTAGCATGATTGGATGGATGATCAGGGCCAGCCTTAAGTACCACTGCATTGGCAGTTCCCTTAGCTTTGGAATAACTTGCCTGAGGTTTCGAGGAAGAGGAAGTATCGTGTGATTTAAACAAGGAGTTATTGTTTCATAATTGTATCTTCTTCTCTTCGATAGCATGAATTTCGAGCTTACGTGCCATGGTGAAAGCCTCATCGAACATTCAGAAATTTCACACCTGTAAGGTAGATAAGATATGTCTAGCACAGGCTCATGTGAAGACCTCTATGAGTTCAGTTTATGGTAATTAGAAGCTGAGTTGGTTGATTAGGCTACGCCAATGAGTGACAAAATCTGTAATAAATTCATTGTCATATTAATGCATAGAATAAAGATCGATCATGGTAACCTTCTTGACGATGTTAATAAAAAAATGATCCAAGAAGGCTTGAGATATTTGGTTGAATGAGAAGATGGAATGTTTAGATAATCCACTATACCAGTCCAATGCTGGACCAGTTAGGGACATGGGAAAGGTTCACAAAAACAAAGCATCATCATGGGAAATTGAGTAACACCCATGTTTAAAAGATCGCAAATGCTGCTGCGGGTCTTCGTTACTGTTAAAGTGGTTAAACTTAGGCATCTCCTAGTGTACGGGATATGGGAAAATGGGAATGGATGGGTGAATAGGCTCATTACAAATCTCATCATAGGTGAGACATTGTGGGAGCCAGAAACAGATGCTTCTAATGTCTGCATCTTGTCTATCATTAACTTGATATAGTCATTATTAGGTTGTGAAGATTGGGTACCCCCCGGAGTGAAAGGAGGTTATTGTTGGACATATGAAGAATATGATGTTCCAGAGTATGGTGGTGTCAAATAAGGTGGTGGTAATTGAGAGACAGAAATAGAGGGTATATACCCAGACTGAATGACTGATGAAACAGGAGGCGACTGGTAGTAGGTATGTGAGGGTGGGACACTCGTAGTGACCCTGGTAGAGATGGGAGGTAGATATTGGGGAATAGAAAGGACAACATTTTGAAATGGGGTAGAGGTTACCAACACCAAGGGTGGTAGCATTGTGACTGGTATATATGAGACAACAAGTGCAGATGATGCTATGTTTTGGGTGGTGGATGAAGGTATGGTGGAGACTGCGGGTGCAATAGAGGTGGCGGATGTGGTGGTCAAAGCTAGCATGGAACCTAGCTATGAAACAAAGGGGGATAAAATGGGTGAGGTCATCGTGGTAGGAGGTGGAGCTAAGGTGGAAGTGATCATTAGGGATGGAGATGAGGATACGGGCATGCCATAGATCAATTAACCCGAGACATCTTGAGTGGAGGCATGGGTGAGGTAGTGGCTCAAAGTAGCGGGATTCTAATCCAGGAGTCATGTGAACTCCATGTCATCTGTAGGAGTGGTGATAGGTTGATTGGGATCCATGGATGATGAGATGGAAGGTGGTGAAGGACTAGGTGGTTGAGGGCTAGGTGGGAGGGGTAGTTGACTAGCGTGAAATATGAGGGCGCTTGCTTGACTACGGGTCAGCACCATGTGGGTAGGAAAAGATTTGGTGAGACTGTATTATGTCTGAATGGCACATAACAAAATAGAACTAGGAAAACAGTCAACGGTGAGTGAATTAGGTCATCTGGTGAGCTGTAAAACGACACAGGGTCACCGACACTGGTTCGGGTAAACCGATGTCGGTTATGCTTAACCGGTGTTGGTTACTGTGAAAAACCAACAGTCTATTAAATGATGGTCCCAAACGGATAATTTTCACACAAGATGAGACGTAAGGTGACTGTGATTGAAGTAATGACAATATGAAAGGTGATAGGAGCCTTTTACAGCTGAGAAATTGAAATAGGTGTCTTTTGGTTAGGTATCCAAAAAGACTTCAATTTGAAGCCGGTTGGGGTAAACTGATGCCGGTTGGAATGTAACCGGTGACGGTTAAAGATAACCATAGCCGGTTATTGTGAAATTGAAATAGAGAATAAGAAAGATGGTTGTGATTTAAAAATATGGTGTTGAATCAAACCTAGAAGTTTGAGAATGATATAGATGTGGTCCAGGCACACTTAGACAAAGTCAGAATACACCGACTATGATTGGGAGTGTGCAAGGAAAGATAAAAAATAATGATCGAAAGCTCTCACCTCAAAATGAAAATCAAGTAGAACACTAAGAAAGAACGTTCCTAGAGTGCCTATTCTATTACGTTTGCTCAGCTTACGCTATTTGTGTGGACTAACTGTTATGAACAGAATAATAGAATTTCTTGGTGAAGAAGGCTTCCTATGAAGAAATAATTCTAAAGGGCGAGGTTTCAGGAATGTTATGGTGGGGGTAGGCTTGACTCTGAAGTATAACTCGACAGAGCAGCGAGCTGGGTTCCCACTATGCCGTGATCATGTGATCACCTACATCTTCTTCCAGGTAGGATGTTGTTTAAGAATATATGTATTTTGAATTTTTGTGTGATTTGGTAAGACTTAGAGAAAGATAAAAGGATAGAAGTGCTTTTCTACGATTCTTTTGTTAACCATCATTTGGTCATGACTTCTAGTGTATAGGTTGCCCTTAATTAATGTGAGCTAATGAGCTAAATTAGAATGTAGTGCACTTGTTTTAAACCCAAATCGAAAGTATGATATTCGATGACAAAAATAGATGAACAAGAAGAGGGATTCTCTTTCACTAAAATGCAAAAAACAAGAATAAGAAGGTTCTTTTTAAGTACACCAAAAGAAATGTGCCTTTTGGAGAAAGTAGAAAGAAGAGAATTTTACCAAGGAGAAAGTTTTAATGTGAATGCTAATAGAAGGGAAACAAACACACACAATTTCTCACCTAGGAATGAAGAAAGATGCAAGGAACCCTGAATGGGTCCCACTGGGCATGCCAAAATGTTTCACCTGATTTCTTAGTTTTCTGAGAAGTACTTGACAAAACAGATAAGGTAAGGGTGGTAAGAGGAATACCTATTTTAGGATGGTTGAAGGTTATATGCGCGCATATCTGAATTCTGAATCAAAGTGATTGTGAGACCTTCCTTTTGGCTAGGAGGAACTACCTGTATAAGAACCAAAAAAAGACCACCAAAGAGAGTTAAACAATATATGTTAGATCCTGGAAGTGTGATACTTCCTAGATGGCTGTCAATCCACTGTTTAAGACAATTCAATGCTGAAATAAAGTAAATATTGTCCTACTCTAGTTTAATATGATTTAGGCATCTCATAAAAAACGTAGTAGGCTAGATCTAATTTAACAGGATAGGCTAGAAGAAGATCCAAAGGTCAAGTAGGTTGGTTATAGGTGAATTTGAGCTAACAGGTTAGGTTAGATACAGATCTGAAGGTCAAATAGGTGTTCAAGTAGGTATATATCAGAAAAAATGAGGTTAAGTTAGATGTGGGTCACAAACAGGTCATTATTCTGATAGAGATCAGGTGACATAGAGACTAACCATGGTTTTATAGAATCGATGATGGTTTTACTGTAACTAGTGATGGTTAGAGAGAACCAATGACGGTTAAGTTGGGGGCTAGTAGAATGACACAGTCTGGGTTTTTGGAATTTTGGGGAAAAAGTGGAGTGTATAGAAGATGAGGATTGATCATAGAGGGGGTGTAGATATGTTGCGAAGGTCTGAGACTACTGAGGAGGTAAAATAGGAAATTGGGCCAAGTATTAAGATGATTAGGTATGGAAGGTGGCTGCAATTGAAGAGAGGGAGTTCACAGAGGGTAAAAGACTAGGTTCCTTTACCACAAATACTATAGATGATGATAAGAAAATGAAATAGATGGAAGGAGGATACTTACTCTTCTGTGACGTACAGGTTTGAAGAATAATTAGAAATTTGTTGTGTTGGAGGATGTTGGGAGGAAAGTTTCACTATTGTGCCAGTGTATTTGGTTGTCTTTGTTGATCATAAATCAATCTTCATTCTACTGTCGTGTCTAAAGAGATTGAACTTGAGATCAAAAGTTTTTCAACCAGTATTACAAAGCTGTAGATGGGTCTAAAAAGGCCATTTGGTCCATTTTGGAATAACCGGCATTGGTTTAGAGTGAATTGACATTGGTTTAGGTGATATATCTCAGGTTGTTCAAAAATTGTCTGGGAAGTTGCTCCACTATTTGATAAGTGTCTCCTTTTTTTCTTGAGGTGAAAACTGACCTTAGGAGACTTTTAAATGTGAGGTGAGGGGAGGGGATGGGTGTAATGTTAGGTTTTATCTAGGACATTGATTTAGGGTTTAGGTTAATTGGTCAAATGATGGGGGTGGTTAGGTGAGGTGCATTTAATAAAGGCAATTATATTAAATAGGTGTGTGAGGGTAGTGAATTAATTTAATGTAAATAATTAAATTAATGTGTGTGTGTGTGGGTAAAAGGTCATTAAATTAATTAAAATAATTAAATTAATATGTGTGGGGTGTAGGAGGTAGGTGATAAGGTGCTGAGGATGAGGAAGTGATTATAGGGCTGTGCTAGGGGACCAAGGTGGTTACAACACGATTTCGGTGTCTACAACTGTGAATTTCATTTTCTTGATTGGTAACAACTTCTTCATTTATCCTTTCACTGGGATAGTTGCAGATGAATAATCCATTTTTATTTCTCCACCTAGGTCTCTAAAAAAACTTCTCAACAGCATGCCAAAAGAGGTTGGGATGTCTGCCACCAAGATGTTCAGGAGTATCTTCTTGTCCGGATAATCAGCTAGTGCAACCTAAGCATCCTTGATTCTTCCTACCAAAGGAACTTGTTTAGATTCCATTGAATAGCATGTGTCATTTACCTGGGTCAAAGTGAGGCCAAGATCATTTTTAACTTTTGTTGGCATCACATTATCTGAGTCTCCAGAGCTTATGATGAAATTTTTCAAGTAGAAGACTTTGATGAGAAGTGATAGGTAGAAAGGTTTAACTCTGTTGGTGTTGGAGGAAATTAGGGATAACATGTTTTGAGAAGATGGTATGGATGGTGTGGGTAATAGGCCTTTAGAGATTGGGCTTGAAGAAAAAGGGTTACTACCACAAACTACCTTGATGAATCTGTCAAATTGGGTATGATGTGTTTGGAGGTATTCAATCTCAAAGAGTTGAACTTTGGTTTTTCTTGCATGCTCCACAAAGTCAAATGGAGTTATGATAGATGAGGAAGAGGTTCTAACAGTGGGAGAGGATTTAAATGATAGGGGTTTTGTTACTTTTGGTGCTGGGTTCTCCTTTTCAAACGTAGCAATTGGCTTGGAACGAGATGGGGGTGTATCCTTTGATTGGAATTTAGATGTTCTTGCAAAACCAGTATTTAGAAGAGAATTACTCTTAACAGCTTTTGAGTTGGGAGAAGAATCAAATAACTTACTTGGCACAATAGTGTGATCCTTGAAAACCGGTGAATATGATTTATCTCTAGCTGATTCCATGGAAGGTCGTAATGGTGATACCCTGCTGATAATCTTATTTAGTGGAGATTTGGGAGAGCTATCTTCTTTGTTATTCCTACTCTCAGTTGCAACTGTTGAGGATGAAACACCATTCTTGGATTTTGCATGAGTGAAAACATCACATGAAAAACTTGGCACTTGTTCATCACTTTCCTCCTCATCAGCAATGTATTCAATTAGGCCATTGTGCATGTCAACCTTTTCAATTTCAAGATAGTTTTCATAGTCATCCATGCTTTCTTCTTTAGTTTCATTAATGTCTTCTCCTTCTTCTGATTCCCCAGTGTCACAGATAGCATCGAATGGTGGGGCTTCAAGAGTAATCCCATGAGGAGGTGGAGAAATTTTGGGTCTATCAAGAATATTTGGTCTCCTTGGAGCATTCCTCATTGTGATTTATGACAGCTATTTCTTCAAAGCAACTAGGTCATTTGCCATTTTTTGGAACATTGGATAAGTGGTGATTGAATTTGAATTATGACCTTTTTGTTTCCCATTTGGTCCTTTCAATTTTCCAGAAATAATTAGATCATCATTAGTCTCAATTACAAAGTCTTTAGCTTCCCTCAATGTTCTTGGTTGGGTTCTTCTGAGGAAGAAACCAACTTTTGATGGCAAAGCACTCATGAAGAACCTTTTCAAGTTGTTTTCAGAGGGTACCATATCTTCTGGGATCCTTCTTGTTAACCTATCATACATTGCTACAAAATCTCTCATTGATTTAGAGGTCTCCTTCTTCATCTGAACTAATTGGACCAGAAGATCCTGACAATCTTCTATGCTCTTTAACCTATGTTCAAATGTAATTCTTATATACCTAGTATGTGACAGATCTTTGGGGAAACATGTAGAACCATTTAGTAGTTTTTTCTTGGAGTGACTCCATAAAAATCCTAACTGAAACATCTTCATATTCAACTCCCAACACTCCACAAGTAGTGATGAATGCTGTTACATGTTCTTCTAGGAGTTGAGAACCATCCCCTTTGAATTTTGGGAAATTCTTTCTTGAGCCTCTTAGGAGCTCATGAAGTGGTTGTTGAAGAGCAATTGAACTAGTATTTCTTCCCCATTATATGTTAGGCCTACATAATTCATGCTCATGATCACCCTTTCTATTCCTATTTCTACCCTCCAGTCTTGCTAAGGCTACTTCTACTACCGCACTTTCTTCTACTTCAATTTGGAGTCTTTCTATTTATTCAAGTTGAGCCCTTATGTCATCTTCATCTCTTGCCTCTCTTTCAATATCTTCAAATGTCAGATCAAATTGTCCTCCTTGCCTCAGTTGCCACGTGTTTCTTTTATCAACCAGCTTGAAAGTTTATGCTCTTCTCTGGGGTGCTGGAATTTGTCTCTACCTTTCCAATTTGATAACACGTTCCTCTTTTAGCTCCAAAATCCTAATGGAAATGAAGTATTGATTAACACTTTGTCTATTATGCCAAATAGCTTCTCTTAGATTAGAAGTAGTGGATGTGAAAGAGTAAATCAGGTCTCTCAACACGAGGATTTCCTAGAATAGCCATGATTTACATCCATGTAGTTTGTGTGATTATTCAATCTCCAGAAAATTTTCCTACAGAATATTTTTTTCTATTTTATGAACTTGAGGTCATTTTTAGGTGCAGATGCTACAACATCTACCCCATGATGGGTGCCAAAAAATTTTGGCGAGAAAATTTGTCTTGTGGAAAAATTTGGTGGGTTTTAAGCCAATGCTATGGGAATCTAAGTCCCTCTACTTGAACGGTGTAGCTTCCGTATGTGCATGCGTGAAAAAATGGATTTCAATGGTGGTCTTTCGGCTAGAGATCTAACAGGGGCGCTCCACTGACCTTGTGGCAAATCTAGCAATGTCTCACTAGAGAAGAAACTTTTTCTTAGTAAGAGGAAGAGGAGTGGAAATGGAGGCAGGAGGAAAACTAATGTTGTGAGTAGAATATAAGATACCCACACACGTTAATTAGAAATTTCATTTACATGCATTTATAGTTAGAAGAAAAACAAATCCGCAGGAGAAGCTACAAGACTGAATGAAACTCATTAGTCACAAATTACTAATTAATTCCTCAATCAAAGAGGAAAAAATTCCTTCTTTTATTATTGAAGCTCGAGCAGAGTTTGTACATAGCTTGAGAAAGGAGAAATTTGAGGAAGAAGAGAACATAGAAGAAGTGTGGCGTTTTCTATCTTTTTTAGGTACAAAGCACTCTAGTATTTTTTGAAATCAATTGCCACCCCTTGGAATGACATCGAGAAGCCATTATATTCTTTGAAAGAAACCGTTACAACTTCACGAATCCTCAACACCTTTTCAAATTCCTCTGTTGTGAAGAAAATGCTCATGGCGGGTTAAAAACCAGATCTTGTAAAGTAACCGTTACATTTGAATTTCCAGTTTAAAAATAGACCATTTGATTTGCTCCTCTAACTCTAAAATTAGGCCATCCATATGGGAGGAAGGGATTGGAGCGGTTACAGAGGAAGCCTTTCATATTTTGTGATTTTTCATGAAATTTGGCAATTTGGAAAAAATTGGCCCACAACCCCGCTTTGAATTTTCAACTTGGACATGTGGCACATTATTATTAGAAATGGGATCATGACCCTTTTCTCAACATTTTAACCTTTTTTGAAAAAAGGCTTAAAAACTCAATTTCTTCCGTCAACCCGCTGCTCCGATTTGACTAGGACACGTGGCACGTTCTTATTGGAGATGGGGTCGCGGCCCTTTTCTCAACATTTTAACCTTTTTTTGAAAAAAGGCTCAAAAACTCAATTTCCTCCATCGACCCGCTGCTCTGATTTGACTAGGACATGTGGCATGTTCTTATTGGAAATGGAATCGTGGCCCTTCTCTCAATATTTTAACCTTTTTTGGAAAAAGGCTTAAAAACTCAATTTCCTCCACCAGCCTGCTGCTCTGATTTGACTAGGACACATGGCACATTCTTATTGGAAATGGGATCATGGCCCTTTTCTCAATATTTTAACCTTTTTTGGAAAAAGGCTCAAAAAATCAATTTCCTCTGCCGGCCTGCTACTCCGATTTGACTTTTCAACGATGGGCCCAAGACCTTAGCGGAGCTGCGGAGAATTCTAGAACTTTTACTTCAATTTTAGGAATTTGGTTAAATTTCTAAAAGTGCCTCCATGGCCAACTCTTCCATTTTGAATTTTCTCTAGCGGGCTTCACCTTTGAATGTTTCCCTGTAGGCTTCAACTTTGACTTTTTCCCTACGGGCTTCAATTTTGACTTTATTTTTAAAGCCTGATCGGGGCTGCGGGGAAAATTTAGTATTTTTGCCAAAAGTAACCAAAAGTGTTAAGTTCACAAAAAATCCCATTCCTCCCCATCCAATAGGATATGACCATGTACCTACATTCATTGGGGTCAAAATTTGACGTGGAAAAGACACCCATCATCCTGACTGTGGAAAATACACAGAGGAAGAAAACTTCATCGTTTTGAGTCCAATTTTTGAATTTCCTTCATGAACCAGAGGCATGGAAAAAAAATAATGATTTGATGAATCTGACCATAGAACAAGTGAAAAATTTCAATCCAAGAAGGAGGTTGCAAAGAGGATATTACGTGCACAGACGTGGAAATGGAGGATTTCTAAAAACGAGCAAAACAGAGGTTTAAACAACTTTAGGGCATGAATTTTGCTAATTTCTTGAATCTCTAACTTGGCTTAAACACCAATGAAGGGCATGAGCTCAATTTTTTTTTAATTTGGCTATGAAAACGTAGAGTAGTTTTAGGGAGACAATAGAATGTTCAAAAGAAAATTAACCACCCTCTTTAGTAGTAAAATCACTTGTTAGACATAAGGAAAACAAAGGAGGTAGGCCAATGATTTTCACATATTAAGTTATAGCGAGGCTAGGACATGAATACATATTAACTCAAGATCCTTGATGACTCCCAAAGTGGTGAAAATTGAGCATTCAAACTGTAAGACTCCTTTGGACATGGGGCTATACTTAAGACCTAGGACATCAACAATTTTCTTAGGCATGATAAAAGTACTAATGCCTGAGTCAATCATGCAATTAGGTATAAGGTGTTTTCCTAAGATCAAAGACATATAAAAGGGTGGGGTTTTTACAACCTTACTTAATTTCTTCTCTTTTACTTAACAGATATTGATAACAACACACAATTTTTGGATAGTTGGATCGATGTGCAGAAGTTGGGACAAAGCTTCAAGCAACAGGTCATGTTGAGATGGAATGGTCAGAGTATCCAACATTGTTACATTTAATTTTTTCTTCTTCATCTGATCAACAATGTTTAATGGAAGGCCCATTGACTTGTGCATTTGGGGCACAACAACATCTTTTCTTGCTTGTTCAAGTGTAGAGGAAGGGGCTTTAACTTGCATAGAGACTTGACCTACCAAAGGAGGGGTGCATGTCACTGTAAAAGGAACATTGTGTGGAACCACGTGTATCAGAACTTGCATGAATTTTCTGTTAGATGCCTTGGATGCATCTCTTTACTTTTAAGGATTGACCTATGTTATGAGAATTGGGACTTGTGCACCAGACTCCACAAGTCTCTTCTTATACCTTATGTTGTCAGTAATATGGGCACGTGGTCTATCAAGACTGTCCACAACTTGATTAAATGCGTAGAAGTCTTTGGCACCAAAGAACATGAGGATGGCCTCTGAAGGGGATTCTAGATTTTTTGATTCTCAATCTCGTTTGCGCTTGTGGAATGTTCATAGTTAGAATCAACATGAATTATGTAGGCTTATGCATACACAACATTGGCAGAGTGATAATGACATTGAGGTATGTTGCAAGGGAAGCACCATTCTGACTCTTGCGCCATGTTGTTTTGAACTAGAAAAAGTTCTTGGATTGTGTTGGGCGTTGGGAGAGGCTATGTAGGGGGGACCACTTGCAAGGGTAGATGCACGTTAGCATGTCATCTATCATTTTTTTGGTTCTACCCATATCTCTAGTTTCCATATTGATTCCGATAGGGATGATTGTTTTGGCCATGCCCCTGATTAGAACTATTTTTGAAGGCTTACGCCTATTGATTTTCTAAGGATATAACTTTATTGGAAAATTTTATAATCAGGGCCTTCATTTATTCATTTTCTTTCTGTTGTACAGGAGAGTAAGATTTGAATGTAATAGGTTGAGCACTCTTCTCAAGGATGGGAGTAGTGGAAAGTTGGTGAAAGGAACGATAACTAGATCATACCAAGCCAAGATCATAGATGCTAATCAAACACCACGATCAATAAGATGAAATCAATTCGCCACAATAGATTTACATAAAACCTTTGCAAAAAAATGAGAAACAATATCATATATTATTATGGAACTCAATGCAATACATTGAGAATGGACCTTGCTTAAATAGGCAAGGAATAACAATCTAAGAACTAGTCAAGGTCGTAGATCAAGCCATGAATTAAGGAAATAACTAGTCATCAAAGAACTAGTAAAGACCATAGATTTATGAGAGAACTAGACATCAAGGATCTAGTCAATACCATAGATCAAGGAAAGAACTAGGTAATACTATAGATCAAGGAAAGAACTATACCTAACAACTAGATAATATCTCCTAATATCTAAATAAGACAAAAGAAATATCCACACACATAAGTGGGTGAGGATAAATACAATAAAGGTAAATAAAGTACCTAGGTGAACATGAGCTAAGGTAAATACCTACTCTAACACCCCCCCTCAAGTGAAGCTAGGGGCCAAAATAGATGTGGCATGTCCACAATATGAGTCCCAGAAACTAGGCCTGATGAGGTACTCATGTACAATAACTGGGAAAAAAGGGACACCGCAAGGTACCCAAAACCAATAACAACAAAGTAAAGAGAGTAAAGACCCGCTCCAAGGCATCCCAAGAAGCTCTGCTTAAAAAACTCGTACAATGCTGAAGAATTTTGGTGTGAACTGTGGTCTCAATAAAATCCTTTTTGGACTGTGTAGACAGTGACCTTTATTGCTGAAAATAGCAACCTATGGATTTTCCCGAAATAGTAAAAACGTGCACAACATCCATGGACCCATGCCAAAAAAGGAAAGATCCGAAAACCTTCCTGCTGACAAACCGAGACAGATACGCTACAACAGAAAAAAACCCACTGTAGATCTCGAGAAATCCAACAAACTTGAATAAATAAAATTACATTTTTTCCCCAGCTCGAATCCTGAGGCATGTTGTGTGCTTCTTTGGAAAATAAAAAAACCACAAAAAAAATGATTGCCTCCAGAATTGGCCGAGTTTATAGTCGACCTTAGGGTTTTCACACCTTATAGATCCAATGGAAGCCTTTGTTTTACATAAAAATGCATACAACAACAACATATGACCAAATCCCAAATATATGAATATACAATGAATTTATTTACAAAATAAAACTTACAGACGGATGTCAACAACAATCTCTAGCCCTGATACCATGAAAGGAATGATAACTAGATCATACCAAGCCAAGAACATATATGCTAATCAAACACCATGATCAATAAGATGAAAGAAATTCACCAGAATAGCTCTACATAAAACCTTTGCAAACAAATGAGAAACAATATCATATATTATTATGGAATTCAATGCAATACATTGAGAATGGGACTTGCTTAAATAGGCAAGGAATAATAATCTAATAATTAGTCAAGGTCGTAGATCAAACCATGAATCAAGGAAATAACTTGTCATCAAAGAACTAGTCAAGACCATATATTTAGGAGAGAACTAGACATCAAGGATCTAGTCAATACCATAAATCAAGGAAAGAACTAGTCAATACCATAGATTAAGGAAAGAAATATACCTAACAACTAGATAATATCTCCTAATATCTAAATAAGATAAAATAAATATCCACACACATAAGTGGGTGAAGATAAATACAATAAAGGTAAATAAAGTACCTAGGTAAACATGAGCTAAGGTAAATACCTACTCTAACAGTTGGGGTGTGTGAGAGATCTCTAGGAAAAATAAGGGCGTGGGAGGTCAAGGAGCTAATTTTCCCACATGAATGAGACTGTTTTATGCCCTTATTTCAATTTTGTATGTAACATGTAAGGTTCTACTACCCATGGATTAAATCATGACTGAGATGTCACTTTTCAAGGCCCTTAGATAATACAAGAAAACATGTCAGGTTGTAGGCCTTACCACTTGAGTGATTCTATCCCAAGTCTTCTGAAACTTGATATTGAAGTCATTCATTTTTAATTAGGCCCCCTCTTTGTTGTAGTCAGTTTCTCCGCTAGTGATAGATGATCTGACTTGTCTTCAAAGTAATTTCATAGAGTTGTTCGAAGATTCTCCATGTCTGTTTGGTGTGTAGGAGAAGGAAAAGGGAGAGATCTGAATCAAATCGGTTGGATGGAGAAATCAAATCTTTCATTAATGGTATAAGAGATGTTTCCCAGCTTCTCACCTACCCAATCTCACCAAAATTTGAATTTTAGTGATCTAGAGTGTAACCCATGTCATCAGCTATTTTTTCATTTTTTGCCATGTGTCACACGTTAGTTGGCTGTAAGGATTCAACACCCTGTTTGAGTGCTTTGGTAGGTTGTGTGTGATTTAATCAATGTTTAACAGTCCATGTGGCATAGGAACTAGCACTGAAAAAGTCACGATAGTGCACGAAAGAAAGAGGAGAGGAAAAAGAAAGTAGGAGTCAAGTAAACGTAGTGTGCGTGGGAGGAATAGAAGGAACACCTACCAGAGGAACACATGGAAGAGGCACAATCATTACAAAATAATGTGTAGTAGTAAGGAAGAGGGCACATGAGGATGTCAGGGATTTAGCTAATTCTTAGAAGCATGTACAAGGTGCGCACACATGGGATGCATAGATTGTTGGAATGAATGTGAATGCACAAAAATTAGGCACGAGGTAAAATGAAAAAAGAAATAGAAGAAGGAAGAAGGAAATATGGGAAGCATAGGGAAGGAGCGCACAAGGAAGTGTGAGGAACAAGAGCTAGGAAAACATGCCAAAGAACAATTGAAGTGTGCATAACCAACAATATAGAACCTCAGAGCCAAAATGGAAATATAAGTTATCCATATAGCTAGGGGAGTTATTGTGGATAACATTAGGAATATTAATTTCCTTGAAAATGTTAATGGGGAATATTATTGAGATAATAAGATATTATTAATGAATTAAAGGATCATGGATTGAAATGAGATATGATGATGGAATAAAAGGATTAATGATGGAAATGTTGTGATAAATGATAAATAATGATAAAGGGTAAATATGATAAAATAGATTAGTAATAATTAGTTGTAATTGATCATGTTAACATTTTAGATGTCTACACTTAGAGAAATGGATTGGAACAGAGACGATGGAGGATTGTGGATGATCAGTCCCCAGTTTGCTAAAGTAGAAGCCACATCTAAAAATGAATTTGGTGTCACTTGACCCAACATTGAATAAGGGTGTCACATGGATTTCTAGTCTCCCTAAAAAGTTTGTAAAAAGAGGAAGGGTGTCACAGGATGTCTATCCATCCTAAGAACATAACCAAAAAAGTGATAAAAATAGTGTCATAGGGATTTCTAGTCTCCCCAAAATATTCTACACATGGAATCACACCATTAAAGATAGATCTAAGTCCCAAATTTTCTAAACAACTCAAATTCAAAAAGAAATGTAGTATACTCATGCCCTCACCGTGTGATTTCCCAATGTATCAAGTGTGCAATGTTGAATATAGAAGAAGAATGAGGCCCGTACCCCCATACCTTGTATTCTAAAGGTGCTTGATATACAAAAAGTTGGAAAGGGAATGAAGTACTGATCATGGAAAATTTTAGTGGAAAATATTCATAATTAGGAAAATAATAGGAATTATGAAATATGGATTTTAATATTTTTATGACCATGACACTATCCACATTTCACCGAAAATTCCACCAATATTAATTTGTCACATGTGAATTGTTGACAAGGTTATTCATATTATGAAGGTACTTTATGATATTTATGTGATTTATATGAGCATTATAATATATCATGGAATCTAAAAACATATTAAAATGATAATAATGAATAATATATAATATTTTACACAAAGAAAACACATATACACCATGATATATATATGTATGTATATATATCTACTAATTACTAGTTAATAATGTAAATAAGTGTTAACCAATTGTTACCATGAGTCATTATGAGTGAAAAGACATAACCTTTTCCTTTTAAAGGCTATATAATGATGTAAAATGCGGGGGAAGATAATATCAACAAAATGAGTGAGAAGAGTTAGTATAATCATGAAGATGAAAGAGATAAATTAATGTAAGAAGTAAAAGATATGTATATAATTGATTTAAAAATATTTTTATGAATTTTATGTAATTGCGATCAATATATATGTGATATTTTTGGTTTGAACCATTGATGTGTTGAGTATTATATTTATTCATGTTTAATAAAGGATAAATATTTATTTTAGAAGAGATAGCTACCCTCTTGGTGATGTTAGCTCTAGCTAGGATAAATGAACTACTTAACCCTTACATTCACGTTGAGGATTAAGGTCAAATTTTGGTTTCTGAGCCCATGTCTTAGCTACCTAATATATACATGATGGTAGTGGGAGACATGAGATAATTTTAAAAGGAGGAAAAAGGGGAAAAATATGCATATGTTTAGTGGGAAAAATATTGACATGAAAATTTGTCTCACCCTCTTTTAGAAGGGTTTGGTGCTGGGGAACGGTGGGTGAAAAAAGGGTGGATGTAAAGGATTTTTTTTTTAAAAATAATGTGAACATGTATAAGTTTGAAAAGCTATAAAAATGAGGTTAGAACACTAAAGAAACCCTAAAGATTTAACAACTTAACTATGAAAATTATAGATAAGAGATAAAAAGAGCTACTCCTATGCATGCATTATAACTTTGACAAAAAAATCAAACTAACATGAATATTACTATCTACTCTTCAAAAGATATAAAATATGAACCTATGAAGATCCTAACAATTAGTTTGGATTGTTTGATGCTCAAGGGTTCGAGAGTGAGAGCTCACCATTAATGGATGTTTAGACCATATGGTTCTCCTCATTTACTCAAGCTTGAGTTGGAATATGCAATGGAAGGTATGATAACTCAATGAAGAAATGAATAAAATCTCTAATCCTAAATTCCTATAGTTTATGCTAGAGGAGGTTAAATGTTCTTAGAAATAACTTAGGGGTATGTTTATAGTTTTTTGATTTCTAGAAAGGGATGTTTTGGATGCATGTGGGACAAAAGATAAGTCCAAAAAGTACCTTTAGCAAGTCAAAGTAAGATTTGACTAGGTTTAGAAGCTAATTAATCTTGTGGGATTAATTAGGGGGTCCCAAGTAATCTTAGGTAGCTTTCAGGGAGCATCCAAAAGATTTCCTGATAGATTTTGGATGTGTTGGAAATGAGAGTTAGCTAATAAGAAGATTCGTTAGTCAACTGCAAGAGAATAGGTTGAATCAATATATAATGATCAATTTTAGGTGAATTGAAGGGAAAATAGCCTAATTGACAAAGTGTCGTCAATTTGCAGGGAGTAGAATAGTTAGTGCAATTTTAGGAATAAAGTTTCTTTGGTCAAACTAGAGGTGTCTACATTAACCCCTCTTTGGGGTGGCGTAAGCTACGTCACTTCAAAGAAAGTATAAAATCATAAACTTGTAAATTTGTTCATAGGGGTAGAATAAAAATTAGTAAGGTTAGAGATGCCCCCTTGAGTGTCAATGGGGTGATGGAAGAGGTCGATCGAAGATCGATAAGATAAAATAAGGTAGACAGAAGATGAAGAGGGAAGAGAGTCTAATAGAGAAGAAAGAAGAAATGAAGTCACAGTAGTTTTGTTAACATTGAGTATGAAGTACCCATGAAAATGAATGTTCCTACCTTCACTGGCATTGCTCATCTTTCACATCATAATGAATGACCATGTTGATGGGGGAGATGTTCACTTGAATGATGAGGCTCCAAATATTTGATATTTATATTGAGAGGAGCATTTGTGAATGTAGAGGAAGAATGGTGAAGCCAAGTGTGATGAAGAGAGAATAAAAAATAGTATGAATAAGGGGTACTGAGATAAAATCCATCCATTGCCTTGTAAACAATTCTATTCTCATCATATTGCTAGTGATCTTCATCATTGACCCATATTTAACAAGTATACGATAAAAGTGTAAAATGACATGAAAACTAGAATACAAACAATTATCCATTGCTAAAATACCAACTCCATGCAATATACAAAATGCAATGCAATATGAGAAGTAAACAAGTTTATCTAATAGGGAAACAAGTACAAACACACATACTCAAACCAACAACGTTCAAGAGAGTTGCAAAAATGTTTTGTTATTGAATTTTAATTCCCAAATGTTTGTGATAAACAACAAGGGTTAAAATTGGTGCCCCAAGAAAGGATACATGTGAGGGAAATTTATGAAGGACATAGAGTCCAATGAGAAAGCATTGTGCACTACAAAACAGTACTAGGCAACTTGTTGTGCCCCAGAGTATAGACGAAGCAAGCATTCTAGCTTTATAAATGGTTGTAGATCTAGATGATCCACAAATCATTGTTTCAAAAACATGTGAAAATATAATTAAGATATGAGATGAATACCATACGTGTGACAAAAATTTCAGCCGCGTATGAGCGTTTTACCAATTTTAGTTCATTTTTGAATTTTTTACGATTTTTTGGAATTTTAATAATTTTTTGGAAAATTATGATTTTTACAATTTTTTTATTTTTTGATCAATCAATTTTTAGATTTGTTGATTAGGTAGTTAGAAGAATTAAAAAAATTATCATGATGAGTAGTAGAAGAAGCTAGAATGACCATGACGGTCATATTAGGCATTTCAGCCATTACAATGGGAAAAAATGCACGTGGCAGGTCAAAATGACCACATATACTCCCATGGGGGGGGGGGGTAAAAACATAGTGAATAGTACATTTGTTACTAGAGCTTTGCTAATTTTTACCACGAGGAGTTTTGAGCTGTGAGAGAGATGGAAAAAGTCTAGAGATGTATGACATGTGCAGACCAGATCTGGGAGTACCTACAAGAGAATGACGATGGACCCTTTGTGAGTGCCTAATCTCCTTTTATCAACTTTAGCACTTAATAACATTTATTACTATTTTTTAGGCTAGTGTAAACGTGTGTGCACGCCCTACGAGCACATGCATGTGTCAAAAACACATGTGCACACACACACATACATTAAAAAACATGTGCGTGCAAGCACATGTGTAAGAATAGATGTGTATGTGTTGTGGGGGGAAAAACATATTCACATGTGCACATGTTAAAAGGCACACACATACTTCTAGAATGACGTGTATGCGTAGGTCAACGAGGGATTTAGGGTTGTAAGTGCTCGCGTCATGTATGACATGCATACGTTGGGAAGAGGGTGCACATGTGCTAGGTGTGCAGGTCCCAGAAAGATAATGTAGGTGCTAAAAGGGTGACGCATGTGCTAGGAAGTATTTTTATATAACACTTAGAAGAAAATATAAAAAATTATAAAAGAAAGTTTTGTATAAGAATGTAGAAATGAGTACCGAGAAGAATAAGTTAGTAATTTTTAGAAGAAAGACCAATAGATAGAAGAAATCTCTGACAAGTCTTTTGTGATTTTGCAGAGATGATTTCCAGTGCTGCAGGTGAGGGAGTGGCATGACCAATTGGCTCACATAGAGGAAATCTTCTGTCACTGAGATAGGCAGTTGCTAGATATCCTTCTAGAGGTTATAAGACTGGCTCATATAGAGAGGATGCCCCATATTAGCCTTAATCATGGCCTTCTCACAACCTTGGTGGAGAGATGGCATAGTGAGAGCTAGTGTTTCTGTCTCCCGACTGGGGAGATGAATATCACATTGGAGGAAATTTGACAGATCTTACATGTGCTAATTCAGGGGAAGCTTATTGAGTATACCGGTGATAGAGCATACATTACAAATTTCTTGATTGAATTGTTCAGACATGATGAGATACCGTGTCGCAGGATGACGATGTGGATACACCAGTGTATAGAAGATCCTGGATTATCTTGAGTGGTATTCTACCTCATGGCCTTTATCAATGGTTTCTTGATCACTAACAAGATGAGACTTCCTTTCCTCTTGGCCTTATTACTATTATACGTGGATTGATCTGAGGTAAGAGACACCACTGGGGCCAGTGCATATTGGCACACTTATATTGGGATCTTCACCTAATTATCTATCATAGGCAGAAGACTGTGGGCCCGACCACCTTATTGTAGATTTAGGTATGGGACCACATAGTTGTTGGTCATTTGACAGGTGCTCTATGAGTTTGGGCTCATGATGGGCCCTCAGTGATGAGATGGGTCCTAGCTGGAGATGATATAAGAGGACATATGGTGGATACCTATCATTGTTGTCGAGTTTTTGATGATATTCAACAACACATGATTGTATGACAACCATACAAACACTACATGCGGCTAGAGGATGGACATAAGTTGAGTATATGCTCTGTCAAGAACTTTATGTTTGGAAGCAGAGGGTACATGATCAAGTACTATTGAGTAGATCGATGCCAGTGTTAGTTTGGCACTGTATAGGATGTACCAGGCCTTGAGTTGTGGTATGGGTGACGGGAAAGAGAGACATTTGATATTGGTCCTTTGATTTAGGTAGCCAGGGAAAGAGATAGTTTTGTGCAGATGGTTCTGTAGGTATGGGATCCTTTGAGGTAGATTATAGATCGTGGTGTGATAACAACATATGCACCATGGTATTTTATAATTTTTCCATGGCACCTTATGGAATGTCGGGGTGAGACCACCTCCAGTGGTGTCCAGTAACACTAAAGATGATGATGATGACAAAGATGATGATGGGTTCAATGGGCAGTAGCATAATGGTGGTGGATAGGGTCCTCCACAGGGACCTAGACATGGATATAGACATATACAGATCCCCATTGTTGCCTAGATATAAATGCCCCCAGTGGGTATACCAATTGGGATACATGCACTATTGTGGTAGGTACATCCTTAGAGAGCGGTACCATAGGGTTCTCCACCTAGAGCATGTGTACCACAAAAACCTCCATATTGGGCTCCGAGATAGAAAATGCCCATGCAACAGGCTCCACAACAGGGTCTTACTGTCAGTCCACAACATAGTGCAAGAGATGGTAGAGGATATGGGGTCATGGAGGTGGAGAATATGGTGTTGTTTGGTTCTAATAGATATGGAAGATGAAAACCCAAATGCTACAGGTTACATGCCTATTAGAGTAGTCTACGATCTAGATTCATTAGTTGACCATACAAAGAGACCAGGCCCAAGAACAGGTTCAAACCATTAGTATCGAGAGGGACCAACTAACTGTTGAGAGGACTATGGGACAGGCCGAGATGGCCCGAATTTCAGTGGATATGGCCTCATTTAGGTGTACTGATGGGGTTGTAGTGGCACCATACATGCATTTGGACTTGGTGACAACCTATAAAATTCCCATTTTAAGACTTTAGAAATAAGGTGATTTTTTTAAAAATAATGTTCTCTATTCTAAATTCATAATTTAGAACACACATTCTTTATCAACCATTCATATAACAGATAACCATATGCAATTGTAATGAATCGGTGTGCTACCAATCTATTCATTTCATGACTTGGTAAACTACCAATCTATTCATGTTTAACATTAAGTATTGAATACTTATCTGTATACTACATATACTTGGTTCTCTCTCCCTCTTTAGGGGATTGAGTGATCTATCTAAGGAACCTATATGAATGTTTGTTACCAATATTCATCTGCATCACAAACCTTAGACTAGGTGACAGAGGACAACACAACCAACAGCTTGCGATACTTTGGCCAAAGATTTCTAACATACTATTGTATTACTATTCCTTGATGGCATACTCATCAATCTGGAATACGTCCTTCACCCCACTCTATTGTTATCTAGAATGTACTTTACTGAATCCTGTCAGTCCACTTGATTGAGGTTTAACCCTAGTTCGAGTTAACAACATGTGTTATGATAAGGGGAAGCTCACTAAGACTTAGGGTAAGTTGGCATACTGGGTCGACCTAAGTCAACCCTGTGTGCCAAGGTATCCTAATTTTTAGAGGGCTACCCCATATCTTAAAACATCTTTCTAACTCGACCTAGAGAAAAACTAAGATTAAGTCCAATTTATGTAGATCTGGATGATCAATGCCGAAGGGTGTTGCCACATGCTGACTGCATCGCTGTATCCTCGAGAAGATCCTAATATTCTCAAAGGTATAACCTTGCAGTTGGTGTGTGCCAGCATCCTACAGAACAACCTCATCGAGATGTACTTACCCCAAGGAATTTATTAATAATTTAATTAATTTGGATTATTCCAAACAAATTTCAGCAACTTGTCCTAACCCTAATCCAACACTCCATAATTTATTCTCTATAATAGATTCCATTGATTGTTAAAGAAATTTATTAGCTTAAGATTGCATTTAATGTTATTTAATGGACTAACAAGCTGTCAACCATAAGAGGACATCAATATCATAAGTTCCATTATTATGACTTAACTGTTCAAGGAAGTGTAACAACCATCTAGGTTGTAACTAAATAGACTTTATTAAACAAGTCTAATGATTAGGAATCACGTCTTCCATTTTATTTACATTCCTAGGATAGAGGAAGGATCTTCCTTTACATGATTAAGTGTTAGGGCCTAGTGCCCTATAAACCATTTACAATTTCAATATTCATTAATGAATGTTTATTCCATATCATATTATTACATTGAATTGTTTAGTTATGATATCAAATTCAGTAACTTAAGAAGCTGCATCCCATTAGGGAGATTAGTCCAATTCCCAATGTTAAACTTATCTAAGAATAACCCATTAAACATATACATAATATGGAGTATAACAACAATATAAGATTCCATCTATGCAATGAGAGTACAAGATAATATACACACCCAAAGTAATAAATTGTCAACATTAATTCATCTCTAAAACTTATACATTTAGGTATGCTACAAGACCATTTCCTTCATTACAAAATCATACTAATTTTCTTTTCCAATACAATTTCAAGAATGAATTAGAGTTCTTCACATAAATCAAACTTAAATCAGCCAATGGTCACATAAGTTTTTTCCTTCCTTTTCACTTACGAAGACCATCTACAAAAATTGCTAGCACGGGTCAGTTCAATGAACTGAGCATGATAAGCACTAAGCCTTAAAAATAAGTGCATTCCAATAATTGTTCCATTAAGGAAACTCTGCTTTAATGAGACAATTATTACATCCTATAATCAATATATCAAAAGCAACGAAAAAGATGTACATTTTAAACAATTGATTTCACTTCCAAGAAAAGGACAAAATATAATCTACCTTATCAGCCTTACAAAATAGAGTCTAATTGATTCAATCAACTATCCTTAGGAAAAAAATATGTCATAACATCTCATTGTTTCCAATATTTCATAAAAGAAAACAACATTTATCTTTGCTTCAAGCTAAAGGAAGAATTTAAAGCATGGTTCAGATTAGGATGACTCATCTATCTCCTAAACAAAAGAAGAAGAAGAACCATTACAACTATGCCCAAACAAAACACATCCAAGAAATAGAACAGATTCAAAAAATGATTTAATTATTTCTTTCAAAAGACAATTACCTTAAAATTTAACAATTAAGATATTCATTAGAGAATAATTTCATTTTAATCTAAGAAGGAATAGAGAATCGATTGGTTTACCTGTAAGTTTAAATCTACTTCAAATATAGAAGTTAACTTTCAAAGATCTTAAACAACGTTCAAAGATCAAGGTAGACTCATACATGAGTTACTCTCTACTCTAGCTCATCCAACAATAATTCTTAAGAAGATAGAGTGCAAGAGATAACTCACTCATCTCAAACCAAACAAGTAATTCTTGTCAAAAAATAGTCTACAAAACAAGCTGACATTTACAGTTCAATAAAACCAAATAATATAATCTCTCCCAACATCATTTCTACAAATGATTGTGTAAAGGAAGACCAAATAACTCATAAAGAAATCTCTAAATAAAAAGAGAGAATCAAAACAGAAAAGTTCAACCAGTGATCTATCCAGTAGTAAGAAAGCACACTGCCATATTTCTTATACTTCTTTTCTTTCAAAGAGTACGAGTTTTAATTCCATACACATAATGAAATAACAATAGTAGTCCAAAAACACAGTCGATCTTAAGGGAATCACATTCCTTTCCTATATAAATTATCAAGGTGTATTTATAGTATTCATGAGGAGATATAAAAATAACCGATCAGTAATTTCAACATGATCAGAAGTATCAACAACTTAGATCGAAATCCCACAGTCATATTTCATTATTACATTACAAAAAGAATAACCAGTTCTTGATTCAATACATATTATAATACAAAACTATTAGAACAGAGTCAAGTAATCCCTCCATAACAGTACAAAGTACTAATTTACTAAGTTCTTCTCATAAACAAAACCTAGAGTCTATTCTAAGATATCTAAAGATACAAGTTTCCATGGAATAGAGAGGAAAAGAACACGGTCAATTAAATGCCATTGATATCTCAGAAAAGAAGAAACAGTTCTTAAAATGAATCAACAAATATATTCATCAAATGAGGATGTTTTCCGTCAAGATCTCTAAGAGTTTTCCCAACAACTCAGCTAATTAGTCCCCTAATTTTCTTTGAGAAAAAACTCGACAAAAGAGTTGTAAGTTTTAAACATTTATTACAAGTAGAACCCAAATCCAAGGTACTAGACCAGATTCGACATGAAGTCCTTAACAAAGTTCAGAACTATACAAAAAAAAGCCAATTATGAATGTGATGAAAAACACAACCTCCATTAACAGTTCAAAATTCCACTAAATAAAACAAGGGTATAGAGTCACATATGGATTCAACAATATTCCCGCGTTATCCAAGGTTTCAACACTGGTTTAGAACAACTAGAAGGATCTAACAAAAAATTCATATCAAAACAAGAAGCCAAGTATTATCCCAGACAGGACTCAAGTTTCTCACCAAAGTTTAAGCCCAAAAAAAATGAGTAATAACATTCAATTATTGTGTACATTATGAACTGACAGTAACAGTTCATATTATCACAAGGAAGTAAGATACAAGCACCGAGCTTTATACGGGCTTCGACAACAGTCCAGAAATATACAAGATTCCAACACAATTCAGAACAACAAGAACCTCTATAAACAATTCTCAACAAACACAAAAATAGAACCAAGTTCCAACCAAATACGAGCTCAAATAAAGGTTCAACAAAACATGAGCTCAACACAAGCTCGAAATCAAATAAAACAAAAACTCCAACAAGGTCAGACAGAACCCAAGGTTCTCAAAAGCTCTGAACCAATTTGTTGGTTGGATATTTTGTCAATCCAAAATATGAGGTTCAACCACAGTATATGGGATTAAATCCCTCCTCAAAGACAGGTGAGGCTGCCTGCTTATTACTAATCTAAAACACAGCAAAACAATATATACAGTATTCACACTAATCTAACCATTGGGGTTGGGATAGAATCCCAAAATCCATATCCACACGTTGGGAAGACATCGTTTTTCTAAATGGACAGGGTCAGAAATTATTACAATGGAAGAAACACAATGGAAAGGAAATGAGAGAAACGTATTTTCTTTCGAGTAAACACAGAGCACGAAATAATCATACGAGCTTTAGATCATAAATATAATGTCTGAAATGATTAGAAACACTAAGATGCTAAACAAAGAATAGCTTAAGATTATGAATGTAAGAACAATGTCTTAAGAAAGATATATCCCACAACACAAAGTTTGCAAAATAATATCAATTCCTATTCTTCAAAATGATTAAAAGAAAACACAAAGTTTTTCTTCTTTCCAATAGCTCCCAATATTTCAAAAATCTCGACCCTTTGGAATGCATAAGCATCCCTTATTTATAATAAAAGGAGTAGAGAGAAAATAGGATAAATCCTAGAAAATAGTGTTCTTTAAAAAGAGTTCTATTTTGCTTGACTCTCACGCAGGAGACCAAGTCAAAATATGATTCAAAAATGTGACGAAACAGAAATGAAAAAGACATGTCAATTTCAAGATTGAAATGACACATCGCATCAGGACTTAATCTGAATCGTCATCTTTCACTCCTTCATCTTTCTCTTCCTCCAGCTGAGCCTGTTTGTTCCAAAATTCTTGGAACTTCCGAATTATGCCTTGCATTTCATTTTCGTCAGGCGCAGTGGAATGATCATTCAAAACTTCACAGGTTTCATGAGTATCACTGGCACTGCCGGGAAGCTTTTTCAATCTTTTGCTGAGCTTTCTCAAGGCCTCCAAAGAATGTTCAATCTTTACAAACCTGTCGATGATTTCAATACCAAATCCGTGAGTTGGTTCATGCTGAATAGATTCTTGGATTTGTTTGAAAATATCATCGGCTGATAGGATGCCTGAGTTTCCAACTGACACTTTTGCACAGATTTTTAACAGTTCTTCCTCCAGGTCGCTCTTGCCATCGATCAACTGATCTCTTGATTCTCTCAATTTACTGCAGGCTTCGTTGAGAATCTTCACCCTGAACCTGATGGCTTTGGTCAGCTGGAAATGCTTATCCACATGTGGGATGATGCCTTCTTCTACCAAGAGATGTGATGGCATTTGCTTTAATGCCTGGAGAGCTTCAAAAGTCAAATCAAGATGTCCAATTTCTTGGGAGAAATCATCGTCCATCTTTTCTCCATCACTCTGAATGTTCCCCAAAGATTGATAGACTTCCACGACATCTTGAATCACTTCCTTCCCTTGTTGGAGCAGCCTTTGGATCCATTCATCGACCACCCTTCCTTTTTTATTGATCTTCTCAATCGTAGGCACTGATGAGAAATCGAATCCGACAGGGACAGAAGAAGATGGTATGGATTCAAGGGGTTTTGAGAGCTTAAGCAAAACCTCAGTCAACTGCTCCACCTTTCCTTTAAGCTCATCTTTGCTGTCTTTTGTTTCTTTCAACTTCTGGCACAACACGTTTGTGGCATCCCGTGCATCCTGTTGTGCTCCTTCCGTTGTCACCTCTCCTAGAGCCACCCTGGTTATCTGATAGTCAGAGGCTGTTATGTCCTCTTTGGTTTTGTCAGTCGCAGGAGTGGCGATCTCTGCAAACTTATGCCCTGAAGTGTCCACCAAAACCCTTGAAACTATTTTGGGTTTCTTGGCTGATTTAGTAGTAGAAGCCTTGAGTGAGCTAAAATCAAAGGCTGGTATGGGTACAATCACCTTCCTCTTCCTCGGAGTTTTCTCGAGTAGCCATTGAGGCGTGTCAGAGGGAGTTGCCACTATTGTAGGAGCTGGTATCATACTTTCAGGAGGGGAGAGATCCAATGGCGAAGTGGGAACAGTTACCAATGTGGTAGCAGATTCAATAAAAAGAGGCACAGGAGGGGGCGTGTTGGTGATTACTTTGGTACCAGCAGAGAGAGGTGAGAGTCCAGAGAAAATGCTGGCCATGATTGAAGAAGTCGATGGGGAATGAGGAGGTAGAAGTGGTTGTGAGGGATGAAGCGCAGATCCAGACTCCAAGGTCTGGGATGCAAGAGATAAGGTCTCCTCAGTTGGGCAGTCAACAAATGGTGAAACCAGAGGCTGGCTTCCTTCTCCTTCCAAAGAAATTTCTCCTATTTCTGGTGGTGTTGGTGATTCTGGCACATTCACCATTTCAACTGGAGAAATAATTGAAGAGATTTCTCGTTCTCTTCTCTTCTTGACAAACTTGACCTTTATAGGCCCCTTAGAAGATCTTTTGTCCTTTCCCTTTTTGGAGGGCCCCACCTCTGAAGCAACCAACTTTGAAAAATTATCATCTTTAAAACTCATCCCCCAAGAGGCGAGCCATGCTTTGGTGCGTGCAAGAATCAGAGCTGACCTATCTGTAATGGAGGCTTTTTCACTGATTGACCAATCAATAGGTGGGAAAACATATTGATCTTCATTCAGTCCATCATAGGAAAGGTCCAGAACACTTTCATTATCGCTAGTACCTTCTGGTAAGTTAGCAAGCTCAAGTGTTTGAATCTCAGCAAGTGTCAATCTGCTATGATCTTTTCTTCGGACAGCAACCTCATCACGTAGATCAATCCAGATGTCCTCTATGCTTGGTCTGTGTAGGTGCAGAGTTCCATATGCCCTGAGGACTCCTCGAATATCAAACCCATCTCGGGGCTTCATGTGCTTCTTCAATTTATCTTGAAGCTCATGGACAACGTTCTTAGCTTTCACCATTGTTGGACAAGTATACCTTCCAATAGAAATTGGGAAAGATACGGCGGCCTTGTGTTTACTCTGTTGAAACTTGTGAAAATCCAACAATTGCCTGACCAACTCCATCAAGATTAGTTTGTCCCCTGGATATCTGGGCAAATGAAAAGGATCCCCTGGGTACATGACTACTCGAAGATATGTGAACTTCTTAAATTGTAAGAAGACACAACCCCATTTTGAAACTTCAGCCCATGCTTCATCAGATACTCTTGTTTTCCTCAGTTCGGGATTTAACCTGCAGATGTTCTCATAAAAGAAGGCATCGTTTACCCTTCTGAATTGGTCTTGAGACCCTTTTCTTGTCAGCTGAGGGAAATACTGATAAATATGTTCTACTATCTTGTTTCCCTTGGTGTCCAACCTGGGATAGTTCCTCATACCGGCTGCTGCATAGGTGACATACGAGGACATGTAAAATTTTCCTGTAGACAGGACTGTTGTCATTTGAGAATCTATCTCGTTACTGACAAGAGTACCCCAATCAATTCCCTGTTGATTCTTCTTAATAGTGATCATGAACTGATACATCCACCCTTGGAAAACATTTGATTCGGGAAAACCAAAAACCTGACTCAACAGAGTGATGATATCATTGATTTCCTGAATGAAATCACTTCTGGGAACAAGTCTTGGGAACCTGGAAACAGCTGGTTTGGCTTTGATCAGGAACTTCTTATTCAAGTGCTTGATGCAATCCTCCTGATCATTGTCCCAAGATTTTTGGGCTGACTTGAGATCCATATCTCCATATTCTTCAAAATTAGGCAGCTTAAGAAGGTCATCAAAGTAACCTCCGTCCAATTTAATCACAACTTCTCCCGCCTGGTTTTTCACAGAGTGAGAAGCAGAGTCATAATTTGAAGCACAGGCCAAGATGAACTCGGGGCACTGAGCAGACATAGGGAAGCCTGCCGCAAGAGGTAGGCCACTGTCGACTATCGATTTCATCCATGGAGTTTGAGAAGGGCTCTTGACCCTATTCCAGAAATCCTCCATGTCTACGTTTCTGAGCTCTGTATCTCGGATGTCGAAATTACAGTCAATATATGATGGAGACTCCACCTTCCTGAATTTGTATTTCATCCTCCCTGACTTTTCAGTCTTTTCTTGTGATGGACCAGGATCCGACATGAGGGATTTCGAAGGAGGAGAGTGTCGGAGATCAGGAGATGTTGAACACTGCGAAAACCCCGACCCACTGGAGATGCCAGAAAGGTGGAAAAACCCGACACACTGAGGAGGATACCGGAGGCTTTGAAATAACCTGACACACTGAGAGGATGCCGGAGACTTTGGAAAACCTGACACACTGAGAGGATGCCAGAGACTTTGGAAAACCCGACACTTTAAATTTTCTAATATACTGCGGGTTTTGAACACTGCAAAGCACCCTGCGAAACCCGAGAAGAGGGAATAGGGTATTTGTTGAGTTGAAACATGCAAGTTTTTCCTTCACCATTTATATCCCAAACATAATTTTAATTATAACATCATTCTGAGGGATAAAACAAAGTGCTAATTCCAAAAGGGGAAAACCCTAAAACATAAACCTGATTTGAAAACAACCCCCAAAATGGAAAAGATAAAAACCCCACAACAACCCTGATAAGAAACTTGGAAGAATTCCTTACACAATTAATCCACAAAAACCACAAACAAAGAATGAAGAAAAATACCTTCAACCAGGACAAGGAATGATAAAAAACGAGCAATGCAATCGGGCACAGAGGTGAGTTTCAGGTTTCGGGGTCGAAGATGCATGCGTGAAAATCCACGAGGTAAAAAGTACATCTGGTAAAAATGACGTGGAAATCTAAATATATATAAGAAAATTCACATTTAATACACTTCAGTTGACACGTGCCAACTACCCGACAACTCGGCATTAATGCCATGTCAGCATGCTTGGGATATCCAGAAACCCGACACAAAGGTTTTTAGAGTAATTCGGGTTTCAGGTTGCGGGAAACAATCGACATGAAGCATGATGTTTGATAGCCTCGGAAACCTGAAACAAAGGAGTAAACCGGGTTTCGGGGATCGGAAGACATGCGACATGAAGCATGTTTTGACGAAGGCATGTTCCGATGCTTGGAAGATCCACAAACCCGACTCGCCTTACTTGATGCGGGTTTCAGGTTTTAGGGAACACATGACATGAAGCATCCAAGACACATGTTGTCTTGCTTGTGAAACCTGAAAACCTGATTATCTCTCTGAAAGGTAATTTTTAGAAAACCAGCTCAAAAATTTCTTAGGGTTATCTGATTTTTTTGGCGTAAACTCAAAAATGAGATAACAACTGGCTCTAGTTGGGGACTTTCTTTGTGATATCAAAGGAAGAGAACTCAGAATCTCTGGCTTTATCCATTGGGCTACGGAGTCAGAAAAGAAGAAAACCGAAAAACAAAACAAGGAAAGAAAGAAAACTAAAAGCAAACACACAACAGAAAATAAAGTATGTACAATGCAAAAGAACGTCTTGCATTAATGATGGAACAACTTCAGATGTTGACCACTGAAAGGCAAAGGGAGTAACCCTCCATCAAGGTATGATAGATGGAAACTATTTTCACCGCTCAGCTGATGAATCTTAAAAGGTCCTTTCCACAAGGAGTCAAACTTTCCGTGCATTCCTTTCTGCTCTCTCCTCTTATCCCAAAGCAACACCAGGTCTCCAATTTGGAAATGACGTTGCTTTGATTTCTTGTCAAAAAATTTCTTTACTTTGCTCTGATGGTCTGCAATGCGATCAACCACCTTGCTCCGTTCCTCCTCTAGCCTAGCTAGGTACATAACCCTTTTCTCGATAGAATTTTGAAAAGTCACATCTTCGACTGCTTTGGCCAACTGTAAGGCTGGCAATTCTACTGAGATAGGAATTTCAGCATCAATCCCGTACAACACTTGGAAAGGAGACATTCCTATAGCTCGCTTTGGGGTAATTCGATCAGCCCACAACACGTCATACAATGCTTTGTGCCATGTCCTCTGGTTTTCATCTACTAGCTTTCTAATTATGGTAACCAGGTTCTTGTTGCTGGACTCAGCTTGCCCATTGCCTTGGGGATAATAATCAGATGAGTGAGCCAAGGTGATGCTGAATCCATAGCAAAATTCTGTCAACTCATGCGATGAGAAATTAGAGGCATTATCAGCTACAATCTTGTGAGGCACACCGAATCTGACAATTATATTTTCTTTAAGGAACTTGCACACAACTTCTGAGGTTGCTTGCTTGATTGGTGCGGCTTCCACCCACTTGGTAAAATAGTCTGTAGCAGTCAGCACGTAATTATGTCTGGCACTGGAGGCAGGATTCAATGTTCCAATGAAGTCAATTCCCCACTGGCGAAAAGGTTCTTCAATCACTACGGGCTTCAAGGGGAGAGCTGCTAGCTTGGGACGACCAACGAAATGTTGACAAGCTTCACACTTGGACACCCACTCGGCTGAATCCCAGAAAAGAGTAGGCCAATAGTACCTAGCCCGCAGGATCTTATAAGCTGTTACAGAGGATGAGAAATGTCCTCCGCATGCTAGGTTGTGGAAGGATTCTAACAACTTTAACTATTGTGATTTATCAACACAGCGCAGGAATACACCATCAATACCTTTCTTATATATCCCATTATCCCACAGGAGGTATCTCGCAGATCTTAACTTGACCGTCCTCTTCTCCTTTTGGCTTAAATGCGGGGGGCATTCACCATAAGTTAGAAAGAAAGCAATATCCGTGTACCATTCATCCGTTGTACTCACGAAAAGCACCATGGGCAACTCTGAAGAAGTGTCTTGGGTCTTTTCACATTCTGCTTCAGCATGATTTTCTGCGATCAATTGGCACAGGCCCCTTCCTCGTACTAACTTGGTAGGTCTGATGTCCAAGTCGTATTCCTGAAATTTAGCTATCTAGGTACCTCATTGGCTCCCCAGCTCTTGTTGAGTCAAAATGGATTTAACGGCAGTGTCGGGAACGAGAACGAGGGTATGGGAATTCAGCACATAGTACCTGAAATGTTTCACCACTCGTACCACTGCATAAGCATGCTTTTCAATTTGTGACATCTTTAATTCATGTTCCTTCAATGGACAGCTCATAAAAGTGATGGGAGCTTCAATGCCCTCCCCATTTTTCTGCATCAGGATGGCCGACACTGTGTGAGCAGAGGCGTAGCTGTACATGATGAAATCTTTTTTGAAATCTGGACATACTAGGATAGGAGCATGAGCAACTGCCCTTTTGACTTCATCAAAAGCAAGCTTCCCTTCAGTACTCCATCGAAATGGGACTTTACCTTTCATCATCCCAAGGATATCCTTAGTTTTATCAGCAAAATCAGGTACGAACCTTCTTAGGAAATTGACCTTTCCAAAGAATGAATGAACCCCAGTTTTACTTGTGGGTAGGGAAAGACTTTGAATGGATTTTACTCTCTCTGGGTCGATTTTGGTTCCTTCTTTAGTCACGATATGACCCAGCAGCTTTCCTTCGGTCACTCCAAACATGGACTTCTTGGGATTTAACGAAATCCCGTGACGCCTGCATCTCAAAAGTACTTGCTCTAAATGATCATAATGATCACTCCATTTTTTAGAGAAAATGGTCAAGTCATCTAAATATACCACTATGACTTTGCCCATCAGGTCTCTGAATGCCAAGTCCATAGCTCTCTGAAAGGTGGCTCCGGCATTGATCAAGCCAAAAGGCATCCTCCTGTAAGCAAAGGTACCCCATGGGGTTGTGAAGGCCGTCTTGTGTTGATCCTCCGTAGTTACCTCAACTTGATTGTATCCTGAAAATCCATCGAGCATGGATAGCATTTCTGATCCAGTAACAGTTTGTAACACCTGATCCATGATAGGCAAGGGATAGTTGTCCTTCAACGAAGACTGATTCAGGTTCCGGAAGTCAACACAAATTCAGATTTCGCCATTCTTCTTCCTGACAGGGACGATGTTAGCAATCCAGGTGGAGTGATGGATTGGAAAAATAATTCTGGCATCTAACATTTTCTGAATTTCCGCAAGGATAGTCCCTGAGATCTTGGGGTTGTAATGTCTTTGCTTCTGCCTGTATGGTTTCACATCAGGCTTCAAAGGGATACTGTGTTGTACGTCTTTGGGCTTGAAGGATTTTAAATCTGCATAAGACCAGGCTAACACATCCATGTATCTCTTCAGGAGTGAAGTGAATCTTGCTTTCTCTTCAGGAGAACAACATTTCCCAATATTCACCATCCGAGGTTGATCAGACGAACCTAGATTGACTTGATCTACTTCTGAGGAAGAAGCTCCTTCAACTTGTCTCTTGTTTTGAATAAAACGATCATGCTTGTCGAACAAACCCTCCAGAGAAACCAGACCTTTGGGTATCTTGTTTCCTTTAAGCTGGATAAACTCACCATCAACCTCTTGATATGGATCTGAGATAGATTCACAGAAAGCTGATTCCAAACCTTCAAAGTACAGTTCACTGAAATTGTCAGCCTTTTCTAGAAAAGCCAACACCTGTTGATCATCATTGAACACTTGCCAGTGAGTCGCATTATCTGGGATACTGGGACGGTACACAATCTCAATAGTGTACGTATCTTGTTTGAACTGGGGATGAGGAAGAAGGAGGGATGCAGACACGGCCAAAGAATCAGCCTTGTCGTTATAATCTCTCAAAACTGCCTTAATAGAGAATGCATCAAAGCATTCTATACTATCCCAAACTTTGTTCCTGTAATGTCTCAAGCGATCATTTTTTACCTGATAGATTCCCTTGACCTGGTTGACAATCAGCTCCGCATCCCCCTGAACCTTGAGATTTTGAATTCCCTTCTGTCTGGCCATTTCTAATCCTAATAACAGAGCTTCATATTCAGCCGTGTTATTAGTATTATCAAATTGCAACTTGTAAGCTGATGGGAAAATCTCAGAATTAGGAGATATAAGAACTACACCAGCACCCGATCCGGTGGTTGAGAAGCTACCATCGAATTTGAGGGTCCAAATAGCATTGGGATCTTCTTCCTTGACATCCACAGTCGGTATCTCTGAAGTCATGAAATAATTTCCGAAGCTAGCATCTTCGAAAAGAATTTGAGCTTTAGGATCATCAGATTTAGTTACCAAATACCTCGCCTGAGGTTCGGGATGGAGAACATGATAAACCCCATTGATTGGAATCCTGGCCTTGGTCCAATCCATATTAATCTCACCTCTGACATCTTTACAAAAACCTCTACCCAAGAGGATACCGTAAGCTGCAGGGATGTCAGCAACTAGAATGGTCATCTTCACTCTCTTCTCTGGGAAGGCAACGAATGCAAACTGTGCATCTTTGATTTGACCAATCAAAGGAACTTGTTTAGTTTCCATGGAGTAACACCATCCATATGACTTAGTCAAAGTAAGCCCAAGGGCATGAGCTACTTTTGTGGGCATAACATTGTCGGAGGCCCCTGAGTCGATGATGCAATTGCTGAGTTTAAACCCATTTATAAGTAAAGACAAATAAAATGGTTCAATATTTCCCAAAGAAGAAGCAGAGGTCAGATTGTTCTGAGGTGGGGTTTGAGTAGGATTTGGAAGGAGACCTTTTGAAGGTGGTGGAACAGCTGCTTTACTTCTGATGAATTTGGCAAGTTTTTCAAACTATTCAGGATTTGACTGAAGATATTCTGCTTCCGACATCTGGATTTTGGTTCTCTTTGCATGATCGATAATGTCAAAAGTAGTATAAGAAGGGGTGATGGTAGGCTCAGTTCTAATCACATGAGTTTGAGCTGGGGCACTGACCTTAGGAGAAAGAGAATGAGGGGAAGTTGCCTTTTTGGTGACTTCTCTTTCAGTTTGTGCTGAAATAGGAGTACCTCTCTTAACTATGGCTATGGGAGGTTCCTTGTTCTTCTCCTTGGGGTTTTCAAGAGGTTTTCTTGGATTCTGAGATTGGGATCGAGTGAAGACAGCAAATGACTGACCATCCGGTGCACATTCATCTTCTTCGTATTCCAAATACCCAATGCTGGAGTCACCAGCCGAATCGTCATAAGACTCATCGGCATATCCTGAAGCTTCAAAAGCCTCAGGGGAATCTTGTTCTTCTGGTTCATCCTCTTCTTCAACTATTTCTACTACCGCGTTAACAGGAGGAGCTTCAATTGCTAGCCTTGGTTGAGCAGGAGTTAACCGTGGCCTATCTCTGGCAGGCGCACCATTGTTGTTATTGAAATTCCGTCTAGGGATATCCCGATACGGAACATTGCTCACCTACTGAGACATTTTCTTTTTTAAAGCAATCAAATCATTAGCCATTTTTTGAATCATAGGATCAGTATTACCTTGGGAAGAACCTAGATTTTTAGGTTTGGGTACATCTTTTCTGATCCTTCCAGCCAAAATGAGATCATCCTCTATTTCAATAGCTGTTGACTGAGCGATAGCCAAATCTGGGATAACCGACCTTCTTAATAAAAAGCTTACATCAGGAGGCTGAGCATTAATGAAGAAGCATTTCTAGTTTTCTGGAGTAGGTACAGCTATTTCTGGAATCTTCCGGATCAGCTTGTTAAACTTCGCCACGAAGTCCTGCATGGGTTCATGTGATTCCTTCTTCATATGAGTAAGTTGAGCTAACAAAGCATGAGAATCTTCGGCTGGTTTGAAACGTGCTTCGAATTTGGTCTGCATGGTAGCCCAGTTTGTGATGCATGCATTCGGAAGGTGATAAAACCATTCAGCTGCTGCACCGTGCAACGTTTCAACGAAGAGTCGAACAGAGACATCTTCGTGAGCTACTCCGAGGACACCGCATGCTATGAAGAAAGATGCAATGTGTTCATCAGGATGCTGCTTCCCATCCCCATTGAACTTGGGAATGTTTTTACGTGATCCATGTGGTAACTCGTGCAATGGTGGAGTTAAAGAAAGAGGACCAATAACTGTGCCCCAGGGCACAGGTTGTACTACCATCCTTCTGACAAGAGTATGTATGGGGATCTGAGTGTCGGACAAGAACAACACACAACAATTTACAGATACATCTCATTCTACAAGGACCCGGTTTCTACGAATAGGTAAAGAACTTCTGGTTCGGTTAGAAATAACGCTGTTGGGGGAAAGACTGAAATTGTGTCGTTGTAGCAATTCAAAGAGTGGATCAACTTCACCCCAGGCTCGGCGGGACCGAGTAAAGATCTTTCCGGCCAGTTTGAACCGAGAAAGAGATCTTGTTGAAAATAAGGCAAATACGGAGTCGCCAGACACCAAGAGGATAAGCTTTATACTATTAATCCGTATTCCCCAGTGGAGTCACCAAAAACTGTTGGTTGGATATTTTGTCAATCCAAAATATGAGGTTCAACCACAGTATATGGGATTAAATCCCTCCTCAAAGACAGGTGAGGCTGCTTGCTTATTACTAATCTAAAACACAACAAAACAATATATACAGTATTCACACTAATCTAACCATTGGGGTTGGGATAGAATCTTGAAATCCATATCCACACGTTGGGAAGACATCATTTTTCTAAATGGACAGGGTCAGAAATTATTACAATGGAAGAAACACAATGGAAAGGAAATGAGAGAAACGTATTTTCTTTCGAGTAAACACAGAGCACGAAATAATCATACGAGCTTTAGATCATAAATATAATGTCTGAAATGATTAGAAACACTAAGATGCTAAACAAAGAATAGCTTAAGATTATGAACGTAAGAACAATGTCTTAAGAAAGATATATCCCACAACACAAAGTTTGCAAAATAATATCAATTCCTATTCTTCAAAATGATTAAAAGAAAACACAAAGTTTTTCTTCTTTCCAATAGCTCCCAATATTTCAAAAATATCGACCCTTTGGAATGCATAAGCATCCCTTATTTATAATAAAAGGAGTAGAGAGAAAATAGGATAAATCCTAGAAAATAGTGTTCTTTAAAAAGAGTTCTATTTTGCTTGACTCTCACGCAGGAGACCAAGTCAAAATATGATTAAAAAATGTGACGAAACAGAAATGAAAAAGACATGTCAATTTCAAGATTGAAATGACACATCGCATCAGGACTTAATCTGAATTGACATCTTTCACTCCTTCATCTTTCTCTTCCTCCAGCTGAGCCTGTTTGTTTTGAAATTCTTGGAACTTCCGAATTATGCCTTGCATTTCATTTTCGTCAGGCGCAGTGGAATGATCATTCAAAACTTCGCAGGTTTCATGAGTATCACTGGCACTGCCGGGAAGCTTTTTCAATATTTTGCTGAGCTTTCTCAAGGCCTCCAAAGAATGTTCAATCTTTACAAACCTGTCGATGATTTCAATACCAAATCCGTGAGTTGGTTCATGCTGAATAGATTCTTGGATTTTTTTGAAAAGATCATCGGCTGATAGGATGCCTGAGTTTCCAACTGACACTTTTGCACAGATTTTTAACAGTTCTTCCTCCAGGTCACTCTTGCCATCGATCAACTGATCTCTTGATTCTCTCAATTTACCACAGGCTTTGTTGAGAATCTTCACCCGGAACCTGATGATGCTTTGGTCAGCTGGAAATGCTTAACTGCATGTGGGATGATGCCTTCTTCTACTAAGATATGTGATGGCATTTGCTTTAATGCCTGGAGAGCTTCAAAAGTCAAATCAAGATGTCCAATTTCTTGGGAGAAATCATCGTCCATCTTTTCTCCATCACTCTGAATGTTCCCCAAAGATTGATAGACTTCCACGACGTCTTGAATCACTTCCTTCTCTTGTTGGAGCAGCCTTTGGATCCATTCATCGACCACCCTTCCTTTTTTATTGATCTTCTCAATCGTAGGCATTGATGAGAAATCGAATCCGACAGGGACAGAAGAAAATGGTATGGATTTAAGGGGTTTTGAGAGCTTACGCAAAACCTCAGTCAACTACTCCACCTTTTATTTAAGCTCATCTCTGCTATCTTTTGTTTCTTTCAACTTCTAGCACAACATGTTTGTATCATCCTGTGCATCCTGTTATGTTCCTTCCGTTGTCACCTCTCCTAGAGCCACCTTGGTTATCTGATAGTCAGAGGCTGTTATGTCCTCTTTGGTTTTATCAGTTGTAGGAGTGGCGATCTCTTAAAAATTAGGTAGCTTAAGAAGGTCATCAAAGTAACCTCCGTCTACTTTAATCGCAACTTCTCCCGCATGGTTTTTCACAGAGCGAGAAGCAGAGTCATAATTTGAAGCACAGGCCAAGATGAACTCGGGGCACTGAGCATACATAGGGAAGCTTGCCAAAAGAGGTAGGCCACTGTCGACTATTGATTTCATCCATTGAGTTTGAGAAGGGATCTTGACCCTATTCTAGAAATCCTCCATGTCTACGTTTCCGAGCTCTGTATCTCGGATGTCAAAATTATAGTCAATATATGATGGAGACTCCACCTTCCTGAATTTGTATTTCATCCTCCCTGAATTTTCAGTCTTTTGTTGTGATGGATCAGGATCCGACATGAGGGATTTTGAAGGAGGAGAGTGTCGGAGATCAGGAGATGTTAAACACTGCGAAAACCTAACCCACTGGAGATGCCGGAAAGGTGGAAAAACCTGACACACTGAGGAGGATACCGGAGGCTTTGGAAAACCCGACACACTGAGAGGATGCCAGAGACTTTGGAAAACTTGACACACTGAGAGGATGCCAGAGACTTTTGAAAACCCGACACTTTAAATTTTCCGATATACTACGGGTTTTGAACACTGCAAAGCACCCTGCGAAACCCGAGAAGAGGGAATAGGGTATTTGTTGAGTTGAAACATGCAAGTTTTTCCTTCACCATTTATATCCCAAACATAATTTTAATTATAACATCATTCTAAGGGATAAAACAAAGTGCTAATTCCAAAAGGGGGAAAACCCTAAAACATAAACCTGATTTGAAAACAACCCCCAAAATGGAAAAGATAAAAACCCCACAACAACCCTGATAAGAAACTTGGAAGAATTCCTTACATAATTAATCCACAAAAACCACAAACAAAGAATGAAGAAAAAATACCTTCAACCAGGACAAGGAATGATAAAAAACGAGCAATGCAATTGGGCACAGAGGCGAGTTTCAGGTTTCGGGGTCAAAGATGCATGCACGAAAATCCACGAGGTAAAAAGTACGTCTGGTAAAAATGACGTGGAAATCTGAATATATATAAGAAAATTCACATTTAATACACTTCATTTGACACGTGCCAACTACCCGACAACTCGGCATTAATGCCATGTCAACATGCTTGGGATATCCAGAAACCTGACACAAAGGTTTTAAGAGTAATTTGGGTTTCGGGTTACGGGAAACAATCAACATGAAGCATGATGTTTGATAGCCTCGGAAACCTGAAACAAAGGAGTAAACTGGGTTTCGGGGATTGGAAGACATGTGACATGAAGGATGTTTTGACGAAGGAATTTTCTGATGCTTGGAAGATCCGCAAACCCGACTCGCCTTACTTGATGCGGGTTTTGGGTTTCAGGGAACACACGACATGAAGCATCCAAGACACATGTTGTCTTTCTTGCGAAACCTGAAAACCCGATTATCTCTCTAAAAGGTAATTTTTAGAAAACCAGCTCAAAAATTTCTTAGGGTTATCTGATTTTTTTGGCGTAAACTCAAAAATGAGATAAGACAATTTTAAATAGCAATGAAGATTACCAAACAAAATACTTCCATTACCCATTCCAGAAGGATAAGACCAAGTTACAGGAATACGTTTTTGCATGCATTCTCCTTTTTAAGAACTATATATGGTAAGTTTCCAAACAAAACATCATTAACCAAGGTTTCAAAACCAATATCACAAGATTTATTAAACCCAAAAAGCCAATAACCAGATAAGATAAGAAATCCAAGAATCTAAAAAGAGCAGACTTGTTTTAATGAGACATTTATAAGAAAGTAAGAGATCTTAAAGTTTAGAGCCTATCATGCCTAATAGCGCTTCTGTCAAATCAAAGAGAACCTCCATCTGAGCTCAAAACTTCTCCTCTTCTCCATAAAAGATGAAATAACAATGTTCTTTTCCCACAATGCCTCCTATATATTCCACGAACTTAAAATATGTTTAAAAAATAAAAATAACCATTAAGTGCAATTCAATTGTGAAGTATGCAAAGTGAAACAAACACATTCCAACCCTTTTGCATGCCTTCAAAATTAGTTTGAGATCAAAAACCAAAAACAATAAATTCCATTAATTCCTATTTTCCCGCCTATCTTCCCTTGCCACCGCCTTCCATGTTTAGTGATTTCCAAATCAAATTTAAAAAGAAATTCCATTTTAGTGACACTTCCACATAAGCCTCCGCCAAGTTCACTAACCCCTTCCAAAACTGGTAGTACTTCTATGTAATTAAGACCTTATCAACAACTTAAATGTTATTGGAACTGTCGCCCATGACACATGCGACCACCAATCAACCTTGACGTTCATTAGTTTAGGGTAAACATAATTGTTTAGGTTATATCTTAGGTTAGCTTAGGATATGTAACCTTAGGATAGAACCCAATAAATAATTTACCACTTTAGGTAGTTTCCATATAGGTTAGACTAATTCTAACACAATTGTTTTTAGGCATTAGGTTAGATATAACCATATGGCATTAGGTTTTAGGATATTTTAAACAACCTAGTAACCTCTCCATGACCCTTTAGTAAAAAGCTTAGGTTAGGATTAAATTTAGTTAATTAACATAGCTAGGTAGTAAATGTGTATATTCTTACCTAGATTAGGATTCCGTAGGACAATCCCTTTAGTTTTAGGAACCAAAATGTTTCCTAAGCCACGTACAGGCTATAGTTTGTTTGCATCAGCATTGTCCTGCCACGATCGAACTGAAAAGATCCAAACACAACATACGACTGAATAGAAAAAGTTTACACAACAATCAAAGAACTTGTAACCACAAAGTTCAGTCATATGTCTTTTAATTCCTAGAATGTCAATTTACCATTCATTCAATAGAGAAAATTTTAAAACATTCCTTGGATCACTGAAATTGATCCAAGGATGAGTCAGATTAATAGATAAGTTCACAACTCTTAAACCAGATTGCAACCCACCTACAAGAAATGAAAAATGGATTCAAGGAATCCATTCCAATTCAGTCAAAGGATATTAAGAATATAATATGATTTATCCATATCAAGCATGATCTCCAAAAATCAAAAGAACGTATCTTTATAAGGAAAATCACATGTCAACACTTGAAATGTAAAGGAGGAAAATAACAATTGTTAAGGGTGTTACACAACCAATGATAGAGATTGTTATTATAGGTCATTATATTATGAGGCTATCTTAGAGGGGAAGAGAGCACCCAATTATAGTCAAGCTTTGATGTCTGCGAGATCATAATGACCATCGATAACAAATAGATTAGTTGAGTAGTGGTCAAGACAAAAGACAGGTCAGTAGGATCGACAGGTTATGGGCCCTCCTCCAGCTCGCAAGCCACGTAGCCTCCATGAGGGTTTGAGTTAGACATGACTCATTTTTACTTATGATATATACTCAAATGTATGTATTGTGGATGTACGCCTCTTATGAAGGCTCAATTTTAATCAATGTATATGTATCATTTTGATTATGCCTCTTATGAAGATGCTCATGATGGCATATTTTATATCTAGATTATGCATAAAGATATATTGTATATGGAAATTTGATTATGATTATGGGATTACCCATGATGTTGTATGATTGTATCACATGTTGTTTGATCTATAAGATACCATATAGATGATATCACATGTATTGATGAGATGCTTTATGTTACACCTATCACATGTGTTTGAGATAACAATAGATGATGTCATGTTTATTTTGCATATGATACTTATGATGATTCATGTTTTTATTATGGTCCATGTTTGAGGGGGGATAAAAGGTATTCCTTCTTTCCACTCTTGGTGATATTATATGATGGTAGCTTACCATACATGTTTTTTTTTCATGTTTATGATGATGTAGCTTAAATTTTATTGAGATATGATGTATAGATGCGATGATAGATGATATGAGTTATGATGACAAAAAATTGTACAACAAAAAAAATACAACTTAATCAAATCTAACTTAATACAAGGCAATTGCATACAAATATGCAAGATAAAATGAACTCAATGCCTATGTACAACATATTAAAGTAACACTTTAAATAAGTAAATGGATACAATTTAAAACATACAACATGGAAAGATAATGAATTCAAAACTCTACAAACCAACATCTAAAAGTAAGTAAATATACTGCTTTGTTTTTGCGGGACAATTTTGAAACATTTTCTATTGTTTTTGGTGTCATCTCAAAGATAATTTTTCAAGGCTACTGTTCACATTATTTTCAGAATTGCCACAAGAAAATGTTATGTCATTTTAGTAGCTTTGTCCATGAAAGGTATTTTTTAAATGTTTAGGGTTTTCTAACATATTTGAATGTTTTTGTGTTTTCCAAAGTTATAAGACTGTTTTGGAATTTTCCAAGGTTTTCTGATACTATGTATAGAAAAGGAAGAAGCGTGGATGCCCCCAATATACAAAGGTAGAATGCCACGTGTATGTGCAAGAGAGTGAAGATGTGAAGCTTCCCCTGGAATTAGATGGGAATATACAAAGGGGATTCATTCACATAAATACAAGGATAGATCAACCAGATCCAAATCGTAAAAAATGAGTTCAAGAGGACTCCTAGAATTTGTAGGAAAACTTAACCCTAAAATAGAAGTGATAGTTACCTGTCTAGATTGATAGTAAATTGTGAACAACGAATCCTCCTTAAGCATAGCAAGCCAATTTTCACCCAAGGAATTTCCCAATGTGCCACAATTACTTGGTTTTCAAAGTTGGATGACATGTTTTCTTTTTACTTTTTCTTTATTTTTTGATTAGTTTTTACTTGTTTTTTCTGATATTCTGAGGAACCCCATATTCAAGCATAAAACCACTTGAGATGAATTACATTCATTGGTTCCTATAATTCCTCACCATATGAGTGATATAGTTTATATTCCCCTAAACCATACTTAGTGACCATGACATACGCTCCTAACTAGCTAGGCTCAATTTTTCCTTCTCTTGGTTCTTGATTGTGTTGAACTGGTTTTCTTTTAAAAAAATCTCTTACCTAAAATCGATGAGGTATGATCCATTTTTTGTATCCTCATGACACTCAAATCTAATAAACCTTCAAAATATTGAGTTCTCTCATATGCTTCTTATCCACTAAATCCAGATCTATTAGCCGAGCTACCTTGTAGTCTTCATCTTTGTCTAGATAATCTCAGAGATATATTCTTAGGGAGGGAAGCTCAATTTCCAAGGGTATAATGGCCTCAATGCCAAAGAATAATGAGTAAGGAATACCACCAGTAGGGGTGCGGCTAGAGGTTTGATAGGCCTAGAGGGCGAGATGGATATGAAGGTATAATTATGGCCAGTTTTGCTAACCATCTTCTCCATGATATGAATAAGGATTTTATTTGTGGCTTCAGCTTGTCCATTTCCTTGAGGGTAATAGGGGGTTAACCACTTGATTTAAATTTGGAAGAATTGGAATAAAACTTTGACTATCTTGTTCTTGAAGGATTTACCATTGTCTGTTACAATGGCTGAGGGGATGTTGTAACAACAAATGAGATGGTTCATTATGAACTTGGAGATCTGCGCAACAGTTATGTAATTGAGAGGCACAACCTCTACTCATTTGGTGAAGTACTCTGTGGTGGTGATAATATAAGTGTTGCCATATGAGGAAGTGGGAGTGAGCTTCCTATAAACACCAAAATTTGATCACACTCCCCTTGGTCCCTAGTCAAATAACTAGCTCAAACATACTCACCTAACCATGGCCCCTTCCACCCCACATCACTATTAATTTAATTAAATTAATATATATCCTCACAATATTTATTATCTAATTATATTTATTTCTACCCCACCACCTCACCTAGACACCTCACCTAGCCACCTCACCCTAGACCTATTTTTGGCATGTTTCCATAATTAACTAAGACCTGATCTTACTTTCCTTAATGAGCTAAGATTTGGTTCTGATCCGTGGGAATAAAACCAATCCAGCCAAAGTAATCAAGAGGATATTCCATTTTTAGCAAACCTAGGGAATCCCACCTTAACTAACGCCGGTTACCGTAAAATGATGCTGGTCAGCTCAAAATCGTTGTCGGTTACCATTTATTCACCTTAGAAACCTTGTGGTTGGGTTAGAAGATTCCGAGAGAAAGAGGACGAGGAGAGAGCTGCATGCAAGCAAAAACTAGATTCTTTTCACATACGCAGACATCTATAGCCAACATCAGGATAGATCCAGAACCATTTTACACTCAAAGTAACATTTTAGGAAGCATCACTATTACTCCAAGCTCTATTCCACCAACCAATCGTCACCATTATCCAACCATTGGGCTTATAACATTGGTAAGTGTTTTTATCATTAATCATTTTCATTCTTATTCTGCTCATAGAGTTGTTATCATTTCTATTATCATTCTTCCTTTAATATTCCTATTCCTCCATACCCTTCTTCCTGGAAAACTCAAAAAAACCTAACCCACCCTTTTATCAGATCACCTATGCTGACCCTTCCACCTCTTTGAGTGTTCTCAACATTTCCACAGGCCTTGCCATCCCCTTCTTTAGCTCCATCTAACCTCACCCAAACCCTACAAAAATCTCTTCATTAAACTACTATCACCCTACTGTACCGACACCAATTACCCATAACCGTCGTCGGTCTCCCTTAAAAAAATTTCGGTTATACCCAACTGACATCGGTCTCTATGTTTCATACCTTGTGCCAATAACATAACCAAACAACCTTTTACAAAATAACCTAAACAACCCAGAACCTGACATCGACCAGTTCTAGTACTCTGACATCTACCAACCCTTCAGATTTGACTATAGCCTAGCCTGTTATATTAGATTTCCTTATTGTGATTGAATGAGATACCTAAATCATATCAACTACAGTAGTAATTTTCTTATTTCTCATATTAATTTGTTTCAAACAGTGGATTGACAACCATCTAGGGAGTATCACACTTCCCAGATCTAACACACGCTAGGCAACCCACTGTCATATATTATTTAACTATTATTTTGTGGTCTTGTTTTCTATTTTAGGTAGTTCCTCCAAGCCAAAAGGAAGCTCTCATAACTGGAATTGGATCGAGAAGTGATAACGCGTGTAACAACCATCAACCAATCAACAATAACAAGTATTCCTCCTCAGCCCTTACCCTTATCTGTTCTATCTCAATAAAGTAAAGAAAATGGTGAAACATTTTGGCACGCCCGGTGGGACCCATTAGGGGTTCTATTGCATCTTATTCATTTTGAGGTGAAAGTTGTGTGTTTGTTTCCCTTTAAAAGGATTACATAGTAATTTTCTTCCCTAGTAATTCTCTCTTCTTTCTAATTTCTCTAAAATAAACGTTTCTCTTAGTGCATTTAAAAAAAGAATCATTCTTCTTTCTTGCTTATTCATTATTTGCTCCATCGAACATATATTTTTGATTTGGGATTTAAAATGGTTACATTACATTCTAATTAGCTGCATTTAGCTCACATTAAAATGAGGGCAACCTATATGCTGGAAGTCATTCCCAACTGATGGTTGACACAAAGAATTGTAGAAAGCACATTCTATGTGTGTGTCTTACCAAACTGAAAAAAATTGAAATATACACATATTTCTTAAACAACATCTTACCTGAGAAAACCTATCCACGATCACATGATCAGATTAGCAGGTAATCCCTAGCTCTTTACCTGAAACCTAACATAACATAACATAACATAACCTGAAACCTCTCCTTTTAGATTCCTCCTTCGCAAGAAGCCTTCCTCAACAAAAACTCTATTCTAAATTCATGAGTCAGTCTTCTCAATAGCATAATCTCAACACATTAAAAATCACTTGTCAGGTACGTGTTTTTAGTGTTTGATTGACGTGTATTTTGAGGTGTGAGGATATGCTTCTCCATTCTCCCATTCTGTTGCCTTCCATACTCCACAATCATAGTTGGAGTATTTTGATTTATTTTGAGCGTGTTAGGACTTCATTGCATCATCTCCAGACCTCAAGGTTGATTATTTATCTCACTAAAATTCATAACAATCCATTTTTCTACATTTTCCAATTTTCATAGTAACCGACATCGGTTACCTCTGACCGGAATTAGTTACATTTGATCGGTATCAGTTTTGATTAACTGGCATCGGTTTTCTATTATTTTTGGTTAAATTACCTAAAGAACCCTTATTTCATTTTCTTTGTTTCCATAGTTCATGTGAGTCTCTTTACCCTCTAGGCTTGGATAAACAATCATCATACAACTTGTTCATCTAACTATCAACAGTCTTTGCTCCATCTGGTAAAACTGTTCCTGTCTCACAGTAACCGACATCGGTTACCCCTGAACCGGTATCAGTCACCCTTAACCGTTGTCAGTTACCTTGTGCTGAATCTCAACTGATACATTTCCCAAATCTACATATAAAAACCTATTTTCTTCATTCTTGTTTCTTTCTATGTCATATGCAGGATACAACATCACCTACTATACATTCATTCACATTGTTTTGACTCACAATCAAGATAATGCTCTTATATTTCACGTTAGTTCTCAACCACTCCCTCCTAGTCCTTCACCACCCTCTATCTTATCACCCATGGATCCAAACCTACCTACCACCATTGCCACAGGTGATAAAGAACTTGCACAAATCCTTGATCAGAATCCTACGGCCTTATAGTTCTACCTTTCCCACTCCTCCACTCAGGACTCCTTAGGTTAGTTGATATATGGCATGCCTATATCCATCTCTCCCACCCTTATCCCCACTTCTACATTAGTCCCTACTAATGCGGCATTACCTTTTCCTTCCTTATCCCTATTAGTTTCACAACTAGGCCCTGTACCCACTATCACCGCTATGTTTTGCAGTATCAGTCACACCCATAGTATCTGTTGTCCCCTCATTGACCACCTAGACCATAACCTCATCCGTACCCATTGTCTCATAGATACAAATTGTAACACAACCACCTGTGGTCTTGGTGATCCCTACTCCATTCCAGAATCTTGTCCTCTCCATCCTACAAACACTACCCCCAATCTCTACTAGAGTCACTACGACTGTCCCAACTACATACACATACTATCAACCACCCCCTATCTCATCTATCACCCATTCTAGATATGTGACCTCTATGTCAGTTCCCTATTCTCAACCTCCCTATTTAGCATCACCATACAATGGAATGCCACCCACATCACAGGTTCAATACCCACCCCCTTATACCATAGGAGGTGCCCTTCTATCACAACCTACCAATGACCTCCTCAAATTGATGATGGAAAGGATGAAGACACTAGAAGCATCAGTTTTCTGGATTGTGTAATTCTCTCACCTATGATGAAATATGTAATGAGCCCATTCATCCATCCATCCCTATTCACCCATACCACGTGCATTGGGAAATGCCAAAATTTAACCGTTTCAATAGTAAAGAAGACCTGCTGCAGCATTTACGATCTTTCAAAAATGGCTGTTACCTGATCACCCATGATGACGCTTTACTCCTACAAACCTTCCTGATGTCCTTGACATGACCTACATTAGACTTGTACAGTGGGCTACCAAGACACTCCATCTACTCATTTAACTAGGTATCCCAAGCCTTCTTAGACTACTTCTCAATCAACATTGTTAAAAAGGTCACCATGACTGATCTTTATTCCACACGATAGTACGGCGATGAGTTTATCACTTACTTTGTCACTCGTTGGTGCAGCCTAATTAACCAGCTCACATTTAAATTACCTCAAACTGAACTCATAGATTTGTTTACTCAGGCTTGCACTAGAAACATCTCACCAACCTTGTAGGTGCAAACCTTTCACACTTTTGATGAGGCATTCACTATGGCATAGAAATCAGAAATTCGTGTTATCAAAGAGAAGAAAATTCAACTTCGTAACAAGAACATCGCATTCAAATCAAATGATGATTCTTCATCTTCGAAACCCCAAAAAAACTATTCATAACCCAAGGGATATACCAATGCTGTAGTTCTCAAGGCTAACCCCTCTCATCAATTAAACCCAGCCAAACCTCCTTCTAATATTTCTCCTGTCCAAGCTTTCTAGTTTAGACAAGAAAAACAAAAGTTCACTTCAATAGGAGAATCTTATGTTTTTGTTTTGGATCTTGTTAAAGCTAGTGTCATTACCCTTCCACCTATAAAAATAAACACTGATTTTGACCATGAGAACTCCATACTCACGTGGTATAAGGAACATGACTTTTTCAACTATCATCATGTCAAAGGTCATAGTGACAATAACTGCATCACCTTCAATAATATCATCCAAGAAATGTTAGACAATGAAGATCTAGTCTTGGATAGCCTGAATGCACCCACTAACAAAAACCTACATATCTTCAAGAAGCCATTCCCTAATCATGCCCCATCTTCCAACCAAGTTGGTGACACTTCAAACAATGATAGCAATGTCTGTGAGGTCCACACTATTTTTAATAACATACCAGTTGCTTCCCAATTGCCTCATGTTCCTTCCATAGATGAAATCTTAGCCCAAACCCCCCTACCTGCACAAGAACCTATTTCATCTACTCCTCCACCCATAGAGGAACCCCCTTCATTTTCTCCTTCACCCATGGAAGAGCCTATAATTAGCACGCTGCCTTTAACCCCTCAAATTTTTGAACAGTTGTCAATGACACCTCTCCTACTCATAGGAGGTACATGTCCATAACCTACACCATCAAAAGGAGAGTCCACCTCGATTGGCCCATCCTCTCCTCTACCCATGGAGGATCCTATAGAAATACCATTGCCTTTAGATGACCATTCACCACCGGAACTTCAAGATCCTATTGATTTATTGTTAGCTCTCTTACCCATAGAGTCTGAGGCTAGCCATTTCCCTATACCTCAAATACATTCCACGGGAATCACTACCTAATCCAAATTGACCATTCTTGCAACAATACCATTTTCATGCTTGGCCAATTGCATGGACTATATTGATTGAGCCTTACTTTGGGGATGCCTTCTACTTCCAGTTTCAACCCAAATGCAGCTGTCACTGACTGACACCTCCATTATCTATCCAAAAGTGTTTCGAGTAACCAAACCAAACACAACCATGACTATTGTAACACCTTCCACATCACCAACCATATCCCAAAACACATCTATGCCCACAACCTAACATACATCTACACCCAAACACCTACCCATGCCTATATCACCTCCCTTACCTAAACCCATCACCACCTTAGGGGTCACACCAACATCAAACCTTACTCACCCACCCATCAAATTAGATTTAGCCACTTCTTCCAAAACTAACACTAAACTTACCCCAACCCCTAAAAAGAAGATCCAACCTCCTAGGCCTCATACACCAACCTCGCCTACCACGCCATTATCACCTTCACCCCTTCCATCCATCCTAGGGCCTCACCCCTCGACCCTGGCCAAGAAACCATCTTCCACCGGAAAACCAAGAATGCAACATCCCATCTCCTCATCATAGACCTCTAATATACCCAATCAACCCACACAACTTCCGTCATCACCCGTAACCTTCTTACCACCCATACCACCACTATTGTCCATAACTTCTTCACTACCCATGATACTTCCTTCTCTTTCACTCACACCTTCTACCCAACCTCTACCACCCACCTCCACAACACTTCAGTTACCCCCATGGGTAACCCGTCCTCTTCCACCATCTACTTTTCCCTCTACATCTCATACACCAATGTGTCATCTTTTCCCAAAAAGGTGTAACCTAAAGAAAAAAATCTGCTACTCTCCAATAAGGTAGTTAAACCAACCCAATCTTCCGTCACTAGCTCTTCTACCATACCCGTTCCCAAGAAGATACAACCAAGACTAAAGACCGCTCCACACACCAAACTAGTGGACCAACCCATTCCCCCTCATGTAAAGCCTCTTCCTCCACAATCAGCCATACCTATACCCAAACCCACATTCACCTCCCATTGTGATCCACTAGCAGGGTCCTACAGCCAAAATATTAACCAATCTCCTTGAAACTTTTGTCATCACATTACCACCTCTTAGACCTTATGACCCACTCAAACCCAAACCAATAAGGTTTGACGAAACTAAAAATTGTACCTACCATCGTGTGCCAAGACATGATGTCAAGAAATGTAATGCTTTGAAAACCACTCTTGTCAAATTGTGTCCTCCTGAAGAAAATTTTGATGAAAATGATCTTCTTGATGAGGACCCCATTACACCTTCACAAATTTCCCTAGATCTCCTTCCATTACCTACTCAGTGACCAAAATCTCCACCCCCACAACCCTTTGATCCACCCCCAAGATTCAAGATTAACATGGTCTGTATAAGAGAGTTTTCCAAACCACCACCCAAATGCCAATGCACCTTACTCATTTCACAAGGATCTCTTATCCCCCACTAGGATTTTGTCCCTCATGCCATTATACCTTCCATGACACACCCTCTCCATCTACCTCCCCTCAGATTAACATGTTTCACATTACCACCCGCACCTAGAAAGAAAAAAGCAAGGAAAAGGCAACTGGCCCATCCACCAACCCTATACCTAGTATACCATTCACACCCATACCCAAAGTCACCATTTGAGGTCCGGCCTATCCTATTTCTGATGGGGCCACACATTGCACAATGCTAAAACAGCTGCACCAATCCCCCCTCAAAATGTCCTTATATGACCTCATCCAAACCTCTGAGTCACATCGTCAAGCCCTCATGGAGGTCCTTCAATATATTGAAGTCTTACCAAATGACCCCACACCCATAGCCTCCATCATTACCCCTCACCATGTTGCCTCTCTCACTAGGTCATCACCTTCTTCTACGTCTCCACCTACTTGCCAAGTAGCCACCCTCAGTTTTTTAGAAGAAGATATCTCTCCCTTCTAGTCCGATGACCCCAACCCTACTCTTTTTATCTCTGTCTTTATCGATAATATACACATATGACACGTTATGATCAATGGTGGTGCTAGTATAAAAATCATCTCCTCCCATGCATAAAACCAAATGTGAATACTTACCAATTACATGCATGGTAACTTGGGTATGCTACGCTCCTTCAATGACACCATGACCTCTACCCTAGGTACCATCATTCTCCATTTCTGCGTGGGTCCCCACACTATCCTAGAACTTTTCTATGTCCTAGAAGGGGATTTCTAGTATAACTTGTTGCTCGACCAACCTTGGATCCATGCCATGGGTTGTGTCCCTTCGACTTTACACCGCTGCCTCAAATTTGAACACGAGGGACATAATTACACCATCCTTGCTGACCCATCACCTTTCAAGACCTGTAACATGTTATACCAACCCAATGACATGCTTTTACTAGTCAAGGCATCTGCCACTATCCCTACTTCACCTTCACCTACAAGTCCATCCACCAAACTACCACTACCTCTTCTACATCTAACCTTGACTATCCCCACTGCTTGCTGTAGCCTCTACCACTGACTCACCTATTTCCCCATCATCTAGTGAGCCATCTATCCCTGCTACCCACATACCAACTACTGATCCCTTAGAAGGTGTTTTTCAATGCCTCACTCTAAACGAATACCACCTATACAATATCAACACCTTCCTCACCCTGCAAGAGTATGGGAACCTGCGTCAACACCCCAGTTATGACATCTGCATCAGGTGACATTTTTCCTTATGGCCCTCCCCACCTTTACACTAATCTAACGTATGGGGGACTTGATATTTCCACTTATAAAACCTAAACCTCCATCCCAAACCCAACCATTTTCATCCAACCTACAATCCCTCACTAACCGCCACTTCACTCACACTTTCCTCCACCGGTGCACGTGGAAAGGATTTGGCTTCAGATTTTATGAATAGGGCCACCATACAGTCATTTCATATACCTCTCGTAAACACAATGACCATAGTGGCATTGGTTTTGATGCACCACCTTCCAAGAAGGTTCGTGTTGACCTCATCTAGGATGAGAAAAACTTCCCCACCTCATTCACCCACATTACCATCTTCACCCACAGAGTCCATAGGTCCTGAATCTATTCCTCCTAAATTTTTTTTTCATAAACACCATTTCCCTGGGACCGCTGACCTATCAATGCATGATGGAAAAGTATCCCTCTTCTCTCCCATTCCTGTATCCTGACATGATTGATGATGATACACCTTTTATTAATGTCGTTCAATGTTAGGATGATGAATCCATCCTCACTTACCTTGGTGCAGAAGATTCTTATATTCATCAGTCATTACCTTCTGAGATGTAAACCATGTTGAATGAATCAACCATCGAAATCAACATTAACACTCAGGATGACCCACATATTCTAAAGATCAGCCAATCCTTAGATGCTACTAAATAGGAAATCCTTCACCTCTTTCCTTCAGGACCATAACAATGCGTTTGCCTTTTCCTATTCCGATATGCCCAGTATTGACCCAAAAATCATGGTCCACAATATTGTAACCATCCCTAATGCTAAATCCATCAAACAAAAGTAGCAGAAAATGCATCCTCACATTGCTCTTCTAGTCAAAGAAGAACTTGGATGCCTTCTCTCATTTCCTTCATTCCACCCATTGAATATCCCCAATGGATTTCTAACATCATTCCTATCACAAAGGCGATAGGGGGACTCCACATTTGCATGGAATTCCATGACCTCAACCTCACTTATCCCAAAGATGAATTTCCCTGCAGGGCATTGACCAACTAGTTGATCTCACTGCTAGCCACGAAATGCTATCACTCATGGATAGTTTCTTGGGATACAATCAAATATTACTAGCTCCAGAGGATCAACATAAGACTACCTTCATCACCCCTTGGGGGACTTTCTACTATCGAGTCATGCCTTTTGGCCTCAAAAATGTTGGTGCTACATATCAGCAAGCCATGACTTACATCTTCCATGACATCATGCATCGCATATTGGAAGATTACGTAGATGATATTCTATGCCAAATAATCTAAACATCGAATTGAGACACTTGCCCATCCTTAAAGTCATCTTTGACTCATCTCATCAAGTATTGTGTGCGTCTTCAACCAAATAAGTGTGTCTTTGCGGTACTTTCGAAAAACTCCTGGGTTTCATCATTTCTTTGTGTGGAATAGAAGTTCGATCCTGCTAAAGTCAAGGCCATTATGGAAATTCCTCCACCCACTAATCTCCGTCAACTTCGAAGCCTACATGGAAAGTTGCAATCTATTTGCCGTTTTATCTCACAGCTTTCCGACCGCTATCAACCATTTCATCATCTTCTCAAGAAATATGTTTCATTCAAATGGGATTATGAATGCCATAAATCCTCAGAGGCATTAAAAAATACCTCCTTCAACCACCAATGCTCATTCCTCCTAAGGATGACCAACCCTTTTTACCTATATATTTCCACCACTGACCATTCTTTAGGTGCCATGCTCACTCATCATGATGAGCAACACCAAGAGCAAGTGGTTTATTACATAAGCCACACCCTTCTTGACTACAAAACTAGATATACCCATGCCGAAAAAATCTTCTTAGCCTTATTTTTTGTCGCCACCAAACTCCACCATTACCTACTCAATCACAAAACCTTCATCATTACTAATACTGACCCATTACACTATATGTATGCCAAACCCTATCAACATCAATGTGCCACACATTGGATTTTGCTTCTTACTAACCTCGACCTTGAATTCATTCATCAAAATTCCATTAAGGTCTAGGAAATTTTTGACCAACTGGCTTATGCACCTTTTTCTACGGATAAAACATCTAACTTTGACATCCCAGATGAATCTATAGCTTCCCTTTCCCTAGACGAACCTCGCTTACCAAATGACACTCTTCTTCGATGGCTCCAAGTGTCAGCGTGGGGGTGGGGCTGGTGTTATCCTCATTCCTCTTGAGGGTGAACCTATGCCTTTGTATTTCAAACTCGATTTTGATTGTACAAACAATATTACAGAATACAAAGCACTCGTATTGGGTCTCCAGGCTGCATATGCCTTAGATGTTAAGACAATCAATATCTTTAGTGATTCTCAGTTGGTCATAAACAAAGTCAATGGTATATACCAGTGTCATAATGAGATTATTCAAAAGTATAAGTAGCTCATAGACATACTTTTGACCACCTTTGACCGTTATACACTTCAAACCACCCCACATTCTACCAATAAATTTGAGGATACCATGGCCTTCTTGGCTTCTCAGATACCTGCTTCACCTGCTGACTCTAAAATCTTTGTCACCATACAAAGGCTACAATCACCCTCTTATTTACCTCGTGAAGTTTACTCAATTGTCAGAATTATTTCCCCTGACCCATGTGACCTTTGGTATAAGCAATATGCAGACTATCTTTCCCTTTCCATTCTACCATCCGATCTCACTCATAATGGACAACAGGACTTTCTTAAAAGTGTCTCTCATTATGTCCTCATGGGTGGTCTCTTTTAAAAGGACGACTTCGATGACATTCTCTTACGATGCCTTAAAAGTTCTAAAACTCCCTACACCATTAAGGAAGTCCAAGATGGAATTTGTGGACGTCACTTTAGTTTTTTAGCTATCACAAAATGCATTCTTTTCCTAGGCTATTATTGGCCAACCCTAAACCGTGACTATTGTGAGTATGTCCAAACATTGCGTGAAATGCTAGCAACATGCTAATCTCCATCACACACTGTAGTCATGCCTTACAAGTTACACGAGACCTTTGGCCTTTCTCTTAATGGGGTTTGGATCTTGTCAGTGAGATCAACCCCCATTCTTCACAATGCCACCAATGGATCATAACTGCTATCGAATATTACACTAAATGGGTACAGAGCCATTCCCCTTATTTCTACAAAATCTGAGAAAATATGTGAATTCATCAACCATTACATCATTTGTCACTTTGGTGTTCCTCACCGCCTCATCACTGATAATGGAAAGAAATTTAAAAACAAAACCCTACACAAACTATGTGACACATTTGGTATCCAACTCATTTTTTCATCACCCTATTACCCGCAAACCAATGGTCAAGCCGAATCAACCAATAAAACCTTGAACAAAATTCTTATGAAGGTAGTCAATGATACTGGGAAAGATTGGCATACGCACATTCCTTTTGCCTTGTGGGCTTATTGCACTAGTATTCACACTTCAACTACTACCACCCCCTTTTCTTTAGTCTATGGTACCGAGGCTGTCTTACCTCTCGAAGTCCAGATTCCATCTCTCTGCATCTCACTACAAGACATGCTCAACGACAATGACTTTTTCCAAGATCGTTTGGTGCAACTTGAGTTATTAGATGAATGCCTCATCTCAATGCTCTTGACCATCTCCAAATCTACCAAAAACATATCAAATGTGCCTATGAAAAATGTGTTCATAAACAAACCTTTCAGGTTGCCGATCTTATCATGAAGGAAAATCAACATGTAACCAAATAGGAGAAAAGTAAACAAGGGGAAATTTTTCTCCTAATTAGCTTGGACCCTATATCGTTACCCATGCCTATGGATCAGGTGCTTATCATTTTTCTTCACTCGAAGGTAAACCTGAACCTGAAGCCCCTTAATGCCTTGCATCTTTGACCATTTTATTGTTGATATCAAGTCCTATATCACTTTCTGTCAGTTGATCACTCGTCCCTTGAGTGTTGTTCACCTTCCATATTACTCATTTTGAAGATCCACGACTAAACAAGAATCATGTGATTACCCATCACCATTTTAGCCTTGTCTTTAATATGAGTACCACAGGCTCTACTCATAGCATGATTCTCATGGATACTTTTCATCTTCTTCAAGATGGAATCCCATGGTCGTTCATCACTCAAAACCACCCCCTTTCATAGTTAACTCATGTGTACTATGGTTTTGTCATCCAAACAAGAGCCTACCCTTCCTCTATAGTCTTTTCCATGACTTAAACGTCCAAAAACAAAAAGGGATGTAACTCCTTGAGTCAAACTTCCAAAAAAATATGACTCCCTCAAAAGGGACATCTCTTCACTCTAATTCCACTGCTATAAATAGACTACTCCCTTGAAGGACAACTATATCAAGTTATTTCACAAATCCAATAAAAATATCCATCAAGCTTCCCGCATCGATCAGCTTCATGAAGACCTCAATGAGATCATATACTCATCCCATATAGACTTCCCGCATCGATCAGTCTATTAGAAACAAAAAAATGAAGAAAAAGATGAAATTTTCATCATGGAATTGATTATTCTTGATCCTAGGTTTCTTGTTCTGAAATAGACATGTTGTCATACACTAAGTTACGCTAAACCACCTATTCTAACCTCCTTACCTTTTTATCCTAATTCCCTCATTACTCAAGGGACTTTCCACAAACGGTTGACATTTGGTGATTATGAAACTTTCTTCACCCTTACAATGGTCCATTATGTAGCCCCTGTAGGGTCTTACCTTTATAATCCCCTCTTAGGTATTGTTGACTCATTAGGGTTCTTATCAATTAAGCAGCTCTTTTACCACCTCTTACCATTTTCCTTCCTCATTACTTATTGATTATCCTATACAAGACCAACTCATCAACCATGCCTACACCTAAATTCAACCATGCCTGTGACCTACACAACCCTACACTAATCATGCCTATGACATACATAACCATGCCTGTGACACATTCAACCATGCCTCACATGCTTGTCATGCCTATGACCTACATTCAACCATTGTCCCATTGGACCATTAGCTTGTGACCTACACTCAATCATGCCTATGACCTACATTCAACCACACCTAACACCTACTAACCCATTCCTCTACTTCATCATAATCTTCCCTAGCGTATGGGAGAACTACATCAGCCTAAGGTCCCTTTTCACTGGGACTATATAGGTAGCACTTCGAGGGCATAGGGCCCTTAGAGGTTAGCTTAGCCACTCTCTACCCTAACCAATTCCCCCTTTCCCTTTCCTTTTCCTATTCACATTTTACCCTAGTTAGTTTCCTTTCTATATCAATAACTTGAAATTAAACCAAACAAGCAATGATTGCTAAACATCTTTACCATCATAATTTGCACATTCATTTCATCACATATACCATTTCTTTACCATCGTCATACATTTTCCTACAAATCATCTTAACACGATCCATACCATCACTAATTGTACACATTAATGAATTAGACACTCAATCATGCCTAAAACCTGACTCAACCATGCCTAACCAAATCAACCTGACTCAAGCATGCCTAAATCAACCTAACTCTACCATGCCTACACCAACCTAACTCAATCATGCCTAAACCAACCTGACTCTACCATGCCTAAATCAACCTGAGTTTCCTATCACATACATGCCTAATAATAAAATGAAAATCAATAACTCCACCATGCCTACATAACTTGACTCAATCATTACTAAACCGACCTAACTCCACCATGCCTAATCCACCTAGTTTCTATCACATACACTACATAATAACAAAAATGAAATCAATAAATACCATTCATGTTATAAGTACCATCAGCTATAAATTGGAAAATATGTGTATACAAACATGATGTATATGGATATAAATAAATACCAGTCTCTCATAAACTTTCATCTACATCCTCACTCTCTTCGGCACGCAAGCCGTTATATATGTCAAAAATAAACAACTATACAAAATAGGAGGTACATACGGCTATCAGACAACATCCTATTGGATATCCTCCATCTATGTCTCACTTGTCTCCTCCTCCTCCTTTCCTTGTATGGTGTGCAGCTAGCATCTCACCACCCACCCTCGGTCCTAGTTAGATCTCTGCTAGTACCTCACCTATGGCTGGCCTCCATGAACTGGTGGCCTCACCCTAACCCTATCTCAGGGCTTGATGGCCCCTTGTGTTGTCCACACTATGGGTGCATGACCTGGTCCTCTCACTCAAGGCCTGTTGTGCTCTATACTCTCCATAGGATAGGAAATCTATCCCTGCGGCCATTATTTGATCCTGATAATACCTCACCTCATATAAGCCATCCCTCAACCTTCCTATAGGTATTATCTATGTGGTGGTGCCATTGGCCTCGGCCCCTTTACTTGTCTCTCAGGACCCTCTGGTACCTATAAAGAGGGACCATGTCCATATGCCTGTGGTTATCCTAAGGGACCATGTCCTGCCCCTACCTGTATTTGGGCCTGAAGGGCTACAACCCGCACTCGTGCAGTGGCCAACTGGCCTTGCAAACCTATAATCTACACCTATAGGGAGGCCACCTGTACCCCATCCCCATATCCACCCTGTGTGGGTACATATCCCTACGATACCTGAGCCTGTAGAGTAGCCACCTATGCCTACATGATAACAACATGTGCCTCTGAACCTGTCAGCTTCCCTTGCACTATCCCCAACTATGTAATCAGGGTCACCACCTGCCCCTATAGGGCATCCCTTTGCACTGTGATGGTGGCTAAATCTGGCTACCCTGGCCTCGGTGGTACTACTCATAAATACATAGCCCACCACTTGTCTATATCTATCAGTAACCTCGACATCATCAATCCTTCAGTCTACTACCTTCTCCTCCTACCTTGTCGGCACTGTCAGTTGTGGTAGAGGTAGAGGCCTCTCCATGTCATCCCTCCTATATTGTGGGAAGGGTGGGGGTATATCCTGAAGTAGCCCTAACTGCCATCTAACCCTATCCACAGGTATCATCTCGTGCTCTCCTACACGTTACCCCTCTATCCATCAAAGCAGTTGTAGCTCCTATAGCTCCTCTGTCATCCACCCATATGATGGAAAACCCACATATGGCCTCCAAATAATGTCCAAACCAGACATCCTCTCAAGAAAACACCTGTAATAGGCTACATCGTGTGTAGCGGTGGCAGCTCGACGCTCTCCAACAACAGGTACCCATCGCATGTAGCCTACTCAGACCAAGCCCACCTCAAATACATCCTGAATGGGGCATACCAACTAGACGCACACACATGATGTGCTCATATATGCCCAGGACAATGTAGTAGAAACATGCAACATAGAATGAACCTCTGTAGCCTCCCATAGGCCCATAACTCTCTGTATAGATTCACCAAGAATGTTGGTGCCCATGCAAACTAGGGTCCTATCCTCCATCATGTTGTGAATAAACCCCCATCAATGCCCATGGGAATCTCCCACCCTCCACATCTGGCAATGCAAAACAATAAACTACCTCCATCAGCAACACCACTAACCTCATCTCCTCCAGATGGGCCTGGTACATATCTCCGTAGCTCATACTAGCGCTATGGAACCTCATCTCTACCTAGCCCCTCGCCAAACATAGTTCACCATTCAACTCCACAGATGCCTCTAAGGATATAGAATACACCTACATCCTACTATCACTAACCACAGGATCCTGTACACATCCTCCAGAGTGACTGTGATCTCACCCGTCGGCAGATGGAAGGTATTAGTCACTAAATCCCATCTGTCGATGAGGGCAACCATCAAACTCGGCTCTTTAGACTATGTGTCGGTAGCATCTGACCCCATCTCAGGCCAACCTCTGCAACATGGCACCAATCATCAACTTTCACACTCCCTCAGTACCTCCACGAGTAGGGGTGGTACCCTATCCCACATTCGTAGTTGGTCTCTCGCCTACACCCAACAAAACACTATTGTCAAAACCTTCTCATACCTAACATGTATTGGACCCACTAAACCTTGTCCCTAACCCTTATTACTTATTATACCCACCCTACCACTTACCCCTTATTAGACTAATTTCTATTCATGCCATTTATACATATTCCCCTATTTGCCTCTCATGAAACCTACCCTTACATATCCTGGTATATCCTTGCCTCTTACTACCTAGCTCTCTATTGCCCTATTTTCCCAAAAATCTATGGTGACACCAGTCACACAATGACCGTTATCGGTCATGTGTAACTGGCATCGATCACCTACTACTTAACCAATGTGGTTCAAATACCACTGATGTCAGCCAACACTTGACCAACATCGGTCCCTATCACAGATCCTCATACGTCCAACAGCCTCCCCCCCACCCCATTTTTCCAAAATTATCAAAATTTAACCTAATCCTCCACTACAACCTACCCAAACCTATCCTAGCTTGCATTCCCAATCTTATTTAACCTACATTGGACCTTCCCACCCCTTATTTCCTTCATTTTTTTACCCATCCATTCCAAATAATAAAATTACACCCAAATTTTCACCCAACCTCATTTCAATAGCCTATTTCAATAACAAATACAGGAACTCGGATAAAATCCTACCTCATCTCAATGTCGTCAGCATGGTGGTATGACTGGACGCTGCACAGGTGGCCCACCTGAATGTTCTCCTATGCCTCTGCCATGTCCAATCACCAAATCCAATCCTCCTTACCTCCACCCAATAACAATCGATCCGTATATGCTCATGAACTCGTTTACCTAGATCCTCTCACCAATTGGTACTATCCACATCTGACAGGTATGCTAACATGCCCTTTTCTCCATGACAGGTGCAAAAAGTCACCAATGTTCTCTGTCATTTTCTCAAAGATAACATGTGTAAATGCATCCATCCAATATGGATTTTTCCTTTTAAAACCCCCAACCTTACCCAACCGATTTTAGTCAAATCGTGCCCTAGTCAACCAATGATGGATACACCTAAACTGACGTTGGTTACCTATTAATTCACTTATGGCCCATTATTCCCCATTTTTTACCCAGCTTAACCAACCCAACCATCATTTGACCTTACCCACCCTTATCGCAACCTACCTCCAAGCCTACATTACCTATACCATGTCCTTATTTACATTTAGGGACTTGTTATTTTACCCGTACCTCGGCACCTACCCATGTCGTGACCTAGCTACCTAGACCCAAAACATTGATTAATGACTTGTGAACCCATGTGCTCACCTATTGCATCTTGCGATGATGGTACCCATGTTGTTCTCATTCTAATGAGCCTTACCTTTGCCTATGGCCATGACCCTTATCCAAAAAAACCTTGACCTTTTGACCGTTTGGATGTACCAAAACATACCTACACATTCCTACACCTGACCTCGATTCATGCTTCCTAGACCATATCCTATACCTTGGATATCAGACCTCACTTCAACCCTTGTTTGGATAAACCTTTCAACCTTAGATAATGTAGAGTTTTCATGTTATTCAGAACCTAGTACTGTGATGTAGCATTATACATGTGTGTGTGTTCTGACTGTTACTACCTTTGACCCTGACCCATTACCTGGATTACCCAAGTGTACCTTACCCCATTTTACCCACCATTCTTCCACCTTCTTCTTCATCACATCCACCTTTTTTTATCAAACCACTCACCGATTCTTGCCTTCTCCCTCATCAAGTTCCTAGTTTGAGGGGGATCACCACGCTTCACCCACACATGGGGCAACCACATCTTATTTTTTGTCAGTGTCACTTACCAATACAAGCTACGCAACAAAAAGGGGCAAAATGTAGACACCCAAATTGGGTCACACTCCCCTTGGTCCCTCGTCAACTAAACCAACTCAACACATATTCACCTAACCATGGCCCCCTTCACCCCATATATAATATTAATTTAATTAACTTAATTAAATTAATACCATTATCCTCACAATATTTGATTATCTTAATTATCTCTAATTATGGATAATGCCCACATATCCACCTCACCTAGACACCTCACCTAGCCACCTCACCCTAGACCTATTTTTGGCATGTTTCCATAACTAACTAAGACCTGATCTTACTTTCCTTAATGAACCCTAAAAATAAATGCCTACAGATCCCTCTAACCACATTCCCGCTCATTAGAAGGTAAGTTTCCATTCTAATCCAAGGAAGAAAAATGAATGAACCCAAGAAAATCAAGGGGATCTGCCAATTTTAGTAAACCTAGGGAATCCCACCTTAACCACCGGTCACCCCTAAACCAATGCCAGTCCCTGGAACCGTCGTCGGTTAACCATTTATTCACCTTAGCAACCTTGTTGTTGGGTTGGCACATTCTGAGAGATAATCAAGAGGGAAAAGTGAGAGAGCTGCATGCAAGTAGAACTAGAGTATTTTCACGCATCAAGACATCCATAGCCACCACCAAGATAGCATCCACACAGTCATTTGCACTCATGGTAAGCATTCCAGAGAAGCATCAGCTATTGCAATGGCACAAGTTCCATTCCATTCTGATCAACCACCATCACCACCACCCAACCATCAAGCTTGTATCATGCAGTAAGTTTTTTTAACATTAGCATAGTCCATTATCATTCTGCTTATAAGCAGTATTTTTACTTCTGTTATTATTTTATCTATTCACATTCCCATTCCCCACGATTTCATACCACCATTTATGACAAACTCAGCCATCCCTCTACCCACACCATTGAAGATGCACCATATCCTCAGCCTCATATACACCATCTCTGAGTATACGTAGAGAATCCCACACGACCTCCCTACTCATTGCCCTGTCTATTATCTCCATCTAACCTCAACTAGACTCTATCAATTGCCAAGTTTTCATTGATTTTCTGTCACCCTAACCATACTGATGTTGGTTACCCATAACCATTGCCACCGGTCTAACCTCCTAAACCGTCACCGGTTATACTAGACTGACATTGGTCTATGTCTCTATGTTTCATACATTGAAACCAATAACATACACATACCAACACATAAATTTATACCAATATACACCTAAAACAACCCAGAACCTGACCATGACCAATTCAAATGACCCTGATAGACCTACCAGACCCATTCAAATCTAACTATAGTCGTAGCCTTCTATATTAGATTTTCTTATTGTGATTGAATGAGATACCTAAATCATATCAAATATAGTAGGAATTTTCTTATTTCTCGCATTAATTTGCATTAAATAGTGGATTGATAGCCATTTAGGGAGTATCACACTTCCCGCTATCTAGATACGCTAGGCAATCCACTGTCATATATCAAATTTAACTATTCTTTTGTGGTCTTGTTTTCTATTTCAAGTAGTTTCTCCCATCCAAAAGGAATCTCTCACAAATGAAATTGGATCAAGAATTCAGAACGAGCGTAACAACCATCAACCAATCAACAATAACAAGTATTCCTCCTCAATCCTTACCCTTATCTATTTCATCTCAATAAAGTAAAGAAAATAGTGACCCAATGTCCAACTTTGAGATCAATTAAACCCCATTTAGACATAAAATGGTGAGGGTGTTGTGATGGGCTACTATTAGCATCATTCCAATGCATAGTATGATGTTATGCATGACTCCTAAAAAAGTAAACATTTCTTGAGACATCGATCAACAGTCTTGCTTTCCTATTACATTGACATTATTAGTACCATTCCATACTATCAATCCTTTAATTTTCTAAGGATTATCCTGTTACTTATGTGTTATTCACATAATGTGTTACTCATGTTAAGCATTTAATTGGTTGGATCTTTAGAGATTTTTTGACATTAATACACATAGTGAGGGACATGAGTTTCTAACGCTATTTTCCCCGATGATAGAGGTTGCCTCCTATGTAGGGTATCAATTTGATATTATATTTTAAAATTACACACCACTTGTTTACCTTTTCTAAACTTGTATGTGATCTCTTTCAGGGGAAATTCAGTGCAAAGGAATCATATATATAGTAGTATATATATATATGGGATCATACCATAGGATATACATAACCTAGTAACTATTCTACATGGGAGACTAGGTTCTGGCAATTTTATATCTAGGCTAGTTGGGAAAAGTGTTCAATAATTTGAGGACTTTATGTTGGGTTGCATCAGGTAGATTGCATAAGAAGGGACCCAATTATTAATTCCATGACACACATTATTTTGGGGTCACTTGTAGTGATATCTTGTTATCTTGGTCACAGATGATCTATACATAAGGGACATCCTTTAGCTTTTCAGGGACAGAATTTTTTGCATGGACATAAGATTTTCATCTAGAAATACATTGTATTCATGATTAAATTTTTTAATGATTACATTGTGAGTGACCAATCACATTGGGGCTGATCTGCCAAGGTCCAGTTTGACTCAACTAATTTACATAGTTTAATTAGTATAATGTGTTCTTGAGTCTTATGTAGGTAATTTTGGTTTGTTTTACAAGGTTTATGTGTGATTTCATAATGCCTACGAAATGATTTCTCTAGATGTAACATGATAAGTGACAGTCCTGAACCTGAAACATTATCAGTGAATGACCTGTCAGAGAACTAGACTTGCCACATGACACATTACTTTAATGAACATCATAGATGCCCAGTTTAGAAGACCTAGTACCCAAGTGATTCTATACCTTTTTTGGGGAGCATTACTATCCATAACTGATCTTCCAATGATCCATAGTGATTTTCCAGATGAACACACCATGTCCATTATGATCGATCAGAGAGAGTAATAAGGATAAGTCAAGATAATATAAGTTATATTCATGGTTCATACACCAAACCATTTTACATAGATTATTTCTCTATTCACAGAGTGGCGGTTATAGAACCACCACCCAATGGTTTCTCTAATTCCATTATGTATGTTCTTCCTTATTCACTCATGATTATTATTATAGTCACTACCCTGATAGAGATGAGGACATAAGGACATATCTATCAAGTTATAATCCTTAAAAAATCCACACTCTCTGCATAGATTGTCAGTCTACAAGTTTCACAATGTAATTTGGGTAGAGGTCGTATAGACTGCCACACAGTACTTTTCTGAAGTGCTCTTTTATGTAATGGTTTATCATCAACAATGGTGGTCACTTCATTATATGATATATATATATATATGGAGTATGATATACCATATATATATGAGGATATATATGGGTATATATATATATCCCTCCCTAATGCAATCACATTCTCAACTATATGACGAGGACAAATGAGGAAGGCTATAAATACAAGGAGGATCTTATATTTATTTGGCATTCAGAACTCATGCACTAAAGATATGAAGATATGATCCTTTGAGTCATGAGACTCCAGTGCACATGGCCTACTCCTCTAAGTGCTGTTTATATAGTCCCCTGTACCTCTAGGAAGGTCTACATGAAATAGTTGTTAACACCACACCTTAGCTATATGAGAACTATTAGAATGTTACTTAGTATTTTATACGCTCCATTGAGGATCTACTAACCCTAATCACATAAACGATAGTGTTGGAATCAATTTACAATGGGACTCATGAGGATATAGATACCTTTCTCGGTACCCTTCCTGATTGGTAATTTTTCTCTCCACTGGAGGTTTCAAGACCCAACTCCAAGGTGTTTGGACCCTATTGAACTTCATTGTTCACTTATCTGTAATTAGGTTTCCTACTCTTATTTTTTAGGTATTGCAAATCATTTACATACTGTAATCTCCATCAAACTATTGAGATTTTTTTAAGTCTTATTAGGTTTACAAATTACTGTGATTTTGTGAATGTCCAAAGTAGAAGTCTTAGGGAGCATCCTTTGGAATATTAGAGCAAAGTTACAAATCTAGGTTTGTGGTCATTAAGACTCTAAACCATGAAATGATCTTAATCATGACCTTAGATTCCTTTTCCAAAAATTTGAAGCCTTTTTTACCTTGCGAACCATAATATTTCTACAAAGTTAGTGGATACAAATCATTGAAGTAAATGTAACACCCTTGACTGATTGTTATTTTCCTCCTTTGCATTCAAGTGTTGATATGTGATTTTCCTTATATGGATATGTTCTTCTGATTATTTGGAAATCATGCTTGATATGGATAAGTCTTTTCTTCTCTTAAGATCCTTTGATCGAACTGGTATGACTTCTCTGAATCCATTTTTCACTTCTGGTAGGTGATTTGCTATCTGGTTTAAGAGTTGTAAACTTGTCTTTTTTTTATCCAACTCATCCTTGGATCAATTTCAGTGATCCAAGGAATGTTTTAAAACTACTCTGTTGAATGAATGGTAAAATTGACATTCCATGAGTTAAGCTACATGCTGGACTAAACTTTGTTGTTGCAAGTTCTTTGAATTCTATGTGAACGCACTTCCATTCAGTAGGTTGTTTGGCTTGGGTGTTTGAAGATCGACCAAGACAGGCATTGCTGATAAATATGGCATGCAATACAACATGGGATACACATATCTAGACCCTATTGAGAATTTGACTTCCAAAATCCTAAGCTAGGTGAAAGTATTTCCTACCTAAGCTATGCTACTTGATACAATTTTGTTTCTAACCTAAACTGGTACTAAAGAGTTAGAAGGGTTGCTAGGTATTAAAACTAGAACCTAACACTACAAGGTTATTTGGTGATCTAACCTAGTTTCTAAAAGCTATTGTATTTTTTATTACTTACCTATGTGGAGTTATCTAACCTAATTGCTAAGGACCTATGTTAGGGGTTAGTGGTTAGTGTTATATCCTAAGGTATAAACTTTAAATTCTACCTAAGATCTAACCTAAGCCAGTAATCTACCCTAAACTAATGGCATGAAGGGGAACCTAAGGGGGGTCACAAGTACTGGGTGACAGTTCCTAAGGAATTAATGTTGTTGATAAGGATGAAAGGACATGCGGGATTGCCAACTTTGGCAGGGTGCTAGTTTGGTTGGTAGAGGCCTAGGTGGCAATATCACTAGAAATGGAAACGCATGTTATTTTTGATTTGGAACTCACCAGACTTGGAAGGTGGTGGCAAGGAATATTGGGTGGGAGATATGGAATTAATGCAATTAATGAACCTTGTTTCACAAGCCCGAACCACTTTGGAAGGCATGCCAGTGGATTTTTGTTTGGTTGTTTCATTTTGCATGCTCTCCATTTTTCTCTCTTCATACGGTCTGGTTTTTCGAACCAGCAGTTTAAACTACACTGCATGGCTATTTTGGAGGTTTCAAATCTATTTTTGTTTCATGGAGAGTATATGAGGCATTGTGGAAGAAGTATTTTGTTGTTTGATCTTTCGTGGAGAAGAAGGGAAGAAGCGAGCTCAGCTAGAAGTCTTCTTTGATTTTACATGACACTATCAGGCATGATAGGCCCTAACTGTTAAAATCTCTTGCTTTCCTCTAAGTGTTTTCATTAAAACAAATTTTCTCTGATGAGTTCTGTGTATTCATGCTTAATTGGTAAATTGATAGATGGGTTTTGTAAAACTTGTATTTTGGGTTTTAAATCTATGTTTTACTTGATTCTGTTGGAAGCTTGTTTTGCATTGCCTTTTTCACCAAGGAACTCTGCATATATGAAAAAACCTGGTCACTTTGTTTGGCTTCTTCAATGGTTTGAAATTTTTGTTGGTTTCAACTTATTTTGTGGTCTTTAATTGTTACAGAGATCTATCTGTATTTGTTGAGTTTAGTGTTGCAAACTGTTGTGTTTTATATACCCGAGCTGGTAAGCAACTCTAGTACTTATGGAAACTCACAAACTGGTTCAAGCTAATTGTTTGGAAACTTGTTTCGGTGGATGGAATCGTTGTAAGATTATTTTTGCTCTATGATGTTAGCATTTTATTTCATGGTTATTTGGACTGTGAATAAATCCATAAATGGCTTGTTTGTATCACCTTGTGGAAACTTTGACTGTTGTAAGGTTTGCATGCTCAGGTAAAACCATATATGGTTTAGTTTTGTATTTCTTCTTGTGAAAAAGCATTGAAATTGAAATTTACAGGCATGTGGATAAGCTAGTATATGGTTTAGTTCCATTTTTCTTCTTGCGTGAAAACATTGATTGTTATTGAAATAACATGCACTGGAGAAACCATTTATGGTTTAGTTTTGTGTTTCATCCTGTGCAAACTTGATTGTTTTTGGAACAGTATCGAACTTGAAACTTGGGTTTGTTATGTTGGATAATAGTATTGTTGTTCGAAGCCACTTGAGCATGGTGCTTGTGAACTATTTCTTAAGACTATTTAACTATTACTGTAGGTTCGTTATGAACCCAACTTTCATGCTTTGTAGTCGATTTTGACTGAATCAGTTAAGTATCTTACATTCAGTATGGGAAACTGGGTTTGAAAGGATTTTAACTGAAAATGGAAGCTAGTTGTTCGTAGAATGAACTGTTTTATAAGAAATTTCTTCTTACTGGATCTAGCTTTATGCTATTGGTGTATTTAGGGAATTGTGATTGTGATATTGAGATGAATCACTGTACAATCAGTTTGTTGCTTGGTGTTTTTAAATTGAAATGGTAACCTGAATGTTGTGTTGATTCAGATATTATAGTCTTTTGATTATTTTATAAACTATTGAAGGAACATGTTGTTACCCTAACTTGGTTACATGTATTTGAATGGTCTTGATTCTTCGATGGAGTTTATGCTTTGCATTGTGCTCGGAATTGTAATTGAGTCCTGGACTGTACGTATTATTTTGATGTTTAATCTTGTCTTTGGTTGGAAACCCAATATGTAGTTCTTGTATTGATGAGTTGGTATACCATTGAGATGGTTCTACTTTTCCTGATTTATTGGGAAGGCTTGGGTGTTAGCAAATTCTCATATTCTTACCTCTTATTGGGTCCAATAAATGTATGTTATGCCTTGGAAGATTTGATTGTGATTCAAAAATTGATTGTGGGTTGGTGTATGAACTTCATTATTACAATGTTTCAATGGATGGCCTAATCCAGGCATTATAATGTGAAGATTTGGAAGGAAAGTAGCAATTAGTTTTCTTTTCCTTTAAGTTGATCTTGTTCTCTATCTTTGGAACTATTGCAAGAGCTTAAACGGTATGCATGAGAGGAGGTAAAACTATTTAATTAAGTTGTAAAGAAATGATTAAATTGGGATCAGATCCTATTAGGTTTCCTTTTCTAGTACAGTTGAGTTAAGTTCTTTGGTTAGAACCTCCTGATTTTTATTCTTATTGGAAAAGGAAATCAGTGTTTATTAGTCTTGTATACTTTTCATTTGACTGAAATGAAGTGGAATGAGATTTAAGTTAAGTTGGAAAAATAAATTGTAGCTTGTTGTTGACTGTTAATCCATCACTTCTTCTTGAATTTCTTTCATATGGATCTGTTTTGATGAATACCTTAAATTGTTAAATTTTAAAGTAGATTTACTTTAAAGGAACAATTTAAATCATGATATACACTGTTTCAACTTTGCTGATGGTTATGTACCTTGGTAAATGGAATGCTTTCTTTTCTTCCTTACATGAAAGTGGGATGAAACATCCAAGAGGGAATATGCTGTAAACACTTCTGTATCTTATAGTAAAGATATGAGTTGTATTATATTTGGTAGATTGGAAACAATGATATTTTATGTTTTGTTGTTTGGTAAAGATAATTGATGGGATCAATTATACATTAATATTTAGGACAGGTAATATAGATTATATTTTGTTCTTCTTTTTGTTAAACCTATTTAGTATTTCTCTTCTTTTTATTGATATTACTTATGCTTAGGGAGTATGAATTAATTGTTTTTCATTAAAGCACAGTTTTTTTTTTATTGGAAAAATTAGTGGAATGAACTTCATTTTAAGGATTAGTGCTTATCATGCTCAGTTCATTGAACTGACCCGTGCTAGAAATTTTTGCAGATGGACTTCGTAAGTGATAAAAGAAGGCAAAAACTTATATGTTACATTGGCTGATCTAAGTTGACTCTTGAGAAGAGTTCTAATATGTTCTTAAGTTGTATTGAAAAGAAAAGTTATTTTCTTTTGAATGAAGGCTATTGTCATGTAGTATGTCTGTAATGCATAAGTTGTAAATGTATAAGCTTTGAAAGGGAAATATAGAATGAGAATTTACTTGTATGGATTATGTAAAATATCTTGTACTTTTGCAAAAGAAATGGAATCCTATTTTTTTGATGTTCTTCATGTTAATTATATGTTTTGATGAGTGTTCTTAGATAAGTAGGAAAAAAAGGAATAAGAGTATTTTCCCTAAATGTGAAGCAACTAAATAAGTTGTAGATAATCAATGTTCTTATCTAAACAATTCATATTATTAAGGTAACATGTGACGAACTTACAATGACATCTATGAACTTTTTAGGGAACATAAAGGGTTTGTTAAACCCTAGAACTTAAGAGGAAGACTCTTCCTCTCTTATTAAAAAGTAAGCAAAAAGGGAGATATGAATACAATCAGTAGAATTTATTTAATAAAGTCTACCAAGTTATAACCTCAGTGGTTGTTACACTCCCTTGAATAGTTAAATCACATTGAATGAAATTTAAGAGGTTGCTGTCCTTGTTTCTTGGTGGTTGTTTGTTCATCAAACATTAGCATGAACATTGAAAGCAACCTTAATTTAAGGAAGTTCTGCAAGGGTTAATGGGACTTGATTTGGAAAGGAAATTAGGGAGAGTTGGATTAGAGTCAAGGCAGGGTTGCTGAAATCTGCCTTTAGGAATCTAAATTAATTTAACTTTAATAATCTCCTAAGGGTATGTATATCTTGATGAGGCTGTCCTGTAGGATGTTGGCACACGCTGACTGTAGGGTTGTACCTTCAAGAATATTAGAATCTTCTTAAGGATACATCATTATAGTTGACATGTGGCAACACCCTTCGACATTGACCATCTAGATCTACACACTTTGGGACTTGAACTTAGTTTCTCTCCAGGACTGGGTAGTAGCATAGTTGTGATATGAAGTAGCCATCTAGGACTCAAGGTATCTTGGCACATGGGGTTGAACTAGTTTGACCTAGTATGCCAATCTATCCTAAGTATTTGTGAGCTCCTTCCTATCATAACCTATGATATTAACTAGAACTAGGAATAAACCTTGGGCAAGAGAACTGACGAAAGTCAGTAGAGGACATTCTAGATAACAATAGAGTGGGGTGAAGGATGTATTCTATATTGACGATGTATGCTGTCAAGGAATAAGTAATACGAAAAGTATGTTAAAATATTTGGCCAAAGTATTACAAGCTACTGGTTGCATGTTATCATACGTCACCTAGTCTAAGGATCATGATGCAGATGAATATTGGTAACAACTATTCAATTAGGTTCCTTAGAAAGATTAATCAGTACCCAAAATAGGGTAAGAGAACCAAGTATACGTAGTATGCAGAAAAGTATTCAATACTTAATGTTAAACGTGAATAGATCGGTAGTTTACCGAGTCATTATAGCTACATATGGTTATCTGTTATAAGAGTGGTTATTTTGGAATGTGTGTTCTAAATTACGTATTTAGAACAGGGAACATTACTCAAAAAAAAAAATTCCCTTGTTTCTAAAGTCTTAAAATGGGAATGTTACACAAGCTCAAATCAAGGAAGAGAACTTAGTTCATAGAGTTGAGATGCTAGAGACCATGATGGATATGTTACATAGAAAAAAAAAAGAGATTTTAGATCTAAAAAAGATGGATTTAGTTAAGAAAGATTCTGTGGACTCAGTGGTTCAAGCACTAGTTGAAAAATTTAGTATCAGAGGGAGCCACGATGAGGAAGATTTGGAATGGCGTGAAGAAGAGGCTACAATTGTAAGTGAGAAGGTAAAATATGCTCATACTCCTTTTAAAGTCGATGTATAATTACTGGATAAATGGATAAAATAGTTGGAAGTTTATTTTAGTGTGCATAATGTCACCGAGGCACAAAGGATCACCTTTGCATGTCTCAAAATGGAAGGTCATGTTCTTGTTTTATGGGAAACCCATCTAGCCACTTATGAAAGGAAGAAGTGTCCTATTGTCAGTACTTGGAAGGGTTTTAAAGAGTTACTTAGGGATAATTTCTATCCTATCAGCCATAAGAATGACCAGATGATTAAGTGGTAGTACTTTAGGTAGGGCAGTAGTCAAAGCATACATGACTATACTAAGGAATTTCAGAGACAATCCATGTTACTTAATATGGACTTGGAGGATGAGGACATTCTGACAACATAGTTAGGAGGACTTCACACTCACCTTCTGAGGAAGGTAATATCCAAAAAGTGCAAGGATATTAATGACACTTGTGTGTAAGCATACTATATTGATGATGAGAATAAGTAATGAGAAGGAGAGCCAAAGGAAGACTAGTCAAAAAATCAGCAGTAAAAGAAGAAGGGATCAACACGTTACAAAGGTAAATGGAAAGGTAAACAAGACATAACTTCTTTGCATACTTGTAAAGATCCTAAAAAATTATGTAAGAATTATGATATAAATGGGCATACTGATGCCACATGTTGGAAGTTGCATCCAGAATTGCACCCAAAGCACTGAACCAAGGATTCCAATAAATCCATGGCCACTATGAAAACATAAGAAGAGGTGGAGATTGAGGATTATTTGGATGTAGACGAGAAGATGGGATGCACAAACACTAACATGAGTGGGGGAGAATAAGAAGAAGAGATGAGTAAGCTATTTCAAATTAGAATCCAAATCTAGAAGACTAAGGTAAATGCTTTAGTAGATTCTGGTTCTCAGTCAAATTTGATATTTCTGATACGGTTGTAAAAGAGATTGGTCTAGAAAATCATGAGCATTCACGTACATACCCATTGGAATGGGCAAAAAAGGGTGTAGAAATCCAAGTAATAAGAAAGTGTAAGTTCATATTTGGGATAATTTCCTAATGCATAGATGTATTAGAGGCTGTTATCATTCCACTTGATGCATTTTACGTTGTCTTTGAAATTCCTTACTTGTATGCCAGGGATGTTATATTCACTCCACTTGATGCATTTTACATTGTCTTCGAAAGTCCTTACTTGTATGCCAGGGATGTTATATTCACAAGGAGGGAGAACCAATATAAATGGGTCAAGGACGGAGTTAGTTTCAACATCCGAGCACACTAGAGAAAATCAAAGAAGGCTATGGTAAATGTCAACCAAGAAAAAATACTTATTCAAGAAAATCATTAGTTTTGTTTACTTTCATTGGAAGAAAAGCAAAATGTAGAGAGCACATATGTTTCTAACCAAAGGATGGAGAGTTTGGATATCAAATGTCAGTTTTTGCAGAAGAATCCACCATAGGAATTACTCATTCAAGGAGCAATACAAAATCTCACTATGCATTCACTATATCTACTTACTGATTCATTAAACCTGAAAGTAGAGCAGTAGGAAGAGGAGGAGATACAAGGAATAGTCTTGGTAGGATGGACAAGAAGAGAATACGTCAAGGGAAACCCAATAGTACTTGAAGGAGAAAGAGAGGGAGTTTATTCCTCTACCACTCCCCCACTAATATTTTGTGGGACCAAAATCCTCCTAAGTAGGGAATGTATGATCCATAGGGATCTAAAAAAACAAACCATTCCATCAGATCCATCAACACCAAGAAGGAAAAGTGAAGAAAAATTAGAAAATGGAGGTTCTTTCAGCACTTTAATAGAACCACCGCTCTATGCAGAGTGACGGTTGTAGCACCACCATCCAAATTGGGTGGTGGTCCTGTCATTTATGATGGAAAAATAAAAAATGGAGCATGAATAGGCATAGATTTGAATAGTTTGGGTTGTTTCTCTTCCCTCCCCAACCTTTCCCATTCTCCAGTGAATGGGAGGACATGGAGAAGGTTATAAATATAAGGAAGAGCTAGAGAACTGGGACTTCAGAAGATCTAAAGATATTAAGAGAAAACTTTAAGTCATGAGAGCCAGTGAATAAAGATTCTTTAGAGCTGGAGTGGAATTGTAGCAGAAAGGTGTAAGAAACAGAGAAAACAAGTAACTAGAGGGGAAGTTTACATTGTTGTTCTTCTCTACGCTTATTGTAATTTATAATTATTAAAATTGGAAAATAAAAGTGGGAAGAAAGAGTGTTTTTCCCTTCCCGACTAGTTTTCCTTCATTGGAGGTTTCCAGGATAAAATTGTTGGTGTTTGGAGTTTGAATTCATTTCACTTATCTGTAATTTCCTTTCCAACGCACTAGATTATCAGTCACTAAGGCTCTAATCTTCATCAATTTTATCATTTTCCAAAGAGAAATTAAAACAAAAAAATATTGTAAATTTGTGAATTTCCAAAGTATAATTTTGTAGATCAGCAAGTACATATCCTTTTAGGTATTTCTAGTTAACGAATTCTATGGAAAATTCATTGAAGAGGATGATCCATTTAGCCATTGTTTCTGTAAGGGCGGGTTTAGATAGGATGTATTTGAGAGGGTCAACTTGGTCTTATTATTAAGGAGATAATGAATTTTTTTCTAGAATGTAAATACCACAACTAGATAGGCCTTTTCAATCTAAGAATAGTTCAGCTCATAGGAAATTAAGGTGCAACTAAGGTAGTATACCACCCTTTTTTCATGGCTAAGATCATATTGGGCAAGCACTACACCAATAACAAAATGAGTGGCTGAAATTTACAACAAAAGGGGTTTTCATGGGGTAGGTGACATAAGAATTAGAGGGTTTATTAGATATTGCTGATGCAATTTAAAGGCCTTCTGATAGCTAGGTCTTTAGTTAAAGGTAAAATCTTTCCTCAATAGATGTGTAAGAGGATGACACTTATCCACAAGCTGTGATATGAATCAGTGGATTGCCTAGATATTTCCTTGTAGACTTCATAGTTTTTTTAAGGTTTGTTGGTGGAGAAATCTCTGTAATAGCTGCAACCTTGGTAGGACCCAACTCTATGCCTCTTTGTGAAATAATGAAACCCAGTAACTTTCCTGATTAAGCCAAAAATGCACTTTCTGAGATTAAAACAAAAATATACTCCCATAGGAGAACCCTACTCTTAAGTTTTCGAAAAAATTCTAAAATCTAAAGCAATCAGTCTTCCACCTATCAAACCACATACTTGTTTTGAACCTTTTCATCCTATGTCTGCATGGTACAAAGAAAATGATTACGACAACTATCATCACATTAGAGGTAATAATGACGGTAATTGTATAACTTTCAATAAAATCATCTAAGAAATGTTAGATAATGGAGATTTCATCTAGGATGACCCTAACCAGAGAAACCTCAACCAATGACAGTAACGTTCGTGAGGTTCATGCCATTTTTGACATCATACCAACTTATCCTACTCAATTTCCTCCTATTCCATCTATCGAGGAGATTATTACACGAGCTCCTTAATCCATGGAGGGACCTATTTCATCTACTCCTATATCCACAAAAGAGTCTCCTTTATATTCTCCTTCACCCACAGAGGAGTCCACCATATTTTCTGATGTAGTTTCCCCATTCACCTCTCAACCTGATGAACAACCTGCAATACTTACTCTTCTACCCATGGGAGGGTCATGTTTACCTTATTCTTCACCAAAATAAGATCCTCTCCCATCCAACTTGCCTTCTCCCCTACTCACATGGAGTCCATTAGTAGTGTCCCTTCCTATTGGTGAAAATTCTCCATTGGCTTTCAAGGATCCTATTGATATGCTCTTGTATCTTCTACCCATAGATTCTATAGCCAACCATTTCCCTGTCTCACATACATTCTTTACAGGGATTAGTACTAAATCAACATCATTCCACATTGGTGCCATTCTCATGTTTGACTGAATTCCTAGATTATGCTGACAATTCCATGCTTTGGGGATGCCTTCTACTTCCTGTTTCAACTCATATGCAGATGTTGTCCATTGACACTTCCACGATCTATCCAAATGTGTTTCAGTAAACCAAACCCACCATTCACATGTCAGTTATAGCTACCCCTTATTCATCACCCTCACCCACACCTAAACCTTTATCATCAAATGAAGTTTTTTGTATGCCTAAAACCTTACCTACACATATATCTTCCTCCATGTCCAGACCCATTACCACATTAGGAGTCATGCCGACATCAAGCCTAGTGCATCCTCTTGTTGAACTTACTTTAGCCACATGCTCACAAGCCATCGCAAAGAATATTCCCCCACCTAAGAGGAATACCCAACCTCTTAGAATACATACATCGACTTTGCCCATTACCCCTCTATCACCTTCACCACTTCCATCCATCCTAGGTCCCCACCCATCAACCTTGGTCAAACAGCCTCCTACCCAAGGTAAAAAAAAAACACAACACCCCACCTCCTCATCATGATCCTTTGTTACACCCAAATTAACTACACATCTTACGCCTTCATCGTTGCCTACATCCTTTCTATCTCCTATACCTACACCCCTTATTGTATCCTCATCATTACCCATGCCATTCCCTTCTCCTTAACCAGTCCCTTCCACATTACCTCTTACCTCAACCTTCACCACACCTCCATTATCACCTTGGATACCCAATCCCCTTTCACCTTCTGTCTTCCCTTCTACATTACACAATCCTTCACCATTACCCAAGAATGTACAACCAAAGCCAAAAACCAAAATACCTTCCAAAGAGGTAGTTAAACCTACACCACCTTCAAAAACTATTTCACTTGCTACACCTTTACCCAAGAAGGTGCAATCAAAACCTAAAACCATAATATCTACCAAACAAGTAGTCAAACTTACTCAACATCTGATTCCACCTCTAGTGACACTTCTCCCACCAAAGTCACCTACACTTCCATCCAAACCCACACTTACTTCACATTGTGATCCATTGGCAGGGTATTACGTGAACATATTAGATAACCTTTTGGAAACCTCTGTCATCACACTACCATCTCTTAAACCTTACAACCCACTCAAAACTAAACCAAAAGGGTTTGATGATACCAAAATTTTCACTTACCATCGTGTGCCATGACATGATGTGGAAAAATGTAAGGCTGCTAAGAATAATATTCTCCAACTATGTCCTCTTAAAGAAAAATTTGATGATGATGATATTTTAGATGAGGACACTATTCCACCTACACCTATCACCGCATAACCTTGTCCCTTACCTATTCGAAAACCTCCATATCCACCTCCACAACCCTTTTATCCTCCTCTAACATTTGAGATCAATATGGTACACATCAAAGAGCTAGCCAAAACTCCACCAAAATGCTAATGCACCGCATTGATTTCACAGAACCATTATATTCCCTCACCATATTTTTTCCCATCTTGTTTCTACACCTTTCATGACTCACCTTCTCCTTCACCACAGATCAATATGGTTTAGGTTGCCACTTTATCCCAGAAGGAAAAAGGAAAGGAGAAAACAACAAGCTCATCCACTACTCCTTTACCCAACATTCCATCTGTATCTGTACACCAAAACACCATCCATGGATCTGCATACCCTATTTCTGATGGGGTTTCCCATCATACAATGCTTAAATAATTTCACCAGTCTCCTCTAAAAATGTCTTTGTATGACCTCATACAAACCTTTGAGTCTCATTGTCAGGCCCTCATCAAGGTCCTTTAATCTATTGAGGTTTTACCTAATGACCCTATGCCTGTTACATCCATCATCACTCCTCACTACATTGTATCTCTCACCACTTTTCCCCCTTCCTCTGCTCCCGCTACCACTTATCAAGTAGGCACTCTCAGTTTCTCTGACAACAAGATTATACCTTTCTAATCAGATGATCTTGGCCCCTCCCTATTCATTTATGTCTATGTTGATAATATACATGTTCAACGCATTATGATTGATGGAGGTGCCAGTATCAACATCATTTCCTCCCATGCATATCAAAAAATGTGCATCCCTTCCAATTACATGCACAATAACATAGTTATGATGTATTCATTTAACGATGCCATAACTTCCACTCTTGGAACAATAATTCTCTAGATCTGTGTGGGCCCCTGTACTATTCCTAAATTATTCTATCTTACAGGGGGATTTTCAATACAACTTGCTACTTGGCTGACCCTGCATTCGTGCCATGGGTTGTGTTCCTTCAACCTTACAATGATGTTTAAAATTTGAACACGAAGGACACAACTACACCATCTCGGCCGATCCTTCACCATTTAAAACCTGTAACGTGCTCTACCAACATAACGATGTCCTTATCCTAGTTAAGGCATCTGCCACCAATTTCATTTCCTTCTTCAACCACTATCCCATCTACCACTACTGAAACCTCTTCTTTAGCCACTACCTCATCCAAAAATTCTTCCACTACATATTCCACAACCAACTCCTCTATTCACACTTCTTCTGCACCTGACCCATCAACCAACCCTGTTTCACTTGATTCTTAGACGTTTCTTTGAAGCATTGACAAAACAAATAGGGTAACAGGAATAGGAGGAATACTTTTTCAAATGTAGGTTAATGGGTTGTTGCAAGCGTATGAATTTTGAATCCACAACTGATCATGAGAGATTCCTTTCGGCTAGGAGTAACTACCTGTAATGAAAATCAAGACCACCAGAAAGAGTTAAACAATATGTGCAATGAACTGCCTAGCATGTGCTAGATCCGAAAGTGTGATACTTCCTAGATGGCTGTCAGTCCACTGTTTTAAATAACTTAATGCGAGAAATGAAGTAAATCCTATTTTAATTCGAAATGATTTAGGTATCTCACTCAAAACACAATAAGAAAGATCTAATCTAACAGGCTAGGTTAGAATAGGATCCGAAGGGTCAAATAACTGGTTTTGGATCTTTACAGGTCTGACAGAGGTCTCAAGTAGATCATAGGTGAATGAGGGTGATGTTGAATTAGGTGGATAGGTCACTATTCTTGGTTGTATGGGTAAATACAGAAACCGATGCCGGTTAAGGGTGACCGACGAAGGTTGGGTGTAATCGGTGTGAGTTAAATTTGTTGATAAGATTTTAATTGCATAGAGGTACTACCAGATTTGGCAGGGGTTAGTGAACTTGGTAGAGGCTTAGGTGGAGACTCCACTAAAATGGAATTCTGTGTCAAATTTGATTTGGAATTCGCTAAACATGAAAGGAAGTGGCAAGGAAGGTTAGTGGGAAAATCAGAATTAATGGAATTAATTGTTTTTGGTTTTTGTGCTCAAACTACCTTGGAATGCATGCAAACGGGTTAGAATTTGGTTGTTTCACTTTGCATACTTCACAATTTTTTCTCTGCATGCTCTCTGGTTTTTCGAACTTACAGATTGAATTACACTTAATGGCTATTTTTGAGGTTTTAAACCTATTTTCAGTTCGTGGAATATATAGGAGGCATTATGGTAAAAGAACATTGTTATTTTATTTTTCAGGGAGAAGAGGAGAAGTTTTGAGCTTGGTTGGAGGTTCTTTTCAATTTGACAGAAGCGCTATCAGGTATGATAGGCTCTAAAATTTAAGATCTTTTTCTTTCTTATAAATGTTTCATTAAAATGATTCTATTCTTTTGAGATTCTTGGATTTCTTATCTTATCTGGTTATTCGCTTGTTGGGTTTATTAAATCTTGTTATATTGGTTTTGAATCCTTGGTAAATGATGTTCTATTGGGAAAATTACCATATATAGTTCTTTAAAAAAATATAATTCATGCAAAACATTTTTCTGTTTCACGACTTTTCATTTTGGAACTAGAAATGGAAGTGATTTGTTAATATAATCATCATTTTATTATTATAGTTATGTGTTTTGGGGAAACTTGAATCCCGTTGGATCTACTGTTGAGCTCATTTTACATGGACTAGAGCCTGTATACGGGTTTATTTTTAGCTTGTGTTGAGCTCATTTTTGGTTTAGAACTTTGTTCTAGTTTTGTGTTTTTTGAGAACTGTTGATAGAGGTTCTTGTTGTTCTGAATCATGTTGGATTCTTGTATATATCTGGACTGTTGTCGAAGCCCATATAAAGCTCGGTGCTTATACATATTAGTTTCTTGGTGATAATCTGAATTGTTACTGTCAGTTCATAATTTACACATTATTTGAATGTTATTACTCATTTTTGGGCTCGAACTTTAGGTGAAACATGAGTTTCACTGAGAGATAATATTTGGCCCTGTACCCATGTTTTATATTCTTTTGAGAAATTGAGAAATGTTATTATAGATTAGTAATTTAAAAAGCACTTGTATTTTATTACTTGTGTGGACTTTGTACTTTGTGGGAACCCTTAGTTCCGCTAGTGCTAGTATTTGGGCTTCGTATTTTGATATGAATCATGTTGGAGTCACTTGTTGTGCTGAACTAGTGTTGGTATCTTGGGTAACTAGGAACCGTTATTGAAGATGTACGTGGCTCTGTACTCATTCCTTACTCTGTGGAAATTTAGGTTGTTAACTAAAGTTCATAATTTCACCGCACTCTTATCTTGTTAATTGTTTGATTCTAAACTCTCTTTGGAAACTCATGTCTCATTTTTAAAAGGGAAATAGGACTCCTTGTTTTGAATATGAACTGTTTTTGGATATATGTATCTCATACTGTCTCATACTAAGGTACTGTGCACATCTAAGCTCATGTTGAGTTTTTGTAATTTGATACTGTACATGAAATTTAGTACTTAGTGTTTGGAAATAAATAACACAAATGATGTGTAGGTTCTGTCTAGTATGTAGAGTTTTCTTGTTATTGATATAAGCTTAGGTGGGAAATTGTTTTTCCCCTAAACCTGTGAATAATTACATGGGAAGTCTTGTACCTTTGTGATGAGCTTGTGATCAGTATCATGCTCGGATTTTGTACCTTTGAGCTCTGAGCTATTAGTATTTTCGACAAGTTTGATTTGGTTTTGGTAATTGACTTGGGTTTTTAACTTCTTAAGATTTTAAAGCTCAAAAATCGTCTAACTGAACTACTTAGTCAAGGAAATATGAAAGAGTAGATTAATTAGAGCTGTTTAAATATTCTTGGAATTTAAATGGAAACATTTTCCAAGGATAATGGGATTTCAGTCATTAAGATTTGTTGATGCTTCTGATCCTGCTTGGATTTCTAAATGGTTATTTTTCTATTCCTTCTTGGATTAAAGTGGACACCTTATGTCTTTATAAAAGAAAGGAATTTGGTTCCTTTAAAATAGATTGTGTTTTAAGACTGCGAATTTCATTTCAATCTGAGTATGAAATTGAAATTAGTACTCATTATAAGTAAAGAAGTGTAAAGAATATGACAGTGTGCTTTCTTCTTACTGTATAGATCATTGGTTGAACTTTCTGTTTTGACTCATCTTGGATGATCTAGAGTAGAGAATAACTTTTGTATGAGTCTACCTTGATCTTTGAACATTATTTCAGATCTTTAAAAGTTAAATTCTATTTTTGGAAGTAGATTTAAACTTACATGTCGATCGATTGATTCTCTATTCCTTCTTAGATTAAGATGAAGTTTTGTTCTGATGAATATATTAATTATTAAATTTTAAGGTAATTGTCTTTTGAAAGAAATAGTTAAATCATGTTTTGAATCTGTTCTGTTTCTTGGATGTGTTGTGTTTGGGCATAGTTGTAATGGTTATTCTTCTTCTTTTTTAGGAGATAGATGAGTCATCCTAATCTGAACCATGAATTAAACTCTTATTTTATCTTGAATCAAAGATAAATTTTACGTTCTTTTATGAAAGATTGGGAACAATGAGATGTTATGATATGTTGTTTATCTAAGGATAATTGATTGAATCAATTAGACTCTATTTTGTAAAGCTGATATGGTAGATTATATTATGTCCTTTTCTTGGAAGTGAAATCAATTGTTTAAAATGTACTTCTTTCTCGTTACTTTTGATATATTGATTATTTGTTATAATTGTCTCATTAAAGCAAAGTTGTTTTAATGGAACAATTATTGGAATGCACTTCTTTTTAAGGCTTAGTGCTTATCATGGTCAGTTCATTGAACTGACCCATGCTAGCAATTTTTGTAGATGGACTTTGTAAGTGATAAAGAAGGAAAATTTTATATGATGCTATAGACACTAAAATTAGGTCACACTCCCTTTTGGTCCCTCGACAAATAAGCACCCTTCATCAAATTCACCTAGCCATGACCCCTTTCACCCTAAAAATATTAATTTAATTAATTAAATTAAATTAATGCATTATCCTCACTATATTTATTATTTAAATATCTTGTTTTAAATAATATCCACACATACAGTTCACTTAGACACCTCACTAAGCCAACTCAACCTAAGACCCATTCTTAGTAAGTTGCCATAACTAACTGAGTCTTACCCAAACCCTAAAAATCAATGCCTACATTCCCTCTAACCACATTCCCATGCTCACAAGAATCTCCCAGTCTAATCCATGGGTTAAGGACACGAGATCGGAGGAAATCAAGAGGATCTCCCTAGTTTAGTAAACCTAGGAAATCCCACCTTGACCGACGCCGGTTACCCCTAACCATCACCGGTTAAGCCGGAACCACCGTCGGTTACCCTTTTAACCCCAAAACAACTTTATTCTCAAGGTTGGAAGTTGGAAGAAAAGTGGTTGGTGAGCATTATCACATCTCAGAGAGATAACACATCTTCAGAGAGTGAATTCCAGTGAGACCACACATGCAAGGAAGGAGACCAAACATCTTTTCCTGCACAACCATCACAGCTACATGATCTGATCTAACCAAGCAAAGAGGAATGCACATGCAACCCATGCAGAAGCTTTCCTTCAGCTGGTGATCACTTACAACCTTCAAACCTCTCATCAACACCTCCATCCCTCACTCATAGGCATTCAGGACAAGAATCCAAGTAAGTATAATGTCATACTTTTTTGGTTTATTTCATTTCATCATCATTTTATCATCTATTGTTTACCTAGCCACCTATTGACCTTCTCCAACATTTCCACCTCCATATACCCATTAAAGCCTCACCAAATCCTACCCTAGTCACCCAATACCTCGTCCTGACCAACCAAAGTCCTTTGTGCAATCACAAAGGAGACCAAAAGCTTGTTTTGTGACATTTCCAAATTTCACAGTAATCGGCACCGGTCACACCTGACCACCGTCGGTTACCCCTGACCAACATTAGTCTCTCTATTTTCCCACACAACCCAGAACAGAGACCTACCCACTTAATTTCATCTCACCCTCATCCACCTGTGATCTACCTCGAGACCTCTGTCAAACCTACAGAACCCAGAACCAATCATTTGACCTTTGGATTCTATTCTAGCTTAGCCTGTTAGATTAGATCTATTTCTTATTATGTTTTAAGTGAGATACCTAAATCATTTCAAATTACAATAGGATTTACTTTATTTACAACATTAAATTGTTTAAAACAGTGGACTGGAAAACCATCTAGGAAGTATCACACTTCTCGGATCTAGCATACATTAGGCAGTTCACTGCCCATATTGTTTAATTCCTTCTTGTGGTCTTACTTTGCATTACAGGTAGTTCCTCCTAGCCAAAAGGAAGCTCTCATGATCAGCTGTGGATTTGGAAATCATACGCGTGCAACAACCCATCAACCAGCATTTGAATAGGTATTCCTCCTATGCCCGTTACCCTATTTGTTTTGTCAATATTTCAAAGAAAAAATCTAAGAAAAAGGTGAAACATTTTGGCACGCCTGGTGGGACCCATCTGGGGTTCCTTGCATTTCATTCATTCCTAGGAAAATTTGTGTGTTTGTTTCCCTTCTGAAAAGTGTACACACTAATTTTCTTCCTTGGTAACCCACCTCTTCTTTCTATTTACTCTAAAGGAAACTTTTCTTTTGGTGTAATTAAAAAGAATCATTTCTTCATGTTTTCTGCATTGTAGTGAAAGAGCATCCCTCTTCCTCTTCATTTTATTGTGTCATCCAATTTCACATTTCGATTTGGGCTTAAAAATAAGTGCATTCCATTCTGATTTATTGCATTAGCTCACATTAATTGAGGGCAACCTATACACTGGAAGTCATGCCCAGCTGATGGTTGACAAATGAATCGTAGAAAAGCACTTCTTTCCTTTTCTCTTTCTCTGAGTCTTACCAAACCTCACAAAAATTCAAAATACATACATTCTTAAACAACATCCTACCTAGAAGAATTTGTAGGTGATCACATGATCATGACACAGTGGGCACCCAGCTCACTGCTCTGTCGAGTCATACTTCATAGCAAATCCTGCCCCCACCATAACATACCTAAAACCTCACCTTTTAGATCTCCTTCTTTGTAGGAAGCCATCCTCACCAAAAAACTCTATTTCACAATTCATGTGTCAGTCCCTAAATAGCATAAGCTAAACAAACATAATAGAAAAGGCACTCCTAGGATCACATTTTTCTTAGTGTTTCTGCTTGGCTTGCGTTTTGAGGTGAGAGATCACGTTCTTCACTTTTTTGTTCATCCTTGCATGCTCCTCATCACAGCTGGTGTATTCTAGCTTCACCTGAGTGTGCCTGGGCCATATCATCATCATTCTCAGAATTCTGGGTCTGATTCTACATCAGATTTTAATTCACAACCACTTTTCTTTCATCACTATTTTAATTTCACAGTAACCGTCATCGGTTACCTTAGTTATACCCACCATCGTCGGTTATACCCAACCGACGTCGGTTCTAGGTCCTTTTTGCTAACCTACTCAAAAGGACATTTTCATTCATTTTTTTCCACTTTTCATAGTCCCTGTCACTATCATCATTCCCATTGACATTGTAAACATCATCAGATTTGGCATACCTATCATATTTTACCTTCTGCCTGGGTTTTCACTCACTGTCCATTTTCTACAGTAACTGGCAGTGGTTACCCCTGACCGGCATCAGTTTGACCTAACCAGCATCAGTTATCCTATTTCACATTCTAGCTACCATTTGGTACTTAATCTACTTTTTTTCACCAGACTCACCTATTCCTACTGTTCTCTGTGTCATTTACAGAGAAGCAGCCCTACCTGATCAGTATTGGTTCACATGGTGTTGACCCAAAGACAAGCAAGTGCACTCATATTTCATGCCAGTTGTCAACCACTCCCACCTAGTCCTTCACCACCTTCCATTTTATCACCAGTCATGGATCCCATCCATCCTATTACTATTACTACCAAAGATGAAGAGTTCACACAAATTCTTGACCAAAACCCTGTCGCCTTATAGTTTTACCTTTCCCACTCATCCACTCGAGATAACTCGGGTCAGTTGATATACGGCATGCCCGTATCTATCCCCCTGAATCTTGCACCCACTCCTGCATTGGCCCCATCTGGCTCCGTGCTACCTGCATCTACCTTACCCCAGTTGTTTTGCAGTTAGGTCCTATACCCGCTATGAATGCCACATTTGTTACCCCTGTGGCACCCGTTACATCCACCGTACCCTCGACAACTACCCCAAACACAATCTCATCCACCCCTAATGTCTCACACATACCCATAGCTACATTACCACCTCCAGTGTCGGTGACCCCTACCCCATTTCAGAATGTGGTCCTTTCCATTCCACAATCATTAGCCCCTATTGCCACTAGGGTTACCACGACCCTTCCACCCCCATATACATACTATCAACAACCTCCTATTTCATCCATTATACACTCCGGGTACGTACCCCCTATTTCACTGCCTTCTTCTCAATCAACCTACATGACAGCCCCATACACTAGAGTGCCACCCCTGTTATATGCCCAAAACCAACCCTCTCACATGCTATAGGAGGCATCCAATCATCACAACCCACCAACGACCTAATTAAATTGATGTTGGACAAGATGCAGACATTGGAGGCATCGGTTTCTGGCTCCCACGTAACACTCTCACCTATGACGAGATTTGCAACAAGCCCATTCACCCATCCATTCCTATCTGTTCATACCCCATGCATTGGGAAATGCCTAAATTCAATCATTTCAATAATAAAGAAGACCCGCAACAACATTTGCAGTTGTTCAAACACGGGTGTTATCTGATCACTCATGATGATGCCTTGCTCTTAAGAACCTTTCCCATGTCCCTCACTAGACCTACATTAGATTGGTATAGTGGGTTACCTAAACACTCTATATTCTCATTCAATCAGGTAGCCCAAGCCTTCTTGGATCATTTCTCTATCAATATTGTCAAGAAGGTTACCATGACCGATCTATATTCCACACGTCAATATGAGGATGAATCTATCACAGATTTTGTCGCTCACTGGCGTAGCCTGATCAACCAACTTACCTTCCAACTGCCACAAACAAAACTCATCGAGCTCTTCACATGGGCTTGTGCCAGGCATATCTCACTGACCTTGTAAGTCCAAACCTTTTGAACATTCGATGAAGCATTCACTATGGCACGAAAGTTAGAGATTTGGGCCATCAAAGAGAAGAAAATCCAATTACGTAATAAGAATTTGGCATTCAAGTTGAATGATACCTCTTCTTCTTCCAAACCACAAACCAATTATTCAAAAGCTAAGGGCACCACTAACATAGTGGTACTCAAGGCTGGCCTAGCTCATCTGTCAAATCAGGCTACCCCCTCATCTAATCTCTCACCTGTCCAGACTTTTCAATTCAGACGAGAGCATCGGAAATATACCCCAATCGGGGAGCCTTACTCTTCTATCTTAGAAAATATTATCAAATCTGGAGCCATCACTCTTCCACCTATAAAACCACACACTAGTTTTGACCCTGCTCACCCCATGCTCACATGGTATAAAGAACATGATTTCTGTAACTATCATCAAGTAAAGGGTCATAGTGACAGCAACTGCATCACTTTCAAAAATATTTTCCAAGAAATGCTTGAGAAAGGTGAGTTAACCGTGGATAATCCTAATGCACCTGCCAACCAAAACCTACATATCTTCAAGAAACCATTTCCTAACCATGCCCCTTCGTCTGATCAAACCGGTGAGACCTCCACTCATGATACCCATACCCGCGAGGTTCACGTTATCTTTAATGACGCACCTGTCACCTCCCAATTACCCCATATTCCTTCCATAGAGGAGATCCTAGCCCGAAATCCTCCTTCCACATCGGAACCAACCTCCCCTATTCCTTCACCAATAGAGGAACACCTTTCATCTCCTTCATCACCTACAGAGGAATCTTTCACTAACATTGAGACCATCTCACCCCTGGCTTCACCACTTAGAGAGCCTTTAGCTATAGTACCTCCTCCACCCATAGAGGTGCACCCATTACCTCCTCAACCCATAGAGGAGCACCATCAAATGCATCGCCTATAATAGACCCAGTTGAGATACCTTTGCCCCTTGGCGAGCATTCTCCATCAGCCACCCAAAATCCTACAGACCTACTTTCGGCTCTCTTACCCATGGAAGCTGAAGCTAGCCAATTCCCCATCTCTAAGACACATTTTATGGGAATTTCCATTAGGTCCTCACCAAATCCACCTACAGATGTTCCATTCTCATGTTTGGTTGATCACTTAGATTATGTGGATAGGGCTCTACTATGGGGGCACCTTTTACTCCCCGTCTCAACACAGATGCAGATATCCCTTGCTGATACCTCCACAATCTACCCAAAAACATTTCGACCAATCAAACCAAACCCAACCACCTCTATCACAACCCCTTCCACGACACCTATTATAGCTCAAACCACACCCTTACCCATAACTCAACCTACACCTAAACCCAAACCCATACCTACAACATTTTCTTTAAATAAACCCATTACCACTTTAGGGGTCACCCCGACCACTAGCCTTACTCATCCACCTATCAAACTGGATTTAGCTACATCCTCCAAAGTCAACACCATACCTACTCTGACACCCAAACAGAAGCACCAAACCCATAGAACTCATACCCCGGCTGTGCCAATCACACCTGCACCTGTACCATCCATCTTAGGATCTCAACTTCCCCACATGGTCAAGAAACGTCCACCCATCGATAAACCAAAAACACAATAGCCCATTCCTTCCTCACAAACCTCTGACCTACCCAGATGACCAACCCAACTTACACCTACACCTATAACCTCTTTACCACCCATACCTCTGATACCCTCAGCTATTGCTTCACTAGCCACTACACTTCAGTCATTGTCTCGTACACCTCAAGCATGAACCACATCATCTACCTTCATAGCACCCGCGTTATCCCTGTGGGTAACTTTCCCTCTTCCTCTATAGGCTTTTCCTTCTAGAACTCATACACCCACATCACCTTTACCCAAGAAGGTGCAACCCAAACACAAAACTCCACTCCCCACAATAAGGTAGTCGAAACAACCACACACCCTCCTACCATTCCATCTACTATACCCATACCTAAACAAACACGACCAACACCTAAAACCACACCAGCACCCAAACCCATGGCTCAACCCCCTCCTCTTCTAAAGACCGTTCCTCTAACAATCACCTACACCTACACCCAAACCCACATTTACTTCCCATTGTGATCCACTAGCAGGGTCTTATGCCAAAATTTTAACCAACCTCCTTGAAGACCTCTGTCATCACATTACCACCACTCAGACCTTACGACCCCCTCAAACCCAAGCCAAAAGGGTTTGACGATACTAAAATTTGCACATACCATCGTGTGTCAAGACACGATGTGGAGAACTGCAAGGCCTTGAAAATTGTCCTTATCTAATTGTGTCCACCAGAAACCAACTTTGACGACGACAACCTTCTCGACGAGGATCCTGCTTCACCAACACCCATTCCCATACTTCCCACTCAATGACCACAACCTCCACCCTCACCTCTCCTAGAACCATCCCCAAGATTTCAAATTAACATGGTTTGCATAAGAGAACTTGGCACGCCACCACCCAAATGTTGTTGCACCCAACTGACTCACAGGGTTTTTCTCCTCGGGTAGGTTTTTGTCCATCGTGTCGTTATACCACTCGCCCTACACCTTCTCCATTTGTCAACTCCCCTCAAATCAACATGATACATGTCACTACACATGCTCAGAAAGATAAATGTAAATAAAAGGAAACTGACCCACCAACCAATCCTATACCCAATATACCATCTGCACCCATACCTAAAATAACTATCCGCGGCCCCACGTACCCCATTTCTAATGGCATCACACATCACACCATGCTCAAACAATTACACCAATCACCCCTCAAAATGTCCTTATATGACCTCATCCAAACCTCATAATCCCATCATCAAGCTCTCATGGAGGTTCTTTAATCAATTGAGGTTTTACCTAATGACCCTACACCCGTAGCCTCCATTATCACACCCCATCATGTAGCCTCTCTCACCAAATTACCACCTTCATCTTCACCCCACTTTGTTCACCAAGTGGCCTCCCTTAGCGTCTCAGAGGAAGAGATCACACCACACCAAAATGATGACCCAGAACCATCCCTCTTCATCTTTGTCCACATCGATGACATATGGGTATGCCGTGTAATAATTGATGGGGGCGCTAGCATTAACATCATTTCATCCCATGCATTCACTCAAATACACGTACCTAAAAATTGCATGCATAAACACCCGGTCATGTTGCATTCATTCAATGAAGCTATCACCTCTACACTAGGCACTGTCATCCTCCACATTCGCATGGGCCCCCTCACTATTCCCAAATTGTTTTATGTTTTGGAGGGGGAATTCCAATATAACCTGTTGCTTGGTAGACCCTGGATCCGTGTCATGGGTTGCGTTCCTTCCACTTTGCATCATTGTGTAAAGTTTGAACACAAAGGACACACCTATACCATTCCAGCTGACCCATCACCTTTTAAAACATGCAACATGCTTTACCGACCTAATGAAGTGCTCATACCTATTAAGCCATCTACCTCCGTGACTTCTGTGACCTCAACCTAGCCTATCTGAAAGATGACTTTCCCTTACCCGGTATTGCTCAGTTGGTTAACCTCACTGCTGGTCATGAGATGCTATCACTCATGGATGGATTCTCAGGTTATAACCAAATTTTTCTTGCCCTAGAAGATCAACACAAAACCTCATTCATCACCCCGTGGGGTACCTTCTGCTATCGAGTGATGCCTTTTGGCCTTAAAAATGCCGATGCCACATATCAATGGGATATGAATTACATCTTCCAAGACATCATGCATCACATATTGGAAGATTATGTGGATGATCTCTTGGCCAAATCTACATGTCACTCTAAGCACCTTGCCATCCTAAAAACCATCTTTGACCGCCTCATTAAATATTGCGTCTACCTTCAGTCTAAGAAGTGCGTCTTTATGTTTCTCTTAGGAAAACTCCTGGGATTTATCATTTCACTCCATGGTATAGAAGTTGACCCTACTAAAGTCAAGGAAATTATGGAAATGCCTCCACCCACTAACCTTAAACAACTCTGTAGCCTACAAGGTAACTTGCAGTCTATTCGCCATTTCATTTCACAATTGTCAGATCGGTGCCAACCGTTTCATCATATGCTCAAGAAGGATGTCTCCTTTAAATGGGATGATGACTATCACAAATATTTTGAGGCCTTAAAACAATACCTTCTCCAACCACCCATACTCATCCCACCTAAAGACGATCAACCTTTTTATCTATACATATCTACTACCAATCACTCCTTGGGAGCCATGCTCACTCATCGCGATGAACACCATAGGGAGCAGGTGGTTCATTATATCATCCGTACTCTTTTGGACTACAAAACCCAATACACCCATCCCAAAAACTTTTCTTAGCCTTATTTTTTGTTGCCACCAAACTCCGTCATTACCTACTCAACCACAAAACCTATGTTGTGACCATCACCAACCCCTTACAATTCATGTAGGAAAAACCTTATCAAAATAAGCATGCCGCACGATGGCTTATGATTTTAGCTGATCTTGACCACAAATTTATTCATCAAAATTCCATCAAGGGCCAAGCTATTGCTGACCAATTGGATGATTCACCTATTTCCAGGGATCAACCCTCTTATTTTGAATTTCTAGATGAGTCGATTGCTACCCTTTCCCTAGACAAACTTCCTTATCAAATGACACTCTTTTTTTATGGTTCCAAGTGTCAGCGTGGGGTGGGGGTGGTATTATCCTCATTCCTCTTGATGGAGAACCCATGCCTTTTTCTTTCAAACTATATTTTTAATGCACCAACAATATTTTTGAATACGAAGCACTCATACTAGGTCTCCAAGCCACCTATTCCCTAGATGTCAAATCAATCAACATCTTTGGTGATTCCTCAATTGGTCATAAACCAAGTCAATTGTATGTACCAATGTCGTAACGAGATAATTCAAAAGTATAAACATCATGTAGACATACTTTTTACCACCTTTGATCATTACACCCTTCAAACCATCCCACCTTCCACCAACAAATTTACAGATACCATGGCCTGCTTAGCTTCCCAACTACTCGCTTCACCTACCGATTCCAAAATATTTGTCACCATACAATGCCTCCATTCACCTTATTATTTACCTCATGATGTTTACTTGATCGGAACCAATACCCTTGACTTGAGTGACCTTTGGTATAAACAATATTCCAACTACCTTTCTCTCTCCATCTTTCCTTCTGATCTCACCCGTAACAAACAATGTGCCTTCCTTAAAAAGGTCTCTCATTATGTTATCCTAGGAGCAATCCTCTATAAGCGCAACTTTGATGGTATTCTCTTATGATGCCTCACAAGTTCTGAAATTCCTTATACCATTAAGGAGGTTCATGATGGTATATGTGGAGGTCACTTTAGTGGCCTTGCTGTTGCTAAATGTATTCTTTGCCTAGGCTATTACTAGCCAACCCTTAACCATGATTGTTGTGACTATGTCAAACATTGTGTAAAATTCCTAAAACATTCCAATCTTCATCATACACCCAGTCATGTTTTACCAGTCACTCGTGACCTTTGGCCCTTCTCTCAATGGGGTTTGGATCTTGTTGGAGAAATCAATCCTCATTCTTCCCAATGCCATCAATGGATCATCACTGCTACCGAATACTACAAAAAATGGGTAGAAGCCATCCCACTCATTTCCATGAAAGTTGAGAAAATATGTGAGTTCATTAGCCACCACATCATTTCTCACTTTGGTGTTTCTCATTGCCTCATCACTGACAATGGAAAACAATTCAAAAACAAAACATTGCAAAAAATTTATGACATTTCGGCATTCAGCTTAGTTTCTCATCACTCTAATACCCATAAACCAATGGCCAAGCTGAATCCACTAACAAAAACCTCAACAAAACTCTCATGAAAGTGGTTGATGATACTGGGAAGGATTGGCATATGTGCATTCCTTTTTCCTTGTGGGCATACCGCACTAGTATTCAGCACTTACACTACGGCCACACCCTATTCTCTGGTCTATGGTACAGAGGCTATTCTTCCTCTCAAATTCTAGATCCCCTCAATCTGTATTTCTCTCCATGACATGCTCACTGATGACGATTTTCATCAGGACCATCTAGCACAGCTAGATTTATTAGATGAACATCATCTTAACGCTCTGGATCACCTTCAAGTTTATCAACAATGTATCAAACATGCTTATGAAAAATGTGTTCATGAATGAACCTTCCAAGTCGGTGACCTTGTCCTAAAAGAAAATCAACACGTAACCAAAGTAGAAAAAAGTAAACGGGGAAAATTTTCTCCTAATTGGCTTGGACCATACATCATGACTCATACCTATGGATCAGGTGCTTATCATTTATCTTCTCTTCGATGGTAAACCCGATATTTTCATCTTCGACCATTCTATTGTTGACTCGTTGTCCTACCTCACCCTTTTTCTCTCTCCAGGATCATCCCTTGAGCTCTACCTACTCCATACACCTCCCTAATGATTAAACCAGAATCATGTGAGTACCTGTCACTTGTTATCTTCCCTTGAATATGTGTACCACGACACTACACATAGCATGATTCTCATGGATACTTTTCATCTACCTTTAGATGAGATCCCATGGTCATTTCACCTTGACCTTTGAACAAGAGTCCTATCTTTCACCTTGGTCTTGTCCATGACTGCAAAGACCTCACAATGGGACCAAAATCCTTGAGTCAAACTTCAAATAAAAAATATGACTCCCTCAAAAGGACATCTTCCTCTCGACCAATTTATGATATAAATGGACTGCTCCCACGAAGGAAAGCTATGTAAAAACTCTTCAAAAAAAAATGAGAGCAACCGAAGCTTCCCGCATCGATTAGCTTCATGAAGACCTCAAGGAGTTCAATTTTTCCCATATAGACTTCCTGCATCGATCAATCTATCTCAACTATAAGTCAAAACAAAAAACTTTTTAGTCATGGACTTGCCCGTTGTGACCTAGGACCTCTTGCCTGAAGGGCTTGCTACCTCATACCATATAAAAATTAAAAATTACCTACTCTTCACCCTGTGAACCATGCCCACTCTCATTTCCTATTGCCTCAAGGGACTTCTTGGAACTTAGACATTTGGTGATCATGTGACTAATTTTCATTGTAGAACATGTCAATCGTGCAATGTCTTTAGGGTCTTATGTTCATCACCTCCTCCAAGGTATGATCTACTCAGTATGATCCTACCCAATCAGGTGGCTTTATTGCCCCCTTTTATCTTTTAACCATCTTTGTTTACTTTTTGATTACCTTTTACAGGACTTGGTCTTCAACACTTACTTTTGGGGTAATCTCCTTATTTCACCTATAATCCACCCACACCTAACAAACCTAAACCCACAACATGCCCAAACACCTACCAACTCATTTTCACACCTTCTCATTTTCTTCCCTAGCTTATGGGAGAACTACATCAGCCTGAGGTCCCTTTTCACCGGGACTATGTAGGTAGCACTCTGAGGGCATGGGGCCCTTGGAGGTTAGCTTGGCCATTCTCTACCCTAAAAAATTCATCAACCATGCCTAACTCACCATTTACACCATATCTCACTTAGTCTCCCTTTTATATACCAAATTGGAAATTAAGTCACATACATAACAATTTGCTACATATCTTATACATTTATTATGCCTAGCCAAACCTAACTCAGCCATGCCTAACCAGTCTGACTCAATCCATGCCTATAACTTGACTCAACTATGCCTAAATCGACCTGACTTAATCCATGCCTATAACTTGACTCAACCATGCCTATAAGCTGACTCAACCATGCCTAAATCAACTTGAATCGATCCATGCCTATAACCTAACTCAAACATGCCTAAATCGACCTAACTTGATCCATGCCTAAACCAACCTAACTCCACCATTCCTAACTCACCTAATTTCCATCCATATCAAAACAATAAATCCATATCTCATCTAACATAAGCCATAAATCCAATATCTCATAAACACATCAACACATCACAAAATACCATGTATCTCATCGTATAAATCAATAAATGTGTATCTCTATATACATGCCTATCTCATCATGACCATCATCTCAAAATGTTGGCATGTAGGCCGGTCTCATACATACAAAAAAGAATGAATCAATACAAAATCTCTTCGAAACATAGGCTGGTATATGCTCAAAATATACAAATCACTCATACATCCTCACTGTCTTCAGCATGCAGGCCAGTATGTGATAAAAAATACAACTATCTTTGGCATGCAGGCCAACATATATATCAAAACATAACTAATATACATCAAAAATTAGGTGAGTGCATATCAGGCATTTCGTTGGATGTCCTCCATCTCTGTGTCACCTGTACCCTTGGCCTCTTATGTCCCTATTGGCACCTCACCTAGAGCTGGCTGACGTACGCTAGTGGCCTCTCCCTGATTAGGCCTCAGAGCTCACTGACCTCATGTGCTCTCCACACTATGAGTGTGGGATCTTGTCCTCTCACTAGATATCTGCTGTGCTCTGTACTCGGCATAGGATATGAAATCTATCTCAGCCACCATAAGCTGGTCCTAATAATATCTCACCTCACCTAGGGCATCCCGTAACCTAGATACAGGCACGGTCTGTGGTGGTCCCATAGGTCTCGGCCCTGTACCTACCCTACAATAACCTACCCTGTACCTGCCTGTGAAATAGGACCTACTCCTGGTGCCTATGGTGGTGCCCCCTGCCCCTGTGCCTGTAAGGCCCCAATCTGTGCTTGGGCTATGGATAACTAGCCTTGTAAACCTACCACATGAGCCTGTAAGGCTGCCACCTGACCATCCCCCCTGACCATTTCCATCTCCTCCATCCACCATTTGGGCCTGCAGGCTGGCTACCTATATGCGTAGCTCTGCTACCTCCACCTCCAAACCCTCTAGCTGGGTCTGCAGTATACCTAGCTGGGTAATTAGTGTAGCTACCTACCCCTAAAGGGTGTCTCTCTACATTGTAATGGTTGCTAGGTTTGGTTGCCTCGGTTTGGGTGGTATGGCTCATAAATGTGCCGCCCACCACTACCTATATCTATCTGTACATCCAACTTCATATATCTGCCGATCCACTAGCTACTCCTCCTCCCCTTTGGGAACTGTAGGCTATGGTATAGGTAAGGGCCTCTCCACGTCATCTCTCTAATACTATGGGAAGGGAGAAGGAATGTCCTGTAAGAGCCCAAATTTCCGTCAGACTCTATCTACCAGGATCATCTCATCCTCCCCAGTACGGTGACCCTGTATCCACCTCTCTGGCTGGAGCACAGCTAGCTCCTCATGCATATTCCTATATGAGGGGAATCCCACATATGGCCTCCAGATAATGTCCACTTCAGAAAACCCGTCTAGTAATTGCTACAAAATGGGCCACATCATGTGTCAACCTATCTAATCTCTACTCTCCTATTACCGGCACCCATCTCTTGTACCCACCCAAAAAAATCTATATAGGAATGCATCTTCTTAGGGCATCCCTATAGGTCACATGCACACTATGTGCTCATATGCCCAGCAGTGTAGTATAAATGTACAACATAGGCTAAACTTATGCAACCACTCATATGCTCGCAACTCTCTATATAGCTACACTAAGAATGTTGGTGCCCAGGAAAATCGTGTCTCATGTAACATCATATCATAGAGTACCCCCATTAGTGATCGGGGAAAGCATCCACCCTCTGCATCTGGCAATGCATAGCAGCACACTTCCTCCATCAACAAAACCACTAACCTTGTCTCATTCGAACGGGCTAGGTACATCTCTCCATAGCTCAAACTGGTGCTAGGAATCTCATATCAATCACTCCCTCACCAAAAATAGTCCCAATCAACTCCTCTAAGGCCTTAGAGGAGATAGAATACACCTAGGAACCTAATATGGGTAGCCACAAAATTCGGAACATGTCCTCCAGGGTGAAAGTCATCTCACCCGTCAGAAGGTGGAATGTGTTAGACACGGGATCCCATCTGTCGATGAGTGCAACCATCAGGATGGGCTATCAAACAACATGTCGGTAGTGAGGAATCCCACTCAATCCCACTACCTCCAAATGCTGGAGCTCCAAAGGGGTCACTATGCCACGCAATGTCACTAGTAGGTGGAACCTTGTCTCGCATATGTAAATGTGCTCTCCCTTGCATCCAATCTAAGCACGCCATTAATCCATATTTACCATGACCATATTCACCAATTATCATTACCCTCCTCCCTATTTTCACTCTACCCATCTCAACTACCTAGCCTACATCACTTTTGGACCCTTGTGCCTAAAATCCTGACCGGTGCCAATTCATCCTGACTGACTCCAGTCACCCTTAAACCGGCATCAGTCACCTATTTGGTGACCGATACCAGTTCACCTTTACTAACCACGGTTACCATGTAACTGACATCGGTCACCTGTTTGGTAACCGCTACTGGTTTTACGTAACCGACACCAGTCACTGTCGTAGAAAATCTCATAACTTCCCAAAACCCCCATTTTCTAAAATCACCCCCTTTCCCATTTACCCAAACTGTAATGACCTAAAACTACTCTTGGACCTCTACCCACCCCACCTATACCATTTACCACCCTTCCCCTCCCTATTTTATCCTGTTATTCCCCCCATACCCAAATTTTACTTTTACCCACCCAAAAAAAACAAAAACCCACAAAAACCTAAAATAACAATTATCCAAACCTCTAATCTATCCAATTAACAATGTAGAGTTGGGCGCTTACCTCGTCGCGCTACTGCCATCTTGGTGGCATGTTTGACCACTGTGCCAGTGGCCCTGCAGATCCCTCTTCGACCTCTACTATACCTGAATAACTACTCGCAACCTCCACCCAATCAAATATCTTGCCCTAATCCTGTGAACCCATTGCTCACTAACCCAACCCTCATCCAATCACGCTGTCATCTCACTGTCCCATTTCCTTCAGACATTTTTCTCTCTTTTCTCTCCTTTTTTTCATTTTCTCACTTTGCAAATAAAAAATGAATAGTAAAAATGTGGATTTTTTGTTTTTCTATAACCAACCCGACCTAACTGACTTTGGTTACCCTTGACCGGCATCGGTCATGTACCTTACCTCACCGTCATCAGTTTTCCTATACCGACGTCATTTTTCCATGACCGCTATCAGTTATCCTAACCTACACATTACCCTCAATTAAGCCCCTTCTACCCCACCCCTCACCATGATCCTTTACCCAAACCATTTACCTTACCTTTGCTGACCTCCTCATTTACTACCTCCATTTGTCCTCCTTTGGGGACTCATTATTTTACCCCTACCTTGGCCTTACCCTTTTACCCCTACCTTGGCCTTACCCATGCCATGACCTTAATATTTGGACTTGGACCATCGCTAGTGACCTTTGACCTCATGTGTTTTCTATACCTTGTGGCACTGTTACATATTTTGATTGACCTTATGACCCTACCTAGCCTACTACTGTGACCGTTTATCCTGACCCTAAATTTGGTGTACCAGAACATACCTAAACATCCCTACACCTAACCTACATTTTGTTTCCTAACCATATCCAATACCTTGGATACCGGATTCACTTCAACTTTGTTTGGAAAAACCTATCGACCTTAGACGATGTAGAGTTTGCCTACTCTTCAACCCGGTAGCATAATACAGTTTATTCATGTGTGTGTGTTTGAATGTTGCTACCTTTGACCTTGACCCATTACCTAGAATGGCCTGAGTAGACCTTTTACCCTTTTTCCATGAGCCCACCTGCCTTTTCCTCACATTTACCTTTTATCAAACCACTCACAAATTTTGCCTACTACCTCATCAGTTCTTAGTTTGAGGGGGATCACCTTCAACCGCACATGGGGCAACCACATCTAATTTTTGTTAGCGCCACTTACCAATACAAGCTATGCAACAAAAAGGGGAAAAATGTAGAAACTAAAAGTATGTCACACTCCCCTTTGGTCCCTCGACAAATAAGCACCCTTCATCACATTCACCTAGCCATGACCCCTTTCACCCCACAAATATTAATTTAATTAAATTAATGCATTATCCCCACTATATTTATTGTTTAAATATCATATTTTAAATAATGTCCACACATACAGTTTACTTAGACACATCACCAAGTCAACTCAACCTATGACCTGTTCTTAGTAAGTTGTCATAACTAACTGAGTCCTACCCAAACCCTAAAAATCAATGCCTACATTCCCTCTAACCACATTCACGCATGCTCACAAGAAGCTCCTAGTCTAATCCATGGGTTAACGATGCAAGATCCAAGGAAATCAAAAGGATCTCCCTAGTTTAGTAAACCTAGGAAATCGCACCTTGACCGACGCCGGTTACCCCTAACCATTGTCGGTTAAGCCAAAACCGTCGTCGGTTACCCTTTTAAACCCAAAACATATTTATTCTCAAGGTTAGAAGTTGGAAGTAAAGAGGTTGGTGAGCATTATCACATATAAGAGAGATAACACATCTTCAGAGAGTGAATTCTAGTGAGACCACATATACAAGGAAGGAGACCAAACATCTTTCCTGCACAGCCATCCCAACCATAATCTGATCTAAGAAAGTAAAGAGGAATGCACATGCAACCCATGCAGAAGCTTTTCTTTAGCTGGTGATCACTTGTAAACTTCAAACCTCTCATTAGAACCTCCATCCCTCACTCATAGACATTCAGGATCGGAATCCAAGTAAGTATAATGTCATACTTTTCTGGTTTATTTCATTTCATCATCATTTTATCATCTATTGTTTACCTAGCCACCTATTGACCTTCTCCAACATTTCCACCTCCATATACCCATTAAAGCCTCGCCGAAGCCTACCCTAGTCACCCAATACCTTGTCCTGACCAACCAAAGTCCTTTGTGTAATCACAAAGGAGACCTAAAGCTTGTTCTGTGACATTCCCAGATTTGACAGTAATCGGCACCGGTCACACCTGACTGCCGTCGGTTACCCCTGACCGACATCGGTCTCTGTATTTACCCACATAACCTAGAACAAAGACCTACCCACTTAATTTCATATCACCCTCACCCACCTGTGATCTACCCAAGACCTCAGTTAAACCTGCAGAACCTAGAACAAATCATTTGACCTTTGGATTCTATTCTAACTTATCCTATTTCACACAGAATTTGGTTCCAGAATAGAATTGCTTCTATCCTTTCATTCTCTTGAGAAAAATATAAGGGTTAGGGATAGGAGGAATACCTGTTGAGTGTTGGGAAGGTGTGCGCGTACTGTAGAGAGATCAGATCGATTGTGAAGAACTCCTTTTTGTCTAGGAAGGACTACCTGTAAGTAAGAATACAAGACCACCAGATCTTAGTTAGATAATAAGTGAGGGAACTGCCTTAGGCCTAGGAAATATTAGAATTCCTTTCAAAGGTGGTCAGTTCCCCTTTTAATATGAATTAAAGCAAAATGATAACAAAGAACTACAAGATACTACTTACTGGTTCCTGATGAAGATATAGGTCCAAGGATTATGGTGGCGACAGTAAGGCGTAGTTGGGATGATCCGGTATTGGAAAGCGAGTTGATGAAGCTATCCTCAGTCTTTTCCAATGCTTGAATGAGTGTGACAGCGATTAAGTTGCTCGGTTACATTCTTTGGCTTGATCCTATTCTCGACAACCTCTTCTACTTGTTTCACTTCTCTTTCTTCCTGCCAAATGAATTCCGGATCCCTCTTTTTGGTTGGGGGAGGTCATTAACAAGGAACTGATGGCAGTTACATAACTGACGGCGGTCGAGTAGGAACCGATGTCAGTTAGGTCAAAGTGGCTATTTCTAGTAAAATAGCCATCTTTCCCTCCTTTTCTCCCGAGGGATCAGTTTTGGGCTTGGTCAAGTCATTATTAGGCTCATTTTGGTGCGGGTGAAGAGTAATGAGTCATGGGTGTGGGTCTAGACCAAGTCATAGGTCTTAATTAGGTTGGTTTAGGGGTAGGGATAGGTCACGGTGAGGTGGCGAGATGAGGTGGTGGGGTTGGAGATTTGGATTTATTAATTATAAGGTAATTAATAAATCATTAGGTGTGTAAGGTTTAGGTGGTGAGGTAGGGTTAGGTTGCAGGATGAGATACGGGGGTACAGGGCGTCGTAAGACCCAAATTTGGTGTCTACATTTGCCCCTTTTTATCATATGGCTTGTATTTTAAAGCTGCACTGACAATAATAAAAAGTGGTTGCCCCAGTTAAGGGTATCGGTAATCCCCCTCAAGTCTATCACAGATGGAGGCGACATGAAATCAGGGATAGGGTTGATAAAGGATAAATGATGGTGAGATGCTGGTAAGATGGTGGGGTAAGTACAAGGAAGCTGACGTATGTTAAAATGTAGTAGTGTGACCAGGGTACATGGTTTGAAGAGCCAACAAGTAATTCATAGGCAAAGGTCGATAGTTTATCCAAACAAGGCTGATATAATCCTGGTATCCAAGGCATAGGAAGTAGCTCCAGGGAATATAACGGGGAAGGTACCAGAACGTTTAGGCATGTTCGGCAGTACCAAATGGTTGGTTTGGTTGAGATAAATGTCACAGTCTCGGTCTAAGCAAAGCTGGGTGGTGGATCAATTCAAGTATCCTAGTCATGCTAAAACACAAACAGGTGAGCTTGATTGAATAAACAACTACATTATGGGTGGATAGAATCGTAATTTGTGGGCTTCGGTTGAGGTACTTAAATGGTGCGGCCGTGGGTTAGGCCGATTGGTTGGTTGCGGCCTTGGGTCAAGCTGATTGGTTCGGTGCGGCCTTGGGTCAGGCCGATTGGTTAGGTGCAGCCTTGGGTCAGGCCGATTGGTTGGTTGCGGCCTAGGGTCGGGCCAATTGGTTGGTTGTGGCCTTTGGTCGGGCCGATCGGTTGGTTGTGGCCTTGGGTCTGGCCAATTGGTTAGGTGCGGCCTTGGGTCGGGTTGATTGGGCTGTTGCGGTCTTGGGTCAGGCCAATGAATTCAAAATAAGGCTATTGAGCAAAGGCCGGGGGTAGGCGATGTGGTGAAAAATAGAGTTCGGTGGAGAAGATTAGGAGTTAGGGTAAACCAGGTAGGTAACCGATATCAGTTAGCTATGACCGGTATCAGTTAGAAGACTGATATCGGTTTCCTAGGGCACGCCATAACTGATATAGGTTAGAGTTCAAAACCTATAAAAATAAAAAATACGGCGTGTCATTTTCACATTGTGAATTTGAGTGCCAAACTGTTTCTTGTCTGAGTTGTAAATTGATTGAGTTGGGTATTTGGGATGAGTTGGCACTAGGTGAGTGGGGGAGTGAGTTATTGGTAGGCCCCAGAGATCAGGAGGCAGAGTTTGATTGGTTGAGGACCCTGTTGAGGAGATTTGGAGCTATGGCACAACCTGGAGGAGTAGGAGGTGCTGGAGGAGCTACACCACCACCACCTATCCCACCACGATGACATGTAGTCATACCGGTAGGCTCTAAATCTCTCTTTATGTGAATTTGATGAATTTAGCTAGGATGTGGGTTTTGGGGTAGGAATCTAAAATTTGATAAAATAATGAATAAATGAAGGTAAATCGTAAAATGGAGTGGGTAGATATGTTAGGTAAATCAAAAGGCAGGGTGGGTGAGTTTTTAGGAAATTGGGCTAGGTAAATGGGTAGAAATAGGAAGAAAGGGGATTTGGGGGCCGTTTTTGATTTGGCCCCGAAATCCCAAAGTGATCGATGTCAGTCACTAAGTGACTGGCATCGGTCACCACGCAAGCTATTTAGATTTGTGGGTTCAGAGAGCGGCGTCGGTCATGTGTCGACCAACGTCGGTGCATAAAAGCCAGGTATAGACAAGGAGTGGGGGACCGATGGTGGTTAAGGGTGATCGGTACCGGTCACCATGGGTAGGAGGAAATGGTGTGAAATTTGTTGTGTTGGTTTGTTGTAGGTGGGTAGGATAGATTTGTGGGTTGAAGGGGGAAAAGGTAGAGTTGCTAGGAAAGGTTATTAGGGTGGGGGTAATCGGGTGGTGTATGAGTGGGGTAGGTGATAGGTTATGGGATAGGTAAAGGGGATATTGTAGGTGTTTTGTTGGGTGGGGTTAGTGATATTGGGGTTATTGGGTAGTTGTTTTGTAAAGGGTAGGCTTGATGGAGTGGGTTGTTTTTGCAGGCACGCCAGCAGCTGACGATGCAGGATCAGATGCTGCCTCTACTGGGGTGGATGTGGCCACATGTGACTACAGCGTAGTGGGCAGTCATGCAGGAGGTTGGACTTGGTAGAGTCCAGAGATATAGGGTTGTGGATAGGGACCATAGCCTGATGGTTTCCCTCATCGAGAGATGGGATCCGGTAACCAATGTCTTCCATCTCCCGACTGGAGAGATGACGGTCACACTAGAGGATGTGTATCGCATCTTGAGACTGAAGATCATAGGTGAGGTGATGTTCTAGGTGGATGCCGAGACAATGATGGATAACATCCTGCAGGTATTCGGGGACGCAGCCCCATTGATTACTTATCATAGCACGAGCATCTACTACGGCAATATGTATTGTGCACATCACTAAGAGACATGGCTTGCCATGTTGATGATGATTGGTATCACCTACTTCAACCTCCTAGACTCAGAGGGAGGTCGCTTCCCACAAGCTCTGATGGGAGTATTGCATGAGATGGTGGAGGAGCACACCTGCTATGCATGGGCATCGGTGTATTTGGTGCAGCTATACAGAGAGCTCTGGGGCTATCACCGTATGAGGTGATTCAGGATATGCTCGACATTCTTGCTGCACTGTTAGGCCTATGAGCACATTGTGTGTTTACGACCTGTAGGGCTGCCCCAGCAGCCAGGGCCACAGGAAGTGTATAGGTATGGGTTTCAGAGGTGGTTGGCGGTCGTGGGCCAGCCACGAGTGGTTATTGCAGGGCGAGATGTCGCGTACTACAGGCATATGTTAGAGGGCCTGACCGCACTAGATATTATATGGAGGCCATACAGAGGCCATCAGCCCCGTGGAGGAGCCTGAGAAAAGTTACAATGGATCCAGTACATCTTTTGGATAGTTGGACAGAGACCTGGGGAGCATGAGCGGATTTCCCTAGAGAGGGTACGACAACAGCTAGGCTTATGGTAGGATGAACCACCTCCCTTCCCACAGTATCGGAGGGAGGATGTAAAGGCACCACTACCTCTTCTGTAGCCATTGGACCCATTCTGGGTCGCGGAGAGACCGGCGGATGATACGGTGGACGACGCCGGTGTTACAGGTGAATTTTTGGTTTGGTGGGTAGGGCAGAGGGTAGCCATGAGAGCATAGCCCGCACAGCCAGATTTTACAACTGTTATAGCGGAGAGGGACCATCTCTTGGGCCAGGTGTAGTTATTACAGGGGCATCTTTCTGCTACATAGGCACAGATCGGAGTGCTACAGGGGTAGTTGGCCTAGGCACAGGGACAGGTACAGGGACAGGAACATGTACATGCACAGGCACAGCCTCAGGGCCAGATCCTTGTTCAGGCACAGGCACAGGTCCCTGTTCAGGCTCCGATGGCAGCTCCACCACCACCACAGGTACAGGTGCAGGGTCAGGGTGTACAAGCAGGGCAGGGCCCAGTTATATTAGGAGCCAAGGGACCAGCCGAACCAGCCATGGTGGCACAGGCCCGATACATGGAGGCAAGAGCGGAGGCCCTCTATTACCAGGACATACTAGATGGTACTGGGGCTGACTATCAGCCATATACAGCTCATAGAGCTGAGATGTCCCAGAGTCACAGGTCACAGGGGGCCGTAGCCACAGCCGGTGGGTCAGTGATGGGTAGGAGGTGAGATCCGGCACAGGGGCCAGCTGAGAGATGAGCCGAGGGAGGGGGAGAGAGCTGAGTCACCCCAGGAGTAGAGATGGGTTTTTTTGATAGAGACACCGGTCTGCGAACCGAGTGTGTATATAGAGGCCTATGTGCCCTCCTAGGATTTATGTATTCATGTTTGTTATATATACCAGCCTGTGAGCCGAGTACATGTTGTATAGTTGATACCGGCTTGCGAGCCGAGTATATTTTTGACATGAGAGGTCGGCCTACGAGCCGAGTCAAGATTTTGACAGAGACAACGGCCTGTGTGCCAACTTTGCATTTTTTGTTTGTATGATAGAGGCCCCATGTAGGGCAATTTGTATATTGTAACATTGTTTTGATGATATATATAGATGATAAGGTTGATCCATATGGTGTGTATAATTGTGGATTTGGTGCATATATCATAATGTTTTATGTTTTTTTTATCGATGGTATTGGAATGTTTGTGATGTATATATAAATGATGTTGATGATGTTTTAATGATATGCATATGTTTTGAAATATTGATGTTTAGTATGATGATGGATGTTGATAGTGATGTCATTATGCAGGGAAAAGAGGTAGGCGCCGCCAAAATTTTGCAAAAAATAAAGAGAAGGCCTGAATATAATCAAAATAGGTATAGGTTGACCGATATCGGTTAGATAACTGATGTCGGTCAGTATGGACCGATATTGGTTACATAACCGACATCGGTTATGTTAAAACAAGCTTTTCTAAAAATAGAAAAGTTGGAGAGGCAATTTTAGATTCTTATTTTTAGAGCCATGCAACATGTTAAATATGAGGACGTGAGGTTGTTGTCATCCATACAGGGTAGTTACATGGGAGAATTGAGTGATAAGGAGGAAAGAGACAGGTAAAGTAATCGTGAGCTTGGAGTAAGAAGGTGTAAAGGCAAGTAATAGTGAAGAGGGTGGTGAACATGGCTGAACAAGGAGAAGCATCCAGCAGGCAGAGAGGAGAGGGAAGACAGGTTCCACCTCAAACTGCTGCATCCCAGGAGGTATATATGATTTTTGGTTAGAGTTAAATTTTTGCATGCATATGAATAGGATGTGGGAAGGTAAGTGGGTAGAGATGAAAAAAGAAAAGTGATAGGAAAAATACTTGGGATGGGGTGAGTGTTGTAAGGTAGGTAATCAGGTGTTGGAGATATGTATGTAGGTAAAGAGAGGGGAAAACGAGCGCAGAAGTTATCATAGGTGGTGTTTTTTGAGCAAGGTGGTTGGAATTGACAGTGACCAATATCGTTTAGGAATAACAATTATCGGTTAGGTAACCGGTATCGGTTGTCTATAACCGATATCGGTTACTGTGTAAAGTTGCGGATTGCGATAAAAAACACGTTGGAATTTATTTGTTGATTTGTTGTTTGTTGGTTTAATATGTGTAGGCATAGGTAGGGTTGAGGATGAATGATAGGGTGCCAGCTTTTTTGTCACGGGTTCGAGAAAATGTAACATCAGTTGAGTGGGCATTAATAAACCGTGTGGGGGTTAAGCAGAATCCGCTATTATTCATGGATCGCATGCAATCATGCTATGTTATAGGCGCTGATTGAGAGATGGAATCCTGAAAAAAATACCTTTTATCTGCCAACAGGGGAGATGACAGTGACGTTAGAAGATGTGTTCTGAATTCTGAGACTCCCAATTACAGGAAGACTGGTGTATCAGGCAGGGCCTAACGCGGCGCTGGCAGTGATAACGACAGTATTTGGTCCAGCCACACAAGATTTGACACAACGAGGTTTGACATTCACTTATGGTATAATGTTTGTGGCACACCCTGAGGCAACAAGGTTGGTAGTGGTATTAATGATAGCGGTGGGGTATTATGCATTACCTAGAGTGGACAAGGGAAGATTTCTGAAATCATTGATGTGTATTATTCGTGAGATGATAGAAGGTAGCATTACTTTCGCATGGGCACCTGCATATCTTGCGGAGCTATACAGGGGTTTATGGGCATGCAGGTGAAATCACAGGACTACACTGGATTGTGCATACTTATTACATTGTTGGGCCTATGAGCACATTGTGTGTGTGCGACCCATAGGCCGACCAATCCTGGGAGGAGAAACAGGAGTGCAGAGGTTGGGATTCAGACGATGGGTCCAGACAGAGCAAGAGGCAAGAGCCGAAAACCGTGATAGATGACGCCGAGTATTATAGGCAGATGTGGGAGATGGTGACAATTGCGGATATCTCGTTGGAGATCGTACGGGAACTACATGGTGATGGAGAACATAGCTAAGGATTTGAGGGGTGTAGAGTGATTAAGGTGGATCACGGGACACATGCCAGGTGAGTACGAGAGGATTCCTCTAGATCACATGTGACGACAATTTGGATTTGTTCAGGATATACCCATGGCTCATAGACCATACAGGAGAATTGACGCCGAGGCACTCTTCTCACCACCATGACCGACACTTCCAGAAGGACCAGATGAGACAGCAGCCGATTGTGGGGTAATGGATGTAGGAGTGACAGAGTCTTATAGATTATGGTGGGTAGTAGAGCTGCGAGGTGCATGTGAGAGGGACGATCGTCTTGAAATAGTTGTGATTACAACGGAGAGAGACCGCCTGCAGGGTTTAGTTCACCAGCTTCAAACACAGGTGAATGAGACAACGGGATTGTTAGAGGTTTCACAGTCATGAGTGGAGAGACTAGAGGCAAGATTCCTCCACGCGAGAGGGCGTATTCGTATGTTACAGGAGAGATTGGTGGATCAGTGGGAGGAACCAATAGCAATGGCCCCTTTGAGGATGGAGAGGCCAGGTGAGCGGTGTCAACGATCACCATCACTACCTGGTTCGGGATGAGGCGTGGGGGCCTACGTGAATTTCATAGGGGTAGAAGAATAAATAAGGATGCCGACCTGCGCGTCAATGATAGAGAAGATGTATTTGTTTAACATCTAAATAAAACTGAATATGTATGTTGATTTTGAGGTTATGACAATAATAAGAAATGTTTGTGGTTTGAATGTTTGGATTGGTAAAGGACAAAGGTGAGTGTTATCAATATAAATATGTGAAAACATTTATATTTTTAAGCAAAACACCACACATGATAGGTTATGGTAGGGGATGGTCGAGCTAACCTTGGGAGACCCCATGTCTCCTAAGTGCTGCCTACATAGCCCATTACACAAAGTAAGGAGGGGCCTCAGACCACTGTAGTTCTCCCTTAGGACCAGGGAGAGGTGAATTCAGGCAATTTGGTTGTGGTTAGGCAAGTTGTTGGTTGGTAAAACATTTTGATATTGGTAGGGTAAGGTTGTTGGAGTTGGTAAGGTATAGGTGAAGCGAGGGTTAGCTTACCCAAGCATTAGGGAACCGTGTCCTAATTAAGGTCAACACATAATCCCAGATTCAGGGTAAAAGAGGCAAAAATGTCCCATAGTTGGAAAGAGCTAAACAAACCATGTATTATCATAGGATGAGCTTGAATCCCTAGGTACCTTGCATAGGCAAGAAGTCGATAGGTGAAAAGAGTTGTATAATCACAATATATCGGATATACGTCACGTCCCTTGAGTTTTGTTGTTGTGAAGAATGGTGAGGTGAGGTGGATGGTATAGCTGGGGTGTAGAGGACTTGTTATAAGGTGATTATTCTGACAAAATAGATCCAAACCTAAATAGACGAGTCCATGACTCAAAAGTGCCTTTGAATACGGATTTTATTTTTCTGGATATAGACTGATCGATGCGGGAAGTCTATATGGGATATGCATTTTGTTGTTTCTTGAGGTCTTCACGAAGCTGATCAATGCGAGAAGCTTCTGATAGAGGTTGACTTTGTATAGCTGTCCTTCAAGGGAGCAGTCTACTTATAGTAGCATGATGCGGCTTTGCACATAGCTATCCTTCGAGGGAGCAGTCTAGTGTATAATAGTAGATGCAACTTTACACATATCTATCCTTCGAGGGAGCAGTCTAGTGTAGAGCGTAGCGGTCTAGATGTCCATTTGGCATGAAGCATCTAGTTTTGCAGGAAGTTTGACTCAAGAATATCCCAGAATCATATAATTGAGAACTTGTTATTTTGATACTTTTAAGTCATGGACCAGACTAAAAAGGGGAAGGCATCTTTAAGAGGAGGTGATGATCAAACCATGTGAGCTTGATTCCATTTTGAGATGCACAAAACAAGGTGTATGAGGTGGTAAATGAGCTCAAGGGACGAGCGCAAGGTAGATAAGAAGTGATGTAACACTAAATTCAACAGTAGAATGGTCAGAGATGCAAGGAATTAAGGGGTTCAGGCTCAGGTTTACCATTAAGCGAAGCTAAATGATAAGTACCTGATCCATAGGTGTGAGTGATAATGTAAGGCCCAATCCAATTAGGAGCAAATTTTCCACGTTTTCTCTTTTCTAGTTTGGTTACATGTTGATTCTCTTTGAGGACAAGATCACCAATCTTAAAGGTACGCTCATGAATTCACTTATCATAAGCACACTTAATGCATTTTTGATAAATTTGCAGGTGGTCAAGAGCTGTAAGATGACACTCGTCAAGAAGCTCTAATTGGGCTAACCGCTCTTGGTGGAAGTCATCATTGGTGAGAATATCCTGAAGAGATATTTTGAGAGAAGGGATTTGTATTTCGAGAGGCAAGACAGCCTCGGTACCATACACCAGAGAGAATGGTGTGGCATTAGTGGAAGTACGAATGCTGGTATGATAATCCCAAAGGGAAAAGGGGATGTGATCATGCCAGTTTTTCCCAGAATTGTTAACGACTTTCATGAGAATTTTGATTAAGGTTTTGTTAGAATATTTGGCTTGTCCATTTGCTTGTGGATAGTAGGGTGATGAGAAGCTAAGTTTGATACCAAAGTTGTCACAAAGGTCTTGTAACAACTTATTTTTGAAATATTTTCCATTATCTGTTATCAGGCGATGAGGAACACCAAAACGACAGATAATGTGATGATTGATGAACTCAACGATTTTTTCTTTTTTGGTTGAAATGAGTGGAACGGCCTCCACCCATTTAGTGTAATATTTGGTTGCCGTGATGATCCAATGGTGATGCTGTGAAGAAGGTGGGTGAATCTCGCCAATAAGGTCTAAACCCCATTGTGAGAAAGGCCAAAGATCTCGTGCGACCTGTAACGGGTGGCTAGGAGTATGTTGAAGGTTGGCATGTTGTTGACACATAACACAACGCTTAACATATTCACAGCAGTCTTTATTGATAGTAGGCCAATAATATCCTAGGCGAAGGATCCGCTTGGCCATGGCAAGGCCACTAAAGTGTCCACCACAAAGTCCGTCATGGATTTTTTGGGTGGTATGAGCGACTTCAACACCGGTTAGACAGCGAAGGAGGATACCATCGAAGCCATGTTTATAGAGGAGTCCCCCCATGACGACATAACGAGAAACACTTTTAAGAAAAGCATGTTTGCCATTACTAGTGAGGTCAGGTGGTAGAACAGAGGTTGTAAGGTAGTCGTGAAATTGGTGATACCAGGTATCCTGTGAATCAGCAGATACATTATTTACCATACAAACATCTGGAACTAAGTAAGATGGGGCAAAGAGTTGTTGGACCAAGACAAATATGTCTGAGTCAGTTGGTGAGGCCAGAATTTGTGAGGCCAAGCAAGCCATAGTATCTGTAAATTTATTAGTTGAGCGGGGAATGGTTTGGATAGAATAATGAGAAAATAAGGTCAAAAGTGAATCCACGTAATGTTTGTACTTTTGAAGTTTCTCATTTTTACATTGGTAGATGCCAGTAACTTGATTTACTACCAATTGAGAGTCACCAAAAATATTAATAGACTTCACACCTAAGTGTAACGCAACATGGAGACCCAAAACAAGGGCCTCGTATTCCACTGTGTTGTTAGTGCAGGGGAAATCAAGCCTGAATGAAAGAGGCATAGGTTCACCTTCAAGAGGAATGAGAACAACGCCTGCCCCTCCACCGCGCTGGCATTTAGATCCATCGAAGAAGAGGGTCATTGGATACGACACATCACTGAGTGAAAGAGTTGCAATGAGCTCATCAGGGAAAGTAAAATTGGTAAATTGTTCCCCAGGTAAAGGGGCTTCCGCGAGTTGGTCTACGATAGTTTGTACTTTGACTGATTTCTGGTGTACAAACTCAAGGTTGAGGTCGGAAAGGAGCATAAGCCATCAGGTGATGCATTGGTTTAGATGAGGTTTGGCGTACATATAATGTATGGGGTCAGTGTTGGTGATGACAAAAGTTTTGTGATTCAGGAGGTAATGTCGGAGTTTGGTGGCCACAAATGATAGGGCTAGGCACAACTTTTCTACGTGTGTATATCTAGTCTCGTAATCCACAAGAGTATGGCTTATGTAATAAACGGATTGTTCTCGATGCTCAGAGTCACGATGTGCGAGCATGGCTCCTACAACATGGTCGGTGGCAGAAAGGTAAAGGTAGAAAGGGCGATCGTCCTGAGGTGGGACAAGCACGAGTGGCTGCAAGAGATAAGCTTTAAGAGCCTCAAAGGCTTGGTGGCACTCCTCGCTCCATTGAAAGACAATGTCCTTTTTAAGGAGATGATGGAAAGGTTGACATCGATCCGAGAGTTGTGAAATGAAACATTGGATAGATTGGAGTTTGCCTTGCAAACTACACAATTGTTTGAGGTTAGTGGGTGGGGGCATTTCTAGGATAGCTTTGACTTTAGCTGGGTCGACCTCAATGCCACGCAAAGAGACAATAAAGCCAAGGAGTTTTCCTGAAAGGACGCCAAAGACACATTTCTTTGGTTGAAGACGAACACAGTATTGTAACAGGCGATCAAAAATAATGGTTAAAACATCGAGATGTTCACTGCGATGTTTGGATTTTCCAAGAAGATCATCAACATAATCCTCGAGGATAGTGTGCATAATGTCATGAAAAATATAAGTCATAGCCCGCTGATATGTCACACCAGCATTCTTAAGGCCGAATGGCATGACACGATAGTAGAAGGTCCCCCAGGGGGTAATGAAGGCGGTTTTATGTTGATCGGCCGGGGCTACCAAAATTTGATTGTATCCCGAGAAGCCATCCATGAGAGAAAGCATCTCATGGCCCATAGTGAGATCAACAAGTTGATCAATGCTAGGTAGGGGGAAGTCATCCTTTGGGCAAGCGAGGTTAAGGTCCTGAAAATCCGTGCATATCCGAAGTCCCCCCGTCGCTTTAGTGATAGGTACGACATTAGAAATCCATTGCGGATAGTCAATAGGTAAGATGAAAGAAACAGAAAGGAGGCGTTGAAGCTCTTCTTTCACCAAGAGGGAAATGCATGGATGCATTTTTCTTAGTTTCTGTTTAACTGGTTTAGAGTCTGGTTTCAGAGTGATGTTATGGACAACAATGTCAGGATCGATTCCTGGCATGTCGGCGTAGGACCAAGCAAAAGCTTGATTACGGGCACAGAGGAAGGTAGTGAAGGTGGCTTGTTCTAATGCGTCGAGAGATTGTCCGATCTTTAGAATGTGAGGATCATCCTCCGTGTGGATGTTGATTTCTATAGTTGATTCATTCAACATAGTTTGGGTGTCAGATGGTAAGGCACGTTGAATATAAGAGTCATCTGCACCAAGGTAGGTGAGGATGGAGTCATCATCCTGGCACTCCACAACATTAATTGAAGGTGAATCTTCTTCGATCATATCTAGATACAAAAGGGGGAGAGAAGATGGGTCCTCACTATCACGTTGATAAGTGAGAGGACCCAGGAAGATAGCATTCACAAAAAAAAAAAAGTTAGGAGGGATAGATTCTGGGTCTATCGATTCTGTGGGTGAAGATGGAAAAATGGGCGATGATGGTTCAGAAGGGGTGACTTCATTGTTTTCCTAGATACAATTGACATGAGGTTTCTTCAGTGTAGGTGGTTCAAAAAATCCAAGACCACGACGATCTTTGTGTTTGCGGGTAGTTACGGGAATGATCGTATGTCGGCCTTGTTCATAAAGACCGAAACCAAAACCCTTCCAAGCACAGCGTGTCAGGAAGGTGAGGGCGAAACGACGGTTGGTTAGATATCAAAATCAGATTGGAAGGGAACCACACCAAGGGGAGGTTCAGGGGTGACAGAGGATGTGTCGACACCCCCATACGTTAGGTTGGTGTGGACAATTAGGTGGTCCGTAGGAGATCACCTCCCCCACATGACGGTCGTAGGTAGGATGTGCATGTAACTGTCCGTACTCCTGTGGGGTATGGAAGGTGCTAACGTTGTATAGGTGGTATTCCCCTAGCGTAAGGCGTTGAAAAACATCTACCAAGGGATCTGAAGTTGGGATGTTGTCCGCGGGGAAGGAAGTGGTATTCGCGGCTGTGGATTCATTGTTCGAAGGTGTGAGTGTGGTTAAGGTGGATGGTTGAGGCGTGGTTGAAGTAGATGGTTGGGCTGGATCAATGGGTGCCTTGACTGGTACAAGCACATCATTATGGCGATATAACATATTACAGGTTTTGAAAGGGTAAGCATCAGCTTTGACGGTGTAAGACTTCCCCTCATACTCGAATTTGATGCATCTATGTAAGGTGGAGGGAACGCATCCCATAGCCCGGATCTAAGGGCGGCCTAACAATATGTTGTATTGGAATTCTCCCTCAAGGACATAGAAGAGTTGGGTAAGGTACGTGGCCCTACACGAATGTTAAGGATCACGGTGCCTAAAGTAGAAGTAATATCATCGTTGAATGAACGCAACATGGTGGGGTTGGCACACATGCAGCTAGGAGGGATATTCATCTGTTGGAAGGCTTTGGAAGAGATGATGTTTAGGCTAGTGCCCCCATCGATCATAACACGATGTACCCAGATGTCCCAGATGTAAGCCGAGATGAAAAGAGCTGGATCAGGATCTTCTGCACCAAAGATGACAATTTCTTCTTCGGAAAAACTGACAGCAGCGGCTTGCTGTACAGGGACAGAAGTGGTTGTGGAGGTAGGTTGTTTGGTGAGAGAAGTGACATGGTTGGGTGTTAAAATAGATGCGATGGGAAAGGTTTCATTAGGTAGGACCTCTATCCCTTGAAGGATCTCAATTAAAGCTTGTCGATGTGATTCAGATGTTTGAATGAGATCATAGAGTGTCATTTTGACAGGAGATTGGTGAAGTTGTTTGATCATGGTGTGGTGGGAAACTCCATCAGAGATGGGATAGGTAGGTCCATGAATGACCACTTTAGGTGGTGGTGTGATCGAGATGGCAGAAGGAGAAAGAGAGGCCGCAGGTGTGCTTTCTTTAGCTTTTCCATTGTTTTTCTGACCTCGAGTAGCAATGTTAATCATGTTGATCTCGTGAATACGAGAGGAGGAAGATGGTGGGGATAAGTCATTGCTCTCGAGAGGTGGGGTTGCAATGATGATAGATTTTGGCAAGGCAGGGACAGGTGGTATAGGAGAAGGGATCGAAGCTAGGGGCTTCTCTCTCCGTAAATTATCTTTCTTAGGCTGTATATCTAAGATAGGTGACTGGCGAAGGATGGCTTTCAAAGCTTTGCATCCTTCTACATCGTGTCCTGGTGTGCGATGGTAAGCACAAATTTTAGATTCATCATAACCTATAGGTCGAGGCTTAGATGGATCATAGAATCTGAGCGGGGGTAGGGAAATGGTCACATCCCCTACCAACATATCAAGGATCTTGGAGTAAGATCCTTTGAGCGGGTCAAATTCAGATGAAGATGAGGCTGTTGATTGAGTAGGTGAGATTTTTGATTGTTTTGGTAATGGTCGGGTACAGTGGTTTGTATGGGTAGTGATTTAGGTAAGGGACTTTGATGATTGGTTTTAACGAGGCGTGGTTTCTTCTACGTAGAAGTTATGTTTAGCTAGTTAGATGATGAGGCCCCAGCTGACGTGGTAGTAGGAAAAAACCACGGGGAGAGAGGAGCGACAACAAACAAGTCCTTCAATGATCGAGTTTTCTTAGGGTTGGCAAGTAGGCAAGATACTTGGGGCGACGGTGTTGAGACACCCGTGAGTGTCTGTAGGGGTGCAAAAGGTATAGGTCGTGTTAAAGAAGATGTGGGAGGCAAGGTGTATTGAGGCAAGGTGGAGGGGTGAGGCCCTAATATAGAAGGTAGGTGTGATGGTGAAGGCTGAAGCCGTGCCTGCTGTATCGGTGTGATTGGGGGCAAGGGTTTTAGTTGTGGTAGAGGTATAGATTAGACTCGAGGAGATTGGGTCTCTCCTAGGTGGATTGACGGCAGTATTTTTGGATAAATCTAACCATTTAGGTGGGTGTGTCAGGCTGGGAATTGGTGAAGTTCCAAGCGTAAGGGAAGGTTTTTTTAGGTTGATAGAGGTGGCTGAGGGATTCGATAGAGATGAGGGGGGTGAAGGTGAGGACATAGGCATTTTGAGCTTTTGTAAACACCTCGGGTATATGGTAGAGGTGTCTGGATTAGTCATCTGCATTTGAGTAGAGTATGGTGTACTCAAACGCTCCCATAAGACTCATCTATCTTCTGAGGGATGACAATCTTCACGTGTGAACAGGAACTTTGGTATGGAAGAGAGGTGGGTTGTGATTCCGGTCCACTGTGGGTGTGATACAGGGGGTAAATGAGGCATTGTATCAATGGGTGTTAAGAGGTCAACCGGTCACTGGAAAGATTTAGGTGATGAAGAACTAATAGGTAGGAGGGCATGCTCGAGGGGATCCATCATGATTAAGGAGTTTGGTGATGTAGGCTCAAGGGGTTTCTCCTCTAAGGATGACAGAAAAAGTGGAAAACCTTCTTCTGTTGCAGCAAGAGTGGTGGAAGGAGATGTTTGGGAAATAGATAAGTTAGATAACATCTGCTCACAATCTTGCAGGGATGTGGTGTAAGAAGGTTCATTTGTGAGAAGAGAACTCTGGGCGGTTAATTCCTTTATGGGTAAAGGAATAGTGGGACTGTCCTCTTGTCCTGATGAAGGAGAAGGGGGTGAGAATCCCTGCGTTGGTGAAGAAGCTTGATTCAGAATTTCCTCAATGGAAGCCCTGGGTTGGGAGTTGAAAATTGCATGGATCTCATGCACACTCTTCTCCTCGGCTGAGGTGTCTTGGTTTGTGTTACTGTTAGATGCATGGTTTGGAAATGGTTTGTTGAAGATTTTTAAATTTTGATTAGCGGGGGCATTAGGATTATCGAGAGTTATATCCCCTGCATCAACCATTTCCTGCACTATGTTTTTCAACATCTTGCAGTTTTCGTGACTATGTCCCTTCACACGATGGAAGTTACAGAAGTCATTTTCTTTATACCAAGAAGGTATAGCGTGGGTGGAATCAAACCCGGAGTGAGGTTTAACAGGAGGCAAGGTGATAGCTCCTTGCTTTAAGTAATTTGTCTAAGATCACACCATAAGTTTCTCCCAAGGGAGTGTAGTTGATGGGCTCGGCTTTATACTTATAGGTGGCTTTCGGCTGGGTATTAGACAGTGCTTGAGATTTGACCATCACTGTATGTACTGCACCCTTTGATTTTGAAGCAGCCGATGTGTGAGAGTTGGTGGTGTTGGGTTTGGTGGTAGAGTCTTGAGTCCAGAAATTTGAGCTTTTGTTGCATAACCTCAATTTCTCCTCCTCTAAGGCTCGAATCTCTAGTTTCTAAGCCATAGTAAAGGCCTCATCAAAGGTGTAGAAAGTTTGAATTTGGAGGGTGGGAGAAATGTGTTTAGCACAGGCCCGCGTAAAGAGTTCGATGAGCTCAGCCTGAGGTAAGGCGTAAGTAAGTTGGTTGATGAGGCCCCGCCATCATCCAACGAAATCTGCGATAGACTCGTCTTCAAATTGTCGGATGGCATAGAGGTCGGTAATGGATACTTTCTTGGCAATATTGATGGAGAAGTGATCCAAGAAAGATTGGGCTAACTGGTTAAAGGAGAAGATTGAGTGCTGGGCTAAAGCACTGTACCACTCCAAAGTAGGTCCTGATAAGGACATGGGAAAGGTACGGAGTAGTAAGGCATCGTCATGAGCAATCAGATAGCAGGCATGTCTGAACGATCACAAGTGTTGTTGAGGGTCCTCCTTACTATTAAAGCGAGTAAATTTTGGTAATTCCCATTGAGGAGGATATGTATGAAGGGGGACAGAGGGATGAATAGGCTCCTGAAAAACTTACTCGTATGTCAGGGTGTTACGACTTCCTGAAACAGAAGCCTCAAGATTTTGCATCTTGTCCATCATCTGTTTGATTAAATCATTGGTTGGGTTAGATGATGGTGTTGTCATTGTAAACAGAGGAGGATTGGTCCAAGAGCCGCTACTAGACAATGGTGGGATTGAATGTTGATAAGATAATGGTGCTGAATGTGTTGGGGCAGCCAAATAAGGGTGTCCTATATAAGAGGTTGAGGCTACCAGATGAATTTGTGGAAATGAAAAGGTGGGCGCAGCTTGTGAGGGAAAGCTCGTGTGTATAGGTGGCATAGAGAAAGTTATAAAAGATACAGTCTGTGAGAGAGATGAGGTAGGGTCAGTGGACGGTAGTGACATGTGAGGCCCCAGATTAATGAAAGGAAAGCCAATTGGTGCAGTATGAACCACCGAAGCTACTGAGCTGGGAGACGGGGATAAGGATGAAGACGGTGAAGCGGAGTTATTAGGTGGGGAAGGGGCTAAGTGAGCGGCGATACTAATAGGCATACCAATGAGGAGCTGACCATCAGGTGTACGGTCAGGGGTATGAGACAAATAATATTGTACGGCACTAGGATTAGCATCCAAAAATTTGGCAAATTCCTTATCTCCTACAGGGATCGTGGGAAAATTACTGGTATCCGTAGGATTCCCCATAGGATGTGAAGGGGGTGACTCAGGCAAAGGCACATAACAGGCATGTGAAACCATGGCTGCAGCTTGTTTCCGGGTGATAACAACCATGGACAAGAGGACACAATAGGGATTTAATCAATCCGGAATAGAAACAACAACAAAATGTTGGAATTGATAGGTTGCTGGTTTGTCAAGAACTGTTAAATACAGTAACCGATATCAGTCAGATAACCGATGTCGGTCAGAATGTAGCTGGCGTCGGTCAGTTAACTGATGTCGGTAGTATAGGACCGGTGTCGGTCACTGTAAAAGCAAAGAGAGGATGTAAGAAGCTACTGGTTTGGGGATAACAATGCTTAATATACCTACCAAACTGTCTTGAAGTGATCACTGAAACAGTGTATGACAGAGAAACAGAACTAAAAAACAAGCAAGATGCACAAGAAAATCAAGAGACTAACCCTAGGATTAGTTTTAATCACTTTGGGCTTATGCCTTAGACACCAGATGATGTCAATCCTAAACAAGAGACCTAAGGGAGATGTCAAGTTTGTTTTGGCTCATAAGGCTACCTCAATCGGGTGGAGGAATACTACGGGAAGGGGGGATGTTTGAGTTGTTGTGTTGATTATGATGTGATTTGGTATGTGTTGTGCAGTGAGAGTAAGATTAATTTCTCATCAATACCATGGATATCACCCCCACGTGTATAACATGTTACTTAATTTATGTTCACTAGAATTAAAAATAGCCAACAAGAATGTGATGCACGTGTTTTAAACCCAAATCGAAAATGATATTCGATGAAGAAAAGAAGATGACTTTTACCAATGCAAAGATGTGAAAGAAAAATAAATTCTTTTACCAAAATGACAAAATATTTTGTGAATATTTAGAAGAAAGAAATAGCAAGTGTGCTCCCTATATGAAAGCAAGCAAGAAAGAAAGAAACCCGAAAAGGGTCCCACCGGGTGTGCCAAAATGTTTCGCACATAATTTGGTTCCGGAATAGAGTTGCTTCTATCCTTTCATTCTCTTGAGAAAAAAATAAGGGTTAGGGATAGGAGGAATACCTATTGAGTGTTGGGAAGGTGTGCGCGTACCGTAGAGAGATCAGATCGATTGTGAAGAACTCCTTTTTGTCTAGGAAGGACTACCTGTAAGTAAGAATACAAGACCACCAGATCTTAGTTAGACAATAAGTGAGGGAAATGCCTTAGGCCCAGGAAATATGAGACTTCCTTTCGAAGGTGGTCAGTTCCCCTTTTAATATGAATTAAAGTAAAATGATAACAAAGAACTACAAGATACTACTTACTGGTTCCTGATGAAGATATAGGTCCAAGGAATGTGGTGGCGATAGTAAGGCTTAGTTGGGATGATCTGGTATTGGAAAGCGAGCTGATGAAGCTATCCTCAGTCTTTTCCAATGCTTGAATGAGTGTGACAGTGATCCAGTTGCTCAGTTACAGTCTTAGGCTCGGTACTCTTCTCTGCAACCTCTTCTACTTGTTTCACTTCTCTTTCCTCTTGCCAAATGAATTCCAGATCCTTTCTTTTTTGGTTGGGGGAGGTCATTAATAGGGAACCGATGGTGGTTATGTAACCGACGGTGGTCGAGTAGGAACCGATATCAGTTAGGTCAAAGTGGCTATTTCTAGTAAAATAGCCATCTTTCCCTCCTTTTCTCTCGAGGGATCAGTTGTGGGCTTGGTCAAGTCATTATTAGGCTTTTTTGGTGTGGGTGAAGGGTAATGAGTCATGGGTGTGGGTCTGGACCAAGTCATAGGTCTTAATTAGGTTGGTTTAGGGTTAGGGCTAGGTCACGGTGAGGTGGCGAGATGAGGTGGCGGGGTTGGAGATGTGGATTTATTAATTATAAGGTAATTAATAAATCATTAGGTGTGTAAGGTTTAGGTGGTGAGGTAGGGTTAGGTTGCGGGACGAGATACGGGGTACAGGGCGTCGTAAGACCCAAATTTGGTGTCTACAATAGGCAAGTAGATTAGATCTATTTCTTATTGTGTTTTAGGATGAGAAACCTAAATGATTTATGTTACAATAGGATTTACTGTTGTTTGGTAAAGCATTAAATTGATGGGTGTCAATTAGTGGACTGACAGCCATTCATAGGACAAGTATTGTAGCTTATCAGATCTATTTTATTTCTAGTTAAACTTGATTGCCCGTAGTGCTCTTAATTCCTTCTCATGGTCTTGCTTTGCATTATAGGTAGTTCCTCCTAGCCAAAAGGAAGCTCTCACAATTAGCTATGGATTCGGAAGTCATACGTGCGTAACAACCCATCAACCAACATTTGAACATGTATTCCTCCTATGCCCGTTACCCTATTTGTTTCGTCAACATTTCAAAGAAACAATCTAAGAAAAAGGTGAAATAGATGCATTGGCTGATTTAAGTCTAACTCTTGTGAAGAACTCTGATTCATTCTTGAGATTGTATTGGAAAATAAAAGTAGTATTCTTTTATAATTAAGATGGTTGTTATACAGTATACCTAAATGCATAAGTCTTGTAAATGTAATGGTTATAAAGATAAATTGAAAGTTGTGAGATTACCTGTATTGGTTGTGTAAATTGTTTTGTATTTGTATGAAAGGGATGAACTCTATCTTGTTGTTAATATTCATATTATTTATATGTTAAATGGATAAATTTAAATAAGATTGGATCAAGGGATTTAGTTCAATCTCCCTACTTGTGATGTAACTTGTAAAGTTGTTAAATATGATATTCGTTATTTAAACTATATAACATAGTAATACAAAGTAGGATGAACATACATTGAAAAATTTGGTCATTGGGTAGAATAAACACTAATGCCTTACATATAGTGAAAGAATATTCATCTTTCATAAATGTTCCTAAACAACAAAGGTCTGGTATCATGACTTCAATTTATCAGACTTCATTTGTTATGAAGTCTACTTTATTTGGGATATATTCTAGTGCTGAACTTTCTAAAAAGTTATTATAATTTTTACATAAGACATATTATAACACTGTGCAGTTACGCTTAATTGATAATTTAATTATGTATTTAAACAATAAAAGTGGCAATGAATATAACAAAGTTCTTAATGGGATAAATGAAGCAATTTAGAAAAGAACTTAAGGAGTGCTGGATTAGGGTTAGGCAAGTTGCTGAAATCTGTTTTGAATAATCCAAATTAATTAAATTATTAATAAATTCCTTGGGGTATATACATCTCTATGAAGCTTTTTAGTAGGATGCTAGCACATAATAACTACAAGGTTGTACCTTTGATAAGATTAGGATCTTCTTGAGGATACATCGATGCAGTCGTCATGTGGCAACACCCTTCGGCATTGATCATCCAGATGTACATAAATTGGACTTGATATTAGTTTTTCTCTAGGTCAAGTTTGAAACATGTTTTAAGATATGGGGTAGCCCTCTAAAACTCAGGATACCTTGGCACATAGGGTTGAATTAGGTTGACCCAGTATGCCAACCTACCCTAAGTCTTAGTGAGCTTCCCCTTATCATAACACATGTTAACACAAACTAGGGTTAAACCTCGAGCAAGTGGACTGACGTGAGTCAATAAATAACATTCTAGATAAAAATAGAGTGGGGTGTAGGAAATATTCTGGATTGACGAGTATGCCATCAAGGAATAGTAATACGTACAGTATGTTAGAAATATTTGGCCAAAGTATCGCAAACTATTGGTTGCATTGTCCTATGTCACCTAGTCTAAGGTTCGTGATGTAGATGAATATTGGTAACAATTATTCAGATAGGTTCCTTAAATAGATCACTCAATACCCTAAATAGGGAAAGAGAACCAAGTATAAATAGTATACAGATAAGTATTCAATACTTAATGTTAAACATGAATAGATCAGTAGTTTACTGAATCATGAAATGAATAGATCGATAGCACACTGAGTCATTACAACTGCATATGGTTATCTATTATATGAATGGTTGATAAAGAATGTTTGTTCTAAATTATGAAATTTAGAATAGATAACATTAGTTTTATTTTTTTTCCCTTGTTTCTAAAGTCTTAAAATGGCAATGTTACATCTTGGTATCAGAGCTGAAGGTTGCAGCTCTTGGACCTATTGTGCCCACAATTTGATTAAAATTAAATTTTCTTGTAACAGAAAATGGTGAGAACAAGAGGAAATGTTACAAATAACCCTCCCCTGAGGAAGGAGTGCAACTTCCCAAAAACTTGATGAGATCCTTTCTACCCTGTTGGACACAAGAGATCGTTTGGTTGTTCTTGAACAATAAATAATGGGAAATGAGGAGGAAGAAGAAGTTGATAAAAATAATTAGCCACCTCTAGGGGACAACACCAATATGGGTGTTGATAATAACAACGTTAACATACATGTTCAAGCTGAGAACAAAAAGGCTAGACTAGCAGCAGAAATCACTAATGGCATAAAAAGGATAAGTCCACCCAAGTTTTATGGCACCACATTAGGAGATGGAGCTAAGAATTGGCTCAGCGAAATGGAGAAGTACTTTTCAATAACAAACTTCTCAGAGGAAACCAAGGCTATATGGGGAGCATATAGGATTTCCCATGAAGCATATTCATGGTGGGAAAACTGTAAGGATGAGTTAAATATTGATGAAACTAACATCACTTGGGATCAATTTAAAAGTTATTTTAGGAAAGGATGGCTACCACAACTCTACTATGATCAAAAAATGACTGAACTTCAGAACTTAGCTCAAGGAAAGCTAACAGTAACTGAGTATTGGGAATGGTTTACGAAACTCCTCAAGTATGTACCTCAGTATCAAACTGATGATAATTTCAGGATATGGAAATTCATTATGGGATTGAATCCAATTATTGGGGGAGAAGTTGATGTTCACAACCCAACCACTATGGAAGGGGTTGTTGAAATCCATAAGGTAGGAGCAAACATTAAAGGCTATTTCTGCTCATAAGGAGGAAGTAAGGAAGAAAGTTCCAAACCCATCTTCAGATTCTCTTACACCTAAGAAGGGACCATGGAAGAAGTTTGGTAATAAAAGTAAGTTTTCAGCTGATAATAATAAGAAAAAAACAACAAATAAGACTGTTGGAAATGAATGGAACAATTTTGCCAAGAATAATAACAATGGATAGAAGTCCTATGGAGGTTAGAATAATAACTTTAAGAATTGAAATAATTCTGAAACTAGAAAGGGGCCTGTAGGAGACTGTTATAATTGTGGTAAGAATCATTACGAAAATCAATTTCCTTTGAAGAAGGATGATCGTAATCAGTAACACAAGATACATGCTGCAGTCGCTGACAAACAAGCTGAAAAGCACGCTACACCTATAGAAGTTCCTGGTAAGTTATTTTGCATACTTGTAACTATTATTTTTGATATAGGTGCTATTGAATGTTTTATTTCTAGTAAACTTGCTTTAAAACTTAAAATAAAAGCTAGAAAAATGGATAAATCATGGACTGTACATTATGGTAATAATGTTGTTCATACAATTATTATGTGTCTTTTTGGAGCAGTCCTTGAATTACCTAACTTTTCCACAGAGGTTGATATTTATGTTACACCTTTAGGGTCTTATGATATAATCATAGGTGTTAATTGGTTAGCAGAACATAAGGGTAAAGTGGACTATTTTGAAAAATGCATTAGTTGTTTAGACGATCTGCAGAAAACAACAGAGATTCAGGGTGTGAAGCATGAGATTTGTGTTAGAAAACTGTGAGATATGCAACTTAAAAAGGCCAAAAATAAAGGATGTACCTTATATACAGTAAAAATTTCAGAAACTGCAGAGGAAAATAGTGATTTCATGTATTGATATCTACTGTTATGAGACTTCAGTGATGTATTTCTGGAAGAATTGCCAAGTCTTCCACCCAAAAGGGAATTTGATTTCACAATTGAGATCAAGCCTATAACTAAACCTATATCTAAGGAACCATATCAAATGACTACTATAGAATTAGTAGAGCTTAAATCTCATTTTCAAGAAATTTTGTCTAAAGGTTTGATTAGACCAAGTGTTTCACCTTGGGGAGCACTGGTGATTTTTGTGAAAAAGAAAGATAGAACATTTAGATTGTGCATTGATTACATAATGTTAAACAAAGAAACAATCAAGAATAGATATCCACTCCCTAAGATTCATGATTTATTTGATTAGATGCATGGAGCATCGGTATACTCCAAAATAGATATTTGATTTGGGTATCATCAATTGTGAATTAAGGATGAGGATATTCATAAAACAAATTTCAGAACAAGGTATGGACATTATGAGTTTTTGGTTTTACCTTTTGGATTAACTAATGCACCTGTGACATTTATGAATTTAATGAATAATATCTTTCAATTATACTTGGAAAAATTTGTGCTTGTATTCTTGGATGACATTCTCATATATTCTAAAAGCATTAAAGAGAATCATGAGCACTTGAAGGTAGTTTTAGAAATTCTGAGAAAGAGACGGTTGTTTGGTAAACTATCTAAATGTTCTTTCTATGACAAAGAAGTCCACTATTTGGGTCATGTAATAAGTAAAGATGGAATTGTTGTAGATCCTTCAAAAATTGTATCTATAACCAAATGGCCTGCACCAAAGAATGTACATGAAGTTAAAAGCTTCATGGGACTTTCTAGCTATTATAGAAAATTTGTAAAAGACTTTTCTAAGATAGCTGCACCAATAACTTCCTTACAGAAGAAAGATTAAAATTTTGTTTGCAGTGAGAAATGTTAAATTACATTTAAAACCTTGAAGGAACAGTTAACTTAAACACCTATTCTTGCAGTACCAGACCCTAATGGAGATTTTATGGTGGTAACTGATGCATCCGATGAAGGTCTAGGAGGTATTTTGTTACAAAGTGGTCATGTTATTGCATACGAGAGTAGAAAACTTAAGTTACATGAGTTGAATTATGCTCCACATAATTTAGAGCTTGCTTCCAGTATTCATGCACTTCAAGTCTGGAGTCATTATCTGCTTGGTAAACCATTTGAGTTGAAAATTGATCATCTTGGGCTGAAGTATATTTTCACTCAGCTAAATCTAAATGTAAGAAAACAAATATGGTTAGAGTTTTTGTCTCAATATGATTTTGACATAAGTTATATTAAGGGTAAAGAAAATAGAGTGGCTAATGCTCTAAGTCATAGGAAACACATTTATGCTCTTATAACACTAAGAACTCAGTTTAAGGATGAAGTAAAAGGTTTTATGGAATCTGATTCTTACTTTCAGCAAGCAAAAGAAGCACTTACTGCAGATTCTAATGATTTGAGGTATAAGGGTTTTCAATTTGATAAGGAAGAAATCTTATGATTTGAAAACAAAGTTTATGTACCTTTGCTTAGTGCTTTGAGAAAGAAATTGTTAGCTGAATTTCATAATTCACCTTTATTGGGAAACCTTGGCATTAGAAATATGCTTGCTGATATAAAAAAATAATATTTCTAGAAAGGAATGAAGAAGGATGTTATTGATTATGTAACACATTATCTAGAGTGCCAATGTGTTAAGGCGGAAACATATGCACCCAGCCGGTTTATTGTATCCTCATAACATACCAGAGTATAAATGGAAAGTAATAAGCATGGATTTTGTATAAGGGTTACATATGTCAAGAAATAAACATGATGTTATTTTGGTAGTTATTGATAAACTGACAAAAGTAGCTCATTTTATTGCTAGAAATCTAAAGGATGATTCACATGTTTTGGCTAAAAAAATTGTACACGAAATTTTCAGATTACATGGGGTACCTGAATTAATCATATCTGATAGGGATCCTAGAATGATGTCAAGATTTTGGCAAATGCTTAATGCAGCTCTAGGAACTAAGCTAAATTTTAGTTCTGCGTATCACCCAGAAACAGATGGAAAGACTGAAAGAGTAGATCAAGTTTTAGAAGATATGTTATGAATGTATTGTATAGATCAATAGTATAAGTGGGAAGAATATCTTCCATTAGTTGAATCTACTTACAAATTTACATATCATGCTTCTCTTAAGATGACACCTTTTGAGTTACTTTATGGAGGAAAATGCAGAACCCCTGTTAGTTAGGACAACATAGAGGATAGAGAGGTAATTAGACTTGAAATCCTTACGGAAATGGAACAACAAGTTAAGTTGATTCGTGAACACTTGAAAGAAGTAGTAGATAGGAAAAAGAGCTACGCTGACTTGAATAGGGTTGATAGGAAATTTAAACTTGGTGAGAAAGTCTTTCTTCGGGTTAAACCGAAAAAGAGTTCTATAACTTTTGGCAAGGCTACCAAGTTATCACCTCGTTATGTTGGACCTTTTGAGATAGTTGAAGTAATCAACCCTGTAGCTTATCGTTTAGCATTACCTCCTACTTTGTCATGAATGCATGATGTTTTTTATATTTATTTTCTTAAGAAATACATTTCAGATTTATCACATGTGTTAAATTGGAATTCCTTGTAGGTCCAAGACCTAGGAATAATTGTGGTTAAACCCATTCGAGTGCTAGAAACTCACAAGTTGCATTTAAGAAATCAAGAAATAAGTCAATGTAAGGTCTAGTGGGACCAGTTTAACGAAGAGAGTGTAACTTGGGAAAATTTAGAAGATATAAAAACTACTTTTCCATATTTATTTGATCAGAATTGATTCTGTTGATTGATAAAATTTATGATTTTATCTTTACATGACATTAAATATGCCAGTTTTGGGCAGATATTTATTTGATTTAGATAAACAACTATTAATGTTGATTTCTTGAATTATAAGATTCTAATATATTTTGACTTATGGTAAAAGAAGTGATTGTCCTGATGTATATGGTTAAAAAAAAGGGGGGGTAATCATCAAGATGATGATTATTTTAAGGATGGGAGCATGTAACACCCTTAATAGTTGTTATTTTCCTCCTTTACATTTCAAGTGTTGACATGTGATTTTTCCTTATAAAGATATGTTATTTTGATTTTTGGAGATCATGCTTGAAATGGATAAATCATCTTCTGTTCTTAGCATATTTTGAATGAATTGGAATGGCTTCTTTGAACCCATTTTTCATTTCTTGTAGGTAGGTTGCAATCTGGTTTAAGAATTGTAAACTTATCTATAAATTTGACTAATCCTTGGATCAATTTCAATGATCCAAAGAATGTTTTAAAATCTTCTCTGTTGAATGAATGGTAAATCGACATTCTAGGAATTAATAGACATATGAATGAACTTTGTTGGTTACAATTTATTTGATTGTTGTGTGAACGTGTTCTATTCAGTCATATGTTGTGCTTGGATATTTTTAGTTTGATTGTGGCAGGACAATGTTGACGCAAACGAACTATAGCCTCTATATGGCTTAGGAAATATTCTAGTTCCTAAAACAAAAGGGACTATCCTATTAAATCCTAAGCTAGGTAAGAATATATATATATATATATATTTATTTATTACCTAACTATTTTAATTAATTATATTTTATCCTAACCTAATATTTTACTAAAGGAATATGGAGAGGTTTCTAAGTTAATGAAATTATCCTAAAACCTAATGCTATATGGGTGTGTGTTAATCTAACCTAATGCCTAAAAACTATTGTGTTAGAATTAGTCTAACCTATATGGAAACTACCTAAGGTTGTAAATTATTTATTGGGTTATATCCTAAGATAACCTAATATCTAACCTAAACAATTATGTTTAACCTAAACTAATGGGCATGAAGGGGGATTGGTGGTCCCATGTGTTATAGGTGACGGTTCCAAGGCATTAAATTTGTTGATAAGGTTTTAATTACATAGAGGTGCTGCCAGCTTTGGCAGGGGTTAGTGAACTTGGCAGAGGCTTAGGTGGAGACTCCACTAAAATGGAATTCCTTGTTGAATTTGATTTGGCATTCGCTAAACATGAAAGGTAGTGGCAAGGAAGGTTAGGTGGGAAAATTGGAATTAATGGAATTAATTGTTTTTGGTTTTTGTGCTCAAACTACCTTGGAAGGCATGCAAACGGGTTGGAATGTGGTTGTTTCACTTTGCATACTTCATGATTTTTGCTCTGCATGCTCTCTGGTTTTTTGAACCAGCAGATTGAACTGCACTTAATGGCTATTTTTGAGGTTTTAAATTTATTTTTAGTTCATGGAATATATAGGAGGAATTATGGAAAAAGAATATTGTTATTTGATTTTTCATGGAGAATAGGAGAAGTTTTGAGCTCGACTGGAGGTTATTTTGGATTTGAAAGAAGCACTATCAGGCATGATAGGCTCTAAACTTTAAGATCTTTTGCTTTCTTATAAATGTTTCATTAAAACGATTATGCTGTTTTGAGATTCTTGGATTTCTTATCTTATCTAGTTATTGGCTTGTTGGGTTTATTAAATCTTATTATATTGGTTTTGAATCCTTGGTAAATGATGTTCTGTTGGGAAAATTACCATATATAGTTCTTTAAAAAAATATAATGCATGCAAAACATTTTTCTATTTCATGACTTTTCATTTTGGAACTGGAAATGGAAGTGATCTGTTAAGATAACCATCGTTATATTATTATAGTTTTGTGTTTTGGGGAAACTTGAATCCCATTAGATCTACTATTAAGCTCATTTTACATGGACTAGAGCCTATATATGGGTTTATTTTTAGCTTGTGTTGAGCTCGTGTTTTGTTGAACCTTTATTTGAACTCGTTTTTGGTTTAGAACCTGGTTATGGTTTTTTGTTTGTTGAGAACTGTTGATAGAGGTTCTAGTTTTTTTGAATCATGTTGGAATCTTGTATATCTTTGGAATGTTGTCGAAGCCCATATAAAGCTCAGTGCTTGTATCTTAGTTCCTTGTGATAATCTAAATTGTTACTGTCAGTTCATAATGTACACGGTATTTGAATGTTATTACTTGTTTTTGGGATCGAACTTTGGGTGAAACATGAGTTATGTTGAGAGATAATATTTGGATCTGTACCCATGTTTTATATTCTTTTGAGAAATTAGGAACTGTTATTATAGATTAGTAATTTACAAAGCACTTGTATTTTATTACTTGTGTGGACTCTGTACTCTGCGAGAACCCTTAGTTCCACTAGAGCTAGTATTTGGGCTTTGCATTTTGATATGAATCATGTTGGAGTCACTTGTTGTGCTGAACCAGTGTTGGTATCTTGGGTAACTAGGAACTGTTATTGAAGATGTACATGGCTCTGTACTCATGCCTTACTCTGTGGAAATTTGGGTTGTTAACTGAAGTTCATAATTTCACCGCACTCTTATGTTGTTAATTGTTCGATTCTGAACTCTCTTTGGAAATTAATGTCTCATTCTTAAAAGGGACATAGGACTCCTTGTTTTGACTATGAACTATTTTTGGATATATGTATCTCATACTGTTTCATACTAAGATAATGTGTGCATCTGAGCTCATGTTGAGTTTTTGTAATTAGATATTGTATATGAAATTTAGTACTTAGTGTTTGGAAATAAGTAACAGGAACGATGTGTAGGTTTTGTCTAGTATGTAGAGTTTTATTGTTATTGATATAAGCTTAGGTGGGAAATTGTTGTTCCCCTGAACCAGTGAATAATTACGTGGGAAGTCTTGTACCTTTGTGAGAATCTTGTGATCAATATCGTGCTTGCATTTTGTACCTTTGAGCTCTGAGCTGTTAGTATTTTCGACAAGTTTGATTTGGTTTTGGTAATTGACTTGAGTTTTTAACTTCTTAAGAGTTTAAAGCTCAGAAATTGTCTAACCGAACTACTTAGTCAAGGAAATCTGAAAGAGTAGATTAATTAGAGATGTTTAAATATTCTTGGGATTTAAATGGAAACATTTTCCAAGGATAATGGGATATCATTCGTTAAGATTTGTTGATGCTTCTGATCCTGCTTGGCTTTCTGAATAGTTATTTTTCTATTCCTTCTTGGATTAAAGTGGACACCTTATGTCTTTATAAAAGAAAGGAATTTGGTTCCTTTAAAGTAGATTGTGTTTTAAGACTGCGAATTGCATTTCATTATGAGTATGGAATTGAAATTAGTACTCATTATAATTAAAGAAGTGTAAAGAATATGGCAGTGTGATTTCTTCTTACTGTATAGATCATTGGTTGAACTTTTTGTTTTGACTCATCTTGGATGATATAGAGTAAAGAATAACTCTTGTATGAGTCTACCTTGATCTTTGAACATTGTTTCAGATCTTTAAAAGTTAAATTCTATTTTTGGAATTAGATTTAAACTTACAGGTAGATCGATTGATTCTCTATTCCTTCTTAGATTAAGATGAAATTTTGTTCTGATGAATATCTCAATTGTTAAATTGTAAGGTAATTGTCTTTTGAAAGAAACAGTTAAATCATGTTTTGAATCTTTTCTATTTCTTAGATGTGTTGTGTTTGGGCATAGTTGTAATGGTTCTTCTTCTTCTTTTGTTTATGATATAGATGAGTCATCCTAATCTGAACCATGCATTAAACTCTTCTTTTAGCTTGAATCAAAGATAAATTTTGCTTTCTTTTATGAAATATTGTGAACAATGAGATGTTATGACATGTTTTTTGTCTAAGGATAATTGATTGAATCAATTAGACTCTATTTTGTAAGGCTGATATGGTGGATTATATTCTGTCCTTTTCTTGGAAGTGAAATCAATTGTTTAAAATATACTTATTTCTATTTACTTTTGATATATTGTTTAGTTTTTGTAATAATTGTCTCATTAAAGCAGAGTTGTTTTAATGGAACAATTATTGGAATGCACTTCTTTTTAAGGCTTAGTTCTTATCTGCTCAGTTTATTGAAATGACCTATGCTAGCAATTTTTATAGATGGACTTCATAAGTGATAAAGAAGGAAAAAATTATATGATGTTGTAGACGATAAAATTAGGTCACACTCCCCTTTGCTCCCTGTTATCCAAAATTCACCTCCCCAGGGTAATTTTGATAACATGCATCAGATTATTCAGTCCAGAGCAAGTATATTGATTCAAGGAAAAAAATCATGTTTCTGGGGTCCCCTCGGCTTCTTTCTAACCCTCCTGTCCAAGAAGAAATCCCAACAGGTTGTGAAAATGGAAGAAATGTAGAAAATAAGGTTGCAGGACTGTGTTAAAGGCATTTCAGGTTTGCAGGCTTGGGGCCGAAAAAATGAAGAAAATCGGCTAAGTCCTAGTCTAGGAAGTCCTTGGGACAGTTGGGACGTTGGAGCCCGAATCAGCCGAAAAACCACTAGACGGTCCACGCAGCAAAAGGACATCCAGGTCGTGGGGACGCGCGGGATGCGAAAGGGTGAACCGGCCGAAGGTGAAAAAATTGACTAACTGTTGTGCAGACAGGCTAGGACATCTGGGCCGAAAGTACGCGAAGGACGTGAAGGGCCCGAATCAGCCGACGCGGAAGAATAAGGCTGACACATTTGGGTTGTGAGTACGCGAAGGACGTGCAGGACACAAAGGACGTGAAGGACACGAAAAGGTGAAGCGGCCGAGAGTAAACATTCAGCCCATTTTGGGTGGTTTGGAAATATTTATCCCACACAGTCCGGGACAGTTGAACCAAAAGTACGCGGAGGACGTAAACCACCCGGATCGGCTGAAATAGGGAACTTTCATCTGGGACAGTTGGGACAAAGGGACGCGTGGGACACGGAAAGCCAAAAGAGCCGAAAGAAAATCAAATCTCACCACGTGTCTTCACTGTAAACAGGAACAAGGAAGCCCAAATCGGGTGGTTCGGAGGAATTTGTCCCAGGCAGTTTGGGACAGCCGGGTCAAAGGTACGTGAGGAATGTAAGGGACGTGAAAAGCTGAAAGAGCCGCCAACAAATCAAAATGTGCCATGTGTCAGAAGGTTGAAAATTTTCCAAGTGCACCCCTCAGGCCTGAACCAATAAAAGTGTGTCATGTGTCCAAGTCAAAATGATGAAGCGACCCATGGGAAATTTTCAAAGGATGAGTCCGCAGATGAACCAGAGCCTGGCACATGTCATCCAAGTGGCAAAGCGGGGGAATGTTGGAAAATCTGCCAAAGGCTAAAATGAAGTAAAATGGAGCAGGAAGGGCCTACGACCAATTAAATTTTGCCACGTGGCACCTGGAATAGCGATGCGTGGGAAAAATTCAAATATTTTCCCGCCGATCCGTTTTGGCCTGTTTTTGCCCTAAATCTTCAGATCGCCATATCTTTCGATCCAGAGCTCAGATTTTCGCGTTCTTTATATCAATGGAAAGATGGAAAAATTCTCTACACGATTCCATGGTTAATCTTGCATTTTGGTTCAGTTTGGAGAGAGAAAATTAAGAAACACCTCTGGCACGTAATAATAGATAGAAGTGATGTTTCAACAACCAGCTTTAATGCAACAGACAGCGCGCCGTTTTTGCTAGACAGTACGCCATTTTGCTAGGATTCACCACTTCTGGCATAATGAGATGAGTTAAATGCAACCTAGAATTGGTTGGGGTAGATTCAGATTTCTTCTCTCTTCCCTCTCTCATTCTTCCTATAAATTGTAAGGAGGGGCTTTTTTCTAAGAAGTTGTTCATCTTTTCGGCTCTGCCCTCCCTTCTTTTCTTCTCTAGGGTTGAAAATGGAGTTCAAACCTCCTCCCCTACTCTGTAATGGTGTTTTTGCCTTTTACTATTGAAATGATGTTCTGTGCAAACTTCTGGAGCAATAAAAATGTGTTTTGTGATGCATCTATCCATCCTTGCTCATTTTTTCTTGTTTTCTTCTTGCCTCTCTTCATTGCAGGTATTTGTGCATGTTCTAATGTTCATTACAGGTATGGACCTGTGTTCATGGAGTTTTGGGACATTTTATGTGTGAAATCTATCCTTGGGCCTGTGATGCATCTATCCATCCTTCCCATCGCTCACCTCTCTTTGTTCCATGGTAGTTTTGATAGATGTTTAACATTTTCCTTCTCTGGTGTATCACCGTTTTAGTGTAGGCTCTATTTTTCCCTTTTCTCTCTCTCCCTATCTCCTTGGTGGTTAGATTAGGTTTAGATTAGCTTGCCTGCATTGGAATAGCTTGTGGCAGGTAGTTTAGGAAGAGGAACTAACCTTCTCTGGAGATTCCTTTCTCAGTTTTACAAGTCCCACAATTAGAGAAAGGATTCCATGTTATGCAAATCACACTGGATGCTAGTAGGATCAACCTAGAAATCTGATCAACATCCAGGGGTGCTGTGATTTTTCATCAACAGTTTTGGCACGCCTGGCGGGACCTTAGAGGTCTTCCACTTCATCTTTTGCAGGTTGGTGTGTTCCTGTGAAGATTTCAGCCTTTAGAGGCACTTGCAAACACATCTGGCGACTCCATCTGATCAGCAACCCATTTTCTGAAGTTGCAGACCTGTTTTTCATCCATTTCCATCCATCCTTCTTTCCATCCCTTTCATTCTTTTCCATTCCATGAAGTTGTGCAATCATGACTTCATTTCCATCATGGAACTCACATTTACAATAGCAACAATGTTTCCCACCTCCAACATGTTTTTTAAATCCTCCAAATTAGCATTTTGAACAAATTCAAGATCAGTATGTATACCCATATGAGCAGCAGTGCTAAAGTCAGTTTGGCTATAGAGATTTCCAAGAGCAAGAGTATGCATATAATGAAGACCATCAGATGCAAGATGTTGGTCTGTTGGAGAAAATCCAAGAGATGGAGGTAAAGATGGTGCAGTCTAGAGCTACAACTCAAATGAGAGCTTTCAGAATTGGTTACAGGACTCCTTGTCCATGGGGAGGCCCTTTTCCAAGACACTTCGGCCCTCAGGAGAAGCTAGACTTCATGATGAAGATGTTGCCCCAACTTTCACAATGGACAGTAGAAATAGAGGCCTATACACTTGTTGTTGAACAACCTTGTCAATGGGTAAGTTCTACACCATCATCTGGTTTTTCTCTTCCCATTACTCAAGCAGCATTGCAAATTCTAAACTCCCCATCTGCTGTCCCAAATGTTGATCCCATGTCTACACCTCTCAGTCTTCCACCACACCTCAATTCTTCTTTCCTTTTTCCTTCCAAACAGTCATCCCCTCCACAAGAGCTAAATGAAATACCTTCCACCCCAAATAAACAAGAGGTTTCACGTCTGCTACCACCACAAAAAATTTCCAAATCAATTGAGTTACAACCCATCCCTCCTCTTGCATTCCCAATTCCATGTGGGGAAGAAGAAATTGCAAAAATTGGCCATGAAGGACAGCAACAACAGGAGCCCAACAAAATAGAAATGACAGACAACTTGAGGGTTTGGGCTACCAAATTTGGGATGAAAAATATCCCCTTGATGGTTAAACCTACAAAAGAGGTTGAGGTTGAACAAATGGTGGTTAAGACTGATTTTGTGGCAGTAGAAGAAGAGAAAAAAGAAGAAGCAGATCAACAATCAGTTTTCTCAGAAAGTAGTGTCCATGTTGGCACTCTATTTGAAGGGAATGCTGATTCAATTCAAGTTGCACAATCAGCCATAAACGAAGAAAGATCAGAAGAAGAAGATCTTGCAGTCCCAACTTGTCCTCTAAAGCAACAGATCGAAGAGTTTGACTTGACAAACTTCATGCTGGAGGAAGAGTTATATCAAGAGCAAGATTGTCTTCAAGTAGTAGAGAAAGGAGAAGTTGCTCCAGATCCAAAGGGAGAGGAGCACATTCTAGTTGTGGAGGAGAAAATTGTAGATCCAAGGGCTTTGAGCACAAAGAAGGCTACAGGAGAACCTTCAGTTCTTCTTTCTACTTCACCTCTCTCAAGTTCTAGTACTGAAGAGGAGTTTGATCTCTCAAACTCAATGTTGGAGGGTGAAAGAAACCATGGTGGTCAAGTTACAGATCAAGAAGACACCATGGAGGAAGTGGAGCATTTGTAGTAGGACAGCCATGAGGTAGTTTATCTATCAGATTTGGAGGACTGTTTTGATGGAGAAGAGCCGGTTGAGTTTCCACCATTCTCTCTTTCATCATCCACATTCCAAACACTTGAGTCTGCTGTCATGAAGGAGAACATTCATTTGTAGCAGCCTGCATCTTATAGCAGCTTTTTGGAATTAAGATTGGAAGATTTTAATCTTTCATGTTCTTCATTAGAGGAAGAGAAAGGGAAGAAGGATTCTACCATTGCTTCCACACCATCCATTCAAGAAGGTCTATAAGAAGACTCCATTTTTGGAGTTGAAAATCAGAGCTATGGGTATATCAAACGGATAAGACCTTGCCCAATCAGGTATTTGGCTTCATCGGAGCCAAAGGAGAAGCCACAACCAGTCATGCTTGCTTCTAAGCATGAGGGTGAGCTACAAAGTACCAAGGATTAGCTGACATACCTCTTCAATCCAAATGCAGAGAAACTAAAAGAGGTATTGAATTTTCCTTTAGCTGATACCTTGATGATTTGGGTGGAAGACCAGCTTCTTGTTGATTTTCCATTCATCCAATCAGCCATGTTCAATGCCAAATCAGTTGCATGGCTGCCACTTTTGAGAAAGGGAAGCTATTTTGCATAACCAGTTGCAGGGTTTGTTTAGCTTGTCTTTACTTCCAGTTAGAATAGAGTAGGTAGGTTTGCTTTCAGCAGAAGAAGTGCTTGTGCACAATTTGCATGTTCCATTTGGATCATGTATGATTTTCAGTTCTGTACATAGTTTTTGTGATGCTGGTTTTACTCTTGCATAGTCCATTTCAGTGGCATTCTGGTGAGAACGACTCCATTTCAGTGGGTTTTCAAGCGGTTCAGAGGGAAGTTTTCAAAGTTCAGATCAGTTTTTAGGCTACTACTCATGACTCCATGCCCAATGGATGCTTCAGACAACTAGTAACTTCATCTAGCAGGTAGATGACCCCGTTGAGTCGCTAAAACTCTTATCCAAAATTCACCCCCACAGGGTAATTTTGATAACATGCATCGGATTATTCAGTCCAAAGAAATTATATTGATTCAAGGCAAAAGATCATGTTTCTGGGGTCCCCTTGGCTTCTTTCTAACCCTCCTATCTAAGAAGAAATCCCAATAGGTTGTGAAAATGGAAGAAATGCATAAAATAAGGTTTCAGGATTGTGTTAAAGGCATTTCGGGTTTGCAAGCTTGGGGTCGAAAAAATGAAGAAAATCGGATAAGTCCTAGTCCAGGTGGTCCTTGGGATAGTTGGGACGTCAAAGCTTGAATCAGCTGAAAAACCGCCAGATGGTCCGCACAGCAAAAGGACATCTGGGCCGTGGGGATGCGCGGGACGTGAAAGGGTGAATTGGCCGAAGGTGAAAAAATTGACTAACTGCTGTGCAGACAGGCTGGGACATCTGGGCCAAAAGTACGCAAAGGATGCAAAGGGCTCGAATCGGCCGACGTGGAAGAATAAGGCTGGGACATCTGGGCCGTGAGTATGTGAAGGACACGCAAGACGTGAAGGATGCGAAACATGTAAAAAGGCGAAGCGGCCGAGAGCAAACAGTCAGTCCATTTCGGGCGGTTCGGAAATATTTGTCCCAGACAGTCCAGGACAGTTGGACCAAAAGTACACGGAGGAAGCGAATCGCCTGGATCGGCCAAAACAGGAAATTTTCGTCTGGGACAGTTGGGACAAAGGGACGCGTGGGACACGGAAAGATGAAAGAGCTGAAAGCAAATCAAATCTTGCCACGTGTCTTCATCGTAAACAAGAACAAGGAAGCCCGAATCGAGCGGTTCGGAGGAATTTGTCCCAGGTAGTTTGGGACAGCCGGGCCAAAGGTACGCGAGGGACGCGAAAAGCTGAAAAAGTCACCAATGAATTAGAATGTACCACGTGTCAGAAGGTTGAAAATTTTCCAAGTGTGCCCCTCAGGCCCGAACCAATAAAAGCGTGCCACGTGTCCAAGTCAAAATGACGAAGCGACCCGCGAGAAATTTTCAAAGGATGAGTCCGCGGACGAACCAGAGCCTGACACATGTCATCCAAGTGGCATAGCGCTGGGAATGTAGGAAAATCTACCAAAGGCTAAAATGAAGTAAAATGGAGCAGGAAGGGCCTGCGACCAATTAGATTTTGCCACGTGGCACCTGGAATAGCGACGCGCGGGAAAAATTCAAATATTTTCCCGCCGATCCATTTTGGCCTGTTTTCGCCCTAAATCTTCAGATCGCCATATCTTTCGATCCAGAGCTCAGATTTTCACGTTCTTTATATCAATGGAAAGCTGGAAAAATTATCTACATGATTCTAGGGTCAATATTACATTTTGGTTCAGTTTGGAGTGAGAAAATTGAGAAACACCTCTAGCACGTAATAATAGACAAAAGTGATGTTTCAACAACCAGCTTTAATGCAACAGACAGCTCACCGTTTCTGCTAGACAGTCTGCCATTTTGCCAGGATTCACCACTTTTGCCATAATGATATGAGTTAAATGCAACCTAGAAGTGGTTGGGGTCGATTTGGATTTCTTCTCTCTTCCCTCTCTCATTCTTCCTATAAATTGTAAGGAGGGGCTTTTTTCTAAGAAGTTGTTCATCTTTTTGGCTCTGCCCTCCCTTCTTTTCTTCTCTAGGGTTGAAAATAGAGTTCGAACCTCCTCCCCTACTCTGTAATGGTGTTTTTTCCTTTTACTATTGAAATGATGTTCTATGAAAACTTTTGGAGCAACAAAAACGTGTTTCGTGATGCATCTGTCCATCCTTTCTCGTTTTTGCTAGTTTTCTTCTTGCCTCTCTTCATTGTAGGTATTTGTGCATGTTCTAATGTTCATTACAGGTATGGAGCTGTGTTCATGAAGTTTTGGGACATTTTATGTGTGAAATCTATCCTTGGGCCTGTGATGCATCTGTCCATCCTTCCCATCGCTCACCTCTCTTTGTTCCATGGTAGTTTTGATAGATGTTCAACATTTTCCTTCTCTGGTGTATCACCATTTTAGTGTAGGCTCTGTTTTTCCCTTTTCTCTCTCTCCCTATCTCCTTGGTGGTTAGATTAGGATTAGATTAGCTTGCCTGCACTGGAATAGCTTGTGGCAGGTAGTTTAGGAAGAGGAACCAACCTTCTCTGGAGATTCCTTTCTCAATTTTTTAAGTCCCACACTTGGAGAAAGGATTCCATGTTATGCAAATCACACTGGATGCTAGTAGGATCAACCTAGAAATGTGATCAACATCCAGGGGTGTTGTGATTTGGTGATAACAGTCCCTCGACAAATAAGCACCCTTCATCACATTCACCTAGCCATGACCCCTTTCACCCCACAAATATTAATTTAATTAAAATAATGCATTATCCTCACTATATTTATTATTTAAATATCTTATTTTAAATAATTTCCACACATACAGTTCACTTTGACACGTCACCAAGCCAACTCAACCTAAGAGCTATTCTTAGTAGGTTGCCATAACTATCTGAGTCTTACCCAAACCCTAAAAATCAATGCCTACATTCCCTCTAACCACATTCCCACATGCTCAAAAGAATCTCCCTGTCTAATTTGTGAGTTAACGACACGAGATTTGAGGAAATCAAGAGGATCTCCCTAGTTTAGTAAACCTAGGAAATCCCACCTTGACTGACACCGGTTACCCTTTACTATCGCCGGTTAAGACAGAACCATCATCGATTACCCTTTTAACCCCAAAGAAACTTTATTCTCAAGGTTGGAAGTTGGAAGCAAAGAGGTTGGTGAGCATTATCACATCTGAGAGAGATAACATATCTTCAAAGAGCGAATTCCGGTGAGACCATGCATGCAAGGAAGGAGACCAAACATATTTTCCTGCACAATCATCCCAGCCATGATCTGATCTAACCAAGCAAAGAGGAATGCACATACAACCCATGCAGAAGCTTTCCTTAAGTTGGGGATCAATTGTAACCTTCAAACCTCTCATCAGTACCTCCATCCCTCACTCATAGGCATTCAAGACTAGAATCCAAGTAAGTATAACATCATACTTTTCTGGTTTATTTCATTTCATCATAATTTTATCATCTATTGTTTACCTAGCCACCTATTGACCTTATCCAACATTTCCACCTCCATATACCAATTAAAGCCTCACCGAAGCCTACCCCAGTCACCCAATACCTTGTCCCGACCAACCAAATTCCTTTGTGTAATAAAAAAGGAGACCTAAAGCTTGTTCTATGACATTCCTAGATTTCATAGTAACCGGCACCGGTCACACCTGACCGTCGTCCGTTACCCCTAACTGACATCGGTCTCTGTATTTTCCCACATAGCCTAGAATAGAGACCTATCCACTTAATTTCATCTCACCCTCATCCACCTGTGATCTACCTGAGACCTCTGTTAAACCTGCAGAACCCAGAACCAATCATTTGACCTTTGGATTCTATTCTAGCTTAGCCTATTAGATTAGATCTATTTCTTATTGTGTTTTAAGTGAGATACCTAAATCATTTAAAATTACAATAGGATTTACTTTGTTTACAACATTAAATTTTTTAAAATAGTGGACTGACAGCCATCTAGAAAGTATCACACTTCTTGGATCTAGCATATGCTAGGCAGTTCACTGCCCATATTGTTTAATTCCTTCTTGTGGTCTGGCTTTACATTGCAGGTAGTTCCTCCTAACCAAAAGGAATCTATCACAATTAGCTATGGATTCGGAAGTCATATGCACACAACAAACCATCAACCAGCATTTGAATAGGTATTCCTCCTACGCCCGTTACCCTATTTTTTTTGTCAACATTTCAAAGAAACAATCTAAGAAAAAGGTGAAACATTTTGGCATGCCCGGTGGGACCCAACTAGGGTTCCTTGCATTTCATTCATTCCTAGGAAAATTTGTGTGTTTTTTTCCCTTCTGAAAAGCGTACACACTTTGTTATGAAGTCTACTTTATTTTGGATATATTCTAGCACTAAACTTTCTAAAAAGTTATTGTACTTTTTACATAAGATATATTATAACACTGTGAAGTTATGCTTAATTGACAGTTTAATTATGTATCCAAACATTAAAAGTGGCAATGAATATAAAAAATTTATTAATGGGCTAAATGAATCAATTTAGAAAAGAACTTAAGGAGTGTTAGATTAGGGTTAGGAAAGTTGCTGAAATTTGTTTTGAATAATAAAAATTAATTAAATTATTAATAAATTCCTTGCGGTATGTACATCTCGATGAGGCTATTCAGTAGGATGTTGGCACACACTAACTGCAAGGTTGTACCTTCAAGAAGATTAGGATCTTCTCAAGGATACAATGATGCAGTCGGCATGTGGCAACACCCTTCGGCATTGATCATCGAGATCTACATAAATTGGACTTGATCTTAGTTTTTCTCTATGTCAAGTTTGAAACATGTTTTAAGATATGGGGTAGCCCTCTAAAACTCAAGATACCTAGGCACACGGGGTTGAATTAGGTTGACCCAGTATGTTAACTTACCCTAAGTCTTTTTGAGCTTACTCTTGTCATAACACATGTTGTTAACATGAACTAGGGTTAAACCTCGGGCAAGTGGACTCGCGTGAGTTAGTAAAGAACATTCTAGATAATAAGAGAGTGGAGTGAAGGATGTATTATGGATTGATGAGTATGCTGTCAAGGAATAGTAATACATACAATATGTTAGAAATCTTTGGCCAAAGTATCGCAAGCTGCTGGTTGCGTTGTCCTATGTTACCTAGTCTAAGGTTCATGATGTAGATGAATATTGGTAACAATTATTCAGATAGGTTCCTTAGAAAGATAACTCAATACCTTGAATAGGGAAAGAGAACCAAGTATACGTAGTATATGGATAAGTATTCAATACTTAATGTTAAACATGAATAGATCAGTAGTTTACCGAGTCATGAAATGAATAGATTGGTAGCACATCGAGTCATTATATCTGCATATGGTTATCTGTTATATGAATGGTTGATAAAGAATGTGTGTTCTAAATTATGAAATTTAGAATAGAGAACATTAGTTAAAAACAAAATTTCCCTTGTTTCTAAAGTCTTAAAATGAGAATGTTACAGTTAGGGATAACTGACATTGGTCAAGGCGGGATTTCCTAGGTTTACTAAACCAGGGAGATCCTCTTGATTTTATTAGATCTCCCATCATTAACCCACGGATTAAACTGGAAGATTCTTGTAAGCATGCGGGAATGTGGTTAAAGAGAATGTAGGCATTGATTTTTAGGGTTTTGATAAGTCTTAATTAGTTATGGCAACTTACTAAGAATAAGTCTTAGGGTGAGTTAGCTTAATGAGGTGTCTAGGTGAAGTGTATGTGCGGATATTATTTAAATTAAGATATTTAAATAATAAATATTGTGAGGATAATGAATTAATGTAATTATATTAATTAAAGTAATATTAGTGAGGTGAAGGGGGCCATGGTTAAGTGAATGCGATGAAGGGTGCTTATTTGTCAAGGGACCAAAGGGGAGTGTGACCTAATTTAAGGTCATGAGGTCAACAACACAGGTAATAGTGCCATAAGGTATAGCGAACACATGAGGTCAAAGGTCCCTAGCGATGGTCGAGGTCCAAATATCTAGGTCACAACATGGGTAAGGCCAATGTAGGGGTAAAATAACTAGTCCCCAAAGGAGGAAAAAGAGAGGTTGTAAATGATGAGGTCAGGAAGGTTAGGCAAATGGCTTGGGTAAAGGTGGGGTGGCGTAAATGATCAGGGTGAAGGGTGGGTGAGGCAAAAAAGGAAGTAGGGGTAGGGTAAATGGGTGAATTTTAGGGAAATTTGCAGGTGAGGGTGACCAATTCCGGTAAAGGATAATTGGCGTTGGTATTGGTTAACTGACGATAGTTAGGTAGGGCAAGTGATCGATGTTGGTCAAGGGTAACTGACATCGGATAGGTCGGGTTTGTTATAAAAATAAAAAATCCGTATTTTTTGTTATTCATTTATCATTCAACTAAGTGAGAAAATGAAAAAAGAGAGAGAAAAGTTCCCAAATGGAATGGAGCATTGAGCTGGCAGTGTGAACGATGGGTGATCAGTTGGTGAGAAGCAGGTCCATAGGATGAGTGTGAGACATTTGATTGGGTAGAGGTTGCGGGTAGTGATTTTGTGATGGCAAAGGCTAGAGAGGGATTGAGTGGGCCACCGGTGTAGCATCCAGATGTGCCACCGATATGACGGTAGTGCAATGAGTTAAACATCCTACTCTATGAGTATTAGATTAGATAGATTAGAGGATTAGGATATTGTTGTGTCTAGGTTTTGTTTGTTATGTATTTTTATGGGTGGGAAAAGATTAAATTTGGGAATGGGGGGAATAGTGGGTAAAAGGAGGAATGGGGAGGGTAATAAATGGGATAGGGAGGGTGGGTGGAAGTCTAAGGGTAGTTTAAGTCATTATAGGTGGGTAAAAGGAGAAAAGGGGAGGTTTTTTAAAAATGTGGGTTTTGGGAAATCACGGGTTTTCCTGTGATAGTGACCGGCATCAGTAAGACTGAACCGGTATCGGTCACCAAAAAAGTGACCGATGCCAGTTAAGGGGTGACTAGGGTCAGTAAGGGTGAACCAATACTGGTTGGGTTATTGGGAATAAGGGTCCAAAAGTGATGTGGGCTAGGTTGAGATGGGTAGGGTGAAAATAGGGTGTGGGAAATTGATAATTGGTAAATATGGATATGATAAAGGTAGATTAATGTTTTGTTTATATTAGAAGCAGGGGACAGTGTAGCTACATATGCAGGAAAGGGTTCCACCTCTATTGGTGATAGTACACGGTGTAACGACCCCGAAGGAGCTACAACATGTGGAGGCAGCTGGCTTGAGTGGGGTTTGTCACTATCAACATGTAGTTCGATAGCCTAGTTTGATGATCGTGTTCATCAATAAATGGGATTCCGTGACCAGAACGTTCCACCTACCGACGGGTGAGATTACTATCACCCTAGAGGATGTGTTCCAAATTCTTCAGTTACCCATATGGGGTGCATAGGTCTACTCTGTCTCCTCCGAGGCCTCAGAGGAGCTGATTGTGACTATTTTTGGAGAGGGGATGGCCGACCTAATATTCCATAGTGCAAGTTTGAGCTATGGAGATATGTAGCTAGCACGTCTGGAGGAGACAAGGCTAGTAGTTTTGTTGATGGAGGTAGTGTGCTACTTTACACTCCCAGATGTAGACGTTTTCCCCAATCACTAATGGGGGTACTCAACGACATGATGGTGGATGAGACCCACTTTTCCTGGACACCAGCATTCTTGGTGTAGCTGTACAAGGAGTTGTGGGCATATGGGCAGCTACATAGGTTTAGCCTGTGTTGTACCTTCTTACTACACTGCTGGGTATATGAGCACATAGTTTTTGTGCAGCCTATAGGGATGCCCCGAGCAGATGCATTTCCAGTGTGATTTGTGTGGGTGGGGTATAGGATATGGGTGCTGGTGATTGGAGATTGGAGATCTGAGAGGCCCACACATGATGTGGCCTATTTTCGATAGTTACTAAAGGGGTTGTTCGGAGTGGACATTATATGGAGGCCATATGTGGGATTCCCCTCATATAGGCATATGCATGATGAGCTAGCTGAGATCCAGCTAGAGAGATGGATATAGGGTCGCCATGCCGACGAGTATGAGATGATCCTAATAGAAAGAGTTTGGCGGTAGTTTGGGTTAGTATAGGACATACCTCCGCCCTTCCCACAGTACTGGAGAGACGACATAAAGAGGCCTTTACCTCTACCACAACCTATAGTTCCCACAGGGCAGGTGGAGCAGGTAGTGAACTGATGGATAGATGATGCTGGGTGCATAGACAGGTACAGAAAGTGGTGGGTGGCTCACTTATGAGCCATACTACCTAGACGAGGGCAGCTAGATTTAACCACCATCATGGTGCAAAGAGATTCCCTACAGGGGCAGGTGGCTACTCTCATTACCCAGTTGGGTATACTACAGACACAGCTGGAGAGCTATGAGGAAGAGGTAGCAGAGCTACATGTATAGGTGGCCAGTCTGCAGGCCCAGATGGCTGGTGGAGGAGATGGAGAGGAGGGTGATGGTCAGGTGGCAGCTTTACATGCTCAGGTGGTAGGTTTACAGGGCCAGTTGGCCATAGCCCAGGCATAGATTGGGGTCTTACATGCCTAGATATAGGCACAGGGGTAGGAGGCACCACCATAGGCACCAGGACCGGGTCCTAGTTCATAGGAAGGAGCGGAGCAGGGTGCCACATGACAGGTATAGGGGCTGAGACCTATGGGACCACAACAGACCATGCATATATCCAGGTTATGAGATGCCCTAGGTGAGGCTAGATATTACCAAGACAAGCTGATAGTGGTTGGGATAGACTTCATATCCTATGCCGAGTACAGGGCATAGTAGGCGTCCAGTGAGAGGACGAGATCCTACACTCACAGTGTGGAGAGCACAAGGGGTCAGTGAGCTCTAAGGCTAGATCAGGTAGAGGCTACCAGTGCACAAAGACCAACTCCAGTTGAGGCACTAGTAGGGACCCAGGAGGCTGAGGGTACAGGTGACATAGAGATGGAGGACATCCACTGAGATGTCTAATATGTGGTCACCTAGTTTTTGATGTATAATAGTCTTTTTATGATTTATATCGGCCTACGTACTGAGAGAGATAATTGTATTTTTGGTCACATACTGGCATACGTACTGATGACAGTGAGGATGTATGAGAGGTTTCGTCTATTTTGAGGATATACCGACTTGCGTACTGAAGAGATTTTGTATTTATTCATTATTTTATTGTATATATGAGACCAGCCTACGTGCCGATGATATTTGGTATTGTGTATCAGCCTACATGCCGATGATTTTGAGATGATGGGCATGAGGAGATAGGCATGTATATTGTATTGATATAAACAGTTATTTATATGATGAGATACATGTTATTTCTAGATTTGTTGATGTGTTGATGAGATTTTGATTTGTTGTTTTGATATGGATGGAAATTAGGTGAGTTAGGCATGATGGAGTCAGGTTGGTATAGGCATGGATTGATTCAGGTTTGTTAGACATGGATCGAGTCAGGTTGGTTTAGGAATGGATCAAGTTAGGTTTGTTAGGCATGGATCGAGTCAGGTTGGTATAGGCATGGATCGAGTCAGGTTTGTTAGGCATGGATTGAGTCAGGTCATAGGCATGGTTGAGTCAGGTCGTAGGCATAGTTGAGTTCAAATTTGGTGAAGTTTTGATTCATTATTTTGTGAAATGAATGATAATATGGGTCATATGTGAGATGTGGTATAATCTATGCATAGTACTGATAAAGAAATGGTAGGTGTAATAAATGTATGCTGTGATGAGGATTAAAATACAAAGCAACTTGTTATGTATGTGGTTTAAATTTCCTATCTGGGATAGAAAAGGGAAACTAAGTGAGGTGTGATGTAATGTGAGGAATATGGAGGATGAATTGTTTAGGGTAGAGAATAACTGAGCTAACCTCCAAGGGCCCCATGCCCTTGGAGTTCTACCTACATTGTCCTGGCAAAAAGGGACCTCAGGCCAATGTAGTTCTCCCATGAGCTATGGAAGAATATGAGGAGGTATGAAAATGAGTTATTATTTTTTAGGCATGTTGTGGGTTTAGGTTTGATTAGGTGTGGGTATATTATAGGTAAAGTGATGTAAGTGGGGTTGATTATGGTGAAAGAAGAAGATTACCCCAAAGGTAAGCGTCGATGACCAAGTCTTGGATAAGGTAATCAAAATGTAAACAAAGATGGTTAAAAGATAAGAGGGGGCAATAAAGCCACCTGATTAGTGAGGATCATACCGAGTAGATCACACCTTGAAAGTGGTGATGAATGTAAGACCCTAAAGACATTGCATGATCGATTGTTCTACGGTGAAAAGTAGTCACATGATCACCAAATGTCGTAGTTTTTGAGAGGTCCCCTGAGGTAGTATGAAATGGGAATGGGAATGGTAAGAATGGTGAAAGGTAGTTAATTTTTTATATGGTATGAGGTAGCACGTGCTTTGGGCAAGAGAACCTAGGTCGCAATGGGAAAGTCCATGACTAAAAGGTTTGTTGTTTTGATTTGTATTTGAGATAGACTTATCGATGTGAGAAGTCTATATGGGATGAAGAACATTTAACTCCTTGAGGTCTTCATGAAGTTGATCGATGTAGGAAGCTTCAATTTCTCTCATTTCTTTTGTGTAAGAGATTTACATAGCTGTCCTTCAAGGGAGCAGTCTATTTACAATGGCAATTTTCAAGAGGAAGATGTCCTTTTAAGGGAGTCATATTTTGATTGGAAGTTTGACTCAAGGAGTTATATCCCATGTGAGGGATTTAAATTCATGGACAAGACCAAAGTGGAGGATAAGATTCTCGTGTAACAGACAAGGTGAAAAAACCATCATATCTCATTTAAAGGTAGACAAAAAATTTCCTTGAGAATCATGCTATGTGCAGCGCTGTGGTACACATATTTAAGAGAAGATAACAAGTGACGCGTACTCACATGATTCTTGTTTAATCATTGGTGAGGTGGATGAAGTGGATAGTGCTCAAGGGATGAGCATGGAAAGAGACAAAAGGTGAGGTAGGATGAAAATTCAACAATAGAATGGTCAAAGATGCAAGGTGTTAAGGGGATCAAGTTTAGGTTTACCATCGAGTGAAGATAAATGATAAGCACATGATCCATAGGTAAGAGTCATGATGTATGGTCCAAGCCAATTAGGTGAAAATTTACCGCATTTTCTTTTTTCTGCTTTGGTTACATGTTGATTTTCTTTCAGGACAAGGTCACCGACTTGGAAGTTTTGTGCATGGAAACGTTTATCGTAGGCACGTTTGATATGTTTTTGATAAACTTGAAGGTGATCAAGAGCATTAAGAAAATGTTAATCTAATAATTTAAGTTGTGTTAAATGGTCTTGATGAAAGTCATCATCATTGAGCATGTCATGGAGTGAAATGCATAGTGATGGAATCTAGACTTTGAGAGGTAGGACTACCTTTGTATTGTAGACCAGAGAAATGGGTGTGGCCACAGTGGAAGTGTGAATACTAGTATGGTATTCCCATAGGGAAAAAGAAATGTGCGTATGCCAATCCTTCCTAGTATCATTAACCACTTTCATAAGAATTTTGTTTAGGGTTTTGTTGGCGGATTTGGCTTAGCCATTAGTTTGTGGGTAATAGGGTGATGAGGAACTAAGCTGAATGTCGAATGCATCACAAAGTTTTTGTAATGTTTTCCATTGTCAGTGATGAGGTGATGAGGAACACCAAAGTGACAAATGATATGGTGGTTAATGAACTCACATATTTTCTCAACTTTCATGGAGATGAGTGGTATGGATTCCACCCATTTCGTGTAGTATTCAGTAGTAGTGATAATCCATTGATGGAGTTGGGAAGAATGGGGGTTGATCTCTCTGACAAGATCCAAACCCCATTGAGAGAAGGCCAAAAGGTCACGGGTGACCTATAAGGCATGACTAGGTGTATGATGAAGATTGGAATTTTGTTGGCATTTCATACAATGTTTGATGTAGTTGCAACAATCATGGTTTAGGGTCGGCCAGTAATAGCCTAGGTGCAAAATATGCTTAGCAATAGCAAGGCCGCTAAAGTGACCTCCACATATGCCATCATGAACCTCCTTAATGGTATAAGGAATTTCAAAACTCGTGAGGCATCGTAAGAGAATACCATCAAAGCCGTGCTTATGGAGGAGGCCCCCCATGATGATGTAATGAGAGACCTTTTTAAGGAAGGTGCGTTGTTCGTTACGGGTGAGATCAAGAGGTAAGATGGAGAGAGAAAGGTAGTCGGAGTATTTTTTATACCAAAGGTCACTCGGGTCAGGAGTAGCAATTCTGATGGAGTAAACATCATGAGGTAAACAAGAAGGTGATTAGAGGCATTGTATAGTGATAAATATTTTAGAATCAATGGGAAAAGTGGGTATTTGGGAAGCTAAGCAGGCCAAGGTATCTACAAATTTGTTAGTTGAATGTGGGATGGTTTGAAGGGTGTAACAATCAAAGGTGGTCAACAATACATCTACATCATGTTTATACTTTTGAAGCAACTCGTTATGACATTGGTATATACCATTGTCTTGGTTTATGACCAATTGAGAATCACCAAAGATGTTTATTGATTTGACATCTAGGGCATAGGTGGATAGGAGACCTAGTACGAGCACTTTTTATTTAGAAATATTGTCGGTGCATTAAAAATCGAGTTTGAAATATAAAGGCATGGGCTCACCATCAAGTGGAATGAGGATAATACCAGCCCCACCCCCACCTTGACACTTGGACCCATCGAAGAAGAGTGTCATTTGGTAAGGGGGTTCGTCCAAGGAAAGGGTAGCAACTGACTCATCTGGAAAATCAAAATTAGAGGGTTGATCCCTAGAAATAGGTACATTGGCCAATTTCTCAGTGATAGCTTGGCCCTTGATGGAATTTTGATGAATGAATTCAAGGTCAAGATCAGCTAAGAGCATAAGCCATCGTATGGCATGCTAATTTTGATATGGTTTAGCGTACATGAACTGTAAAGGGTCGGTGTTGGTCACAACATAGGTTTTGTGGTTGAGTAGGTACTGACGGAGTTTGGTGGCAACGAAAACTAATGCTAAGTAAATTTTTTTGGGGTGGGTGTATTAGGTTTCGTAGTCCAAAAGAGTACAAGTTATGTAATAAAATACCTATTCCCTGTGTTGTTCATCACGATGAGCGAGCATGGCTCCCAAGGAATGATCGGTAGATGAGATGTACAGGTAAAAAGGTTTATCATCTATAGGTGGAATGAGTACTGGTGGTTGGAGAACATATTTTTTTAAGGCTTCAAAAGCTTTGTGGTAATCATCATACCATTTAAAGGAGACATCCTTCTTGAGAAGATGATGAAATGGTTGGCACCGATCCGATAATTGTGAAATGAAACGATGAATAGAATTCAACTTATCTTGTAGGCTACAGAGTTGTCTAAGGTTAGTAGGTGGAGGTATTTCGAGAATGGCCTTGACTTTAGCAGGATCAACTTCTATACAACGTAGGGAAATGATATATCCTAGGAGCTTTCCTAAGAGAATTGTGAAGACACACTTCTTAGGATGAAGGCGGATGCAATATTTAATGAGATGGTCAAATATGGTTTTGAGGACGTTAAGGTGCTCATAGCAGCACTTATAATTCACCAAGATATCATCCATGTAATCTTCTAATATGCGATGTATGATGTCATGGAAGATGTAAGTCATAGCCCACTGATATGTGGCACCAACATTTTTAAGGCCGAAAGGCATGACTCGATAGCAGAAGGTCCCCCAAGGTGTGATGAATAAGGTTTTATGTTGATCCTTTGGGGTAAGAAAGATTTGGTTATAACCCGAGAAGCCATCTATGAGTGATAGCATCTCATGGCTAGCGGTAAGGTCAACCAGTTAGTCAATACCGGGTAAGGGAAAGTCATCTTTTAGACATGATAGGTTGAGGTCACGAAAGTCTGTGCAAATACAGAGTCCCTTTGTCACTTAAGTGACTGGGACAATGTTAGAAATATAACAAGGATAATCGATGGGTAAGATGAAGGAAACGAAAAGAATACAATGAAGTTCTTTGACAAGAAGGGAAATACGAGGGTGCATTTTCCTCAGCTTTTGTTTGATGGGTTTGGCATTGAGAACGGTTATGATATTGTGGACCACTAGGGTGGGGTCAATATCGGGCATGTCTACATAAGACCAAGTGAAATTGTGGTTATGATCTCTGAGAAAACAAGTGATGGCTTCATATTCAGCAGCATCTAAAGATTGACCGATCTTTAGGATGTGCAGGTCATCCTGAGTATGAATGTTGATCTTGATAGTCGATTCATTCAACATGGTTTTCATCTCAGAAAGTAACAATCGATGAATATATGAGTCTTCTACACCAAGGTAGGTGAGTATAGATTCATCATCCTAAATAGTGAATGACGTTAATTGAAGGTGTATCACTATTGATCATTTTAGGATACAGGAAGGGAAGAGTGGAAGGAGCCTCACCCTCGTGTTGATAATTCAAAGGCCCTAAAGAAATGATGTTTATGAAAAAAAGAAGTTAGGAGGGATAGATTCAGGATCTATAAAATCCATAATTGATGGTGGTGATGAAGGTGGAGTAGGTGAAGAAGGTGGAGAAGGGCTAGTGTCCTTGATGAGTTCAATGCAGGCCTGTTTGGTAGGTGGTTTGGGAAAGCCGATACCACTTCTGTCATTATGTTTGCAGGTGGTACATGGAATAATGGTATGTCATCCTTTCTCGTAAAAGCCAAAACCAAAACCCTTCCATACACATTGGTGCAAGAAGGTGTGGACAAGACGATGATTGGTAAGTGATTGGAAGTCGGCAGAAAATGGGTGAGTTTGTGATGGTGGTTCAGGTGTGTAGGTGGTAGTATCAAGTCCCCCATAGGTGAGACTAGTATGAAGGTGAGGAGAACCATACATGAGAGTTTCTCCTATACGGTGTTCATAATGTGGGTGTTGGTGAAGGCTTCCATATTATTGTGGAGTAAGGAATTTGTTGACACTATATAGGTGGTACTCCCCCAGAGTGAGGCATTGAAAAACACCTTCCAAGGGATAGGTGGTTGGTATGTAGGTAGATGGAATGGATGAAGTGTCGGAGGTCGATGTGGAGGTAGAGTTAACAGATTGGCAAATTGATGGGTCATTCGTGAAGGTTGGGGAAATGATAGGAATGGAGGAGGTATGTGTGGCCAAGGTACTGACTATATTGGTAAGCGAAGGTATAGGTGAAGTGGTGGTGGTCATGGAGGTAGCTGCTTTAACGGGTATGAGCACATCATTGGGTTGGTAAAGCATTCTGCATGTTTTGAAAGGTGATGGATCAGCTGGGATAGTATAGGTGTGCCCTTCGTGTTCAAACTTTACACAACAATGAAAAGTGGAAGGAACACAACCCATGACATGAATCCAGGGCCTGCCAAGTAACAGGTTATATTGGAATTCTTTCTCCAAGATGTAGAATAGTTCAAGAATAGTGTGGGGCCCCATGTGAATGTGGAGGATGATGGTGCCTAGTGTAGAGGTGATAGCGTCATTGAATGAATGCAACATGATAGGATGTTTATGCATGCAATTGTCAGGTATGCATATTTGAGTGAATGCATGGGATGAAATGATGTTAATGCTAGTGCCCCCATCAATCATCACACCATGTACCCGTATTTCATTGATGTGGACATATATGAAGAGGTCTAGGTCCAAGTCATCATTTTGGTGTGGCACAATCTCTTTCTCTCAGAAGCTAAGGGAGGCTACTTGGTAAATAGGGTGGGGTGAAGATGAAGGTGGTAATTTAGTGAGAGAGGCTACATGATGGGGTGTGATAATGGAGGCTACAGGTATAGGGTCATTGGGTAAAACCTCAATAGATTGAAGAAACTCCATGAGATCTTGACGATGGGATTCTGAGGTTTGAATGAGGTCATATAAGGACATTTTGAGGGGAGACTAGTGTAATTTTTTAAGCATGGTGTGATGTGTGACCCCATTAGAAATAGGGTATGTGGGTCCATGGATAGTAATCTTAGGTGTGGGTGTAGATGGTATGTTGGGTATAGGATTGGTTTGTGGGTCAGTTTCCTTTTCTTTACCTTTATCCTTCTGAGCAAGGGTAGTGACATGTATCATGTTGATCTGAGGGGAGTTGGAAAATGGAGAAGGTGTAGGGTGAGTGTTATAATGACATGACAGACATAAACCTACCAGAGGAGAAAAACCCTGTGGGGTGAGATGGGCGCAATGAAATTTGGGTGGTGGCATGGCAAGTTATCTAATGTGAACCATGTTAATTTCAAATATTGGCGGTGGTTTGAGGAGCTATGGAGGTGTAGGTTTTGGTTGTTGAGTGGGTAGTGTGGGAATGGGTGTCGGTGAAGTAGGGTCCTTGTCAAGAAGGTTGTCATCGTCAAAGTTGCCTTCCGGAGGACACAACTGGATAATTATGGCTTTCAAATCTTTACAGTTCTCCACATTGTGCCCTAGCACACGATGGTAGGCACAAATTTTGGTGTCATCAAACCCTTTTGGCTTGGGTTTGAGGGAGTCATAAGGTCTGAGTGGCGGTAATGTGATGAAAAAAGTCTCAAGGAGGTTGGTTAAAATTTTGGGATAAGACCTTGCTAGTGGATCACAATGGGAAGTGAATGTGGGTTTGGGTGTAGGTGTAGTTGATTGTTGAGGAATGGTCTTTGGAAGAGGGGGATCAGATTGAGCTATGGTTTTGGGTGCCGGCATGGTCTTGGGAATTGGTCGTGTTTTCTTGGGTAGGGGTATGATGGATGAACTGACATGAGGGTGTGTGGTTATTTTTCTTACCTTTTTATGGGGTAGTGGAGTTTTGTTTTTGGGTTGCACCTTCTTGGGTAAAGGTGATATGTGTGTATGAGGTTTAGAAGGAAAGGTAGATAAAGGAAGAGGACGAGTTACCCACGAGGATAATGGAGGTGCTATGAAGGTAGAGGATGCGGGTCATGCAAAAGGTGTAAGGGAAAAAGACTAAAGTGTAGTGGGTAGTGAAGGAATTGTTGAAGGTATTGGACGTATGGGTGGTAAAGATGTTGTAGGTGTGGGTGTAAGTCATGTCGGGCACCTGGGTACATTAGAGCTTTTCGAGGAAGGAATGGGTTGTTGTGTTTTTGGTTTATTGATGGGTGGAGGTTTCTTGGCCATGTCGGAAAGATGAGGTATTAAGACAGTTGGGACAGGTGAAGGTGTGATCAGGAAAGCCAGGGTATGAGTCTTATGGCTTTGGTTCTTCTACTTAGGTGTCGGAGTAGGTGCAGTGTTGACTTTGGAGGATGTAGCTAAATCCAGTTCGATAGGTGGATGAGTAAGGCTGGTGGTTGGGGTGACCCCTAAAGTGGTAATAGGTTTAGTCGAGCTAAATGCTATGGGTTTGCGTTTAGATGTAGATTGGGTTATGGGTAAGGGTGTGTTTAGATGTAGATGTAGATTGGGTTATGGGTAAGGTGTCGTGGAAGGAGTCATGATAGAGGTGGTTGCATTCGGTTTGATTGGTCAAAATATTTTTGGGTAGATAGTGGAAGTATCAGTAAGTGACATCTGTATCTGTGTTGAGACCAAAAGCAAAATACGCCCCCATAATAAGGCTCTATCCACATAATCTAGATGATCGGCCAAACGTGAGAATGATACATCTATAGGTGGAGTTGATGAGGACCTAATGGAAATTCTCGTAAAATGTGTCTTAGAGATGGGAAATTGGCTAGTTTCAGCTTCTATGGGTAAGAGAGCCGAAAGTAGGTCTGTAGGATTTTGGGTAGCTGATGGAGAATGCTCAGCAAGAGGCAAAGGTATCTCAATTGGGTCTATAATGGGTGGAGGAGATGATGGGTGCTCCTCTATGGGTGGAAGAGGTAATAGGTGCTCCTTTGTGGGTGAAGGAGGCATTGTGGGTATTGGTTCTCTAAGTGGAGAAGCCAAAGGTGAAATGGTCTTGATGTTAGTAGAAGACTCCTCCGTAGGTGATGAACGAGATGAAAGGTGTTCCTCTGTGGGTGGAGGAGTAGGTGCAGTGGGTTCCAATGCGGAAGGATAATTTTGGGCTAGGATTTCCTCTATGGAAGTAATTTGAGGTAATTGGGAGGTGATAGGTACATCATTAAAAATAGTGTGAACCTTGCGGGTATGGGTATCATGAGTCAAGGTCTCACTGGTTTGGTCAGACAAAGGGGCATGGTTAGGAAATGGTTTCTTGAAGATGTGTAGGTTTTGGTTGGTAGGTGCGTTAGGATTATCCACGGTTAATTTTCCTTTTTCGAGCATTTCTTGGACAATGTTTTTGAAAGTGATGTAATTGCTGTCACTATGACCCTTTACTCAATTATAATTACAGAATTCGTGTTCTTTATACCATGCGGGCATGGCGCGAGCAGGGTCGAAACTAGTGTGTGGTTTTATAGGTGGAAGGGTGATGGATCTGGATTTGATAAGCTTTTCTAAGATAGAAGAGTAAGTTCCCAAATTGGGGTGTATTTCCGCTGCTCTCGTATGAATTGAAAAGTCTGGACGGGTGAGAGATTAGATGAGGGGGTAGCCTGATTTGATGGATGAGCTAGGCCAGCCTTGAGTACCACTGCATTAGCGGTGCCCTTAGCTTTTGAATAATTGTTTTGTGGTTTGGAAGAAGAAGAGGTATCATTCATCTTGAATGTTGAATTCTTATTTCATAATTGGATTTTCTTCTCTTCGATGGCCTGAATCTCTAACTTTCATGCCATAGTGAATGCTTCATTTAATGTTCAGAAAGTTTGGACTTGTAAGGTGAAGGAGTGTGGGACAAAGACCTGGAAGGAATTCACGAGCATCGAATAGTTATACTTCACCAAAGTGTAGGAGTTGCGAGATTAAAGAAAGTAAGCTCTGTAAAAAAATGTGCATGCATATGAGAGCTCAAGATTCGAAAAGTGGAGTGGAATGGAAGCCTTAGCTTAGCTTGTATTGGATTTTCATAGATCAAAAGAGATGGTGTACATATAGGGGAGTGAATGTGTAATTCCCATGTAAGATAAGATTCCTCCATAATGGAGAAGAGGAGTTACTTTCCCAAATGGGAATGTAACTCCTATGACACACTTACACATATGACAGATTCTATAAGAGAATCTGTCATAACTAAGATGACACCTAGATCCATGTCTACCTAAGTGAGATGACTCACCTGGTGAGGTGGAATAACACTAAATAAGTGAATAATTATACCACCTACACCAACACCCCCCCTTCATCGTAACTTAGGATGAGGCAGAAAGTCAGAAACAAGAAATGGGTCACAGAACAAAGCCTAATGAGGCACCCATGCACAAGAAGAAGTCCCAAACATTGAAGGAAAACCCAATGGGAAAAACACCCACCACAAGAGAACAAAACACTCTCTAATCTAAGAAATATGCCAAATATGGGTCCCGGCCATAGACGAGCCTAAAAGGGTACCCATGTACAAAGAGGCAACCTCTCGGAAAGAAGAAGAAGAGAGAAGAAGAGGGAGACAAGAGGAATGCAGAAGATGCCATGGACGGATCTAAACTTTGCAGCTCTAGGAGGTCTCCCAGAAGAATGTCCATGACGAGATCCTCTGCCTCTGGACTGAAGAAGAGCCACCCACAACGAACTGTGTGCCTACCCTTAGGAAGGATAGAAATGATGTGTTGGAAGTCCACCCACTCCACAAAGGAAACTGAAGGCATCAACATGAAGAACTCAGAGTCTGGTGCACGGAAGTGTGACATAGGTCTAACGAGTGAGTGCCAAGGAACCGAAGGTAATGCCATGTGTGTAGAACTATCAGAGTGAAGAGGAACACCAACAGAAAGGATGTCCAAGTGATTTGAAGGGAACAAAACATCCTCCACAACTGAAAAGGGATCCACAGCTGAGGGAGGATCAATGAAGGTCTCTGGAAATGTGGAAGTGACATGAATCCCGGAAGGGGCACACCCAACAATAGAGATGATGAACTCCTCTGAAACACCTGTAGATGGATGAGTTACCTATAGAGCATCACAAGTGGAATCTGTGAAAGACGACTAGGGTCAGGTAGATACTCGTCCCAATGACAGGGCTCAACAAACAGAAGAGTGATGTCAGATAGGTATGAGTCATCCAATAAAGGTAGAGGAGTGAAATGGGCCTCGCACACTGGAAGTGGAAAGGAGGCTAGTGTAATGACGGTGTGAGACTGAGTATGAGACTTCTCGATATCTGATGAGATGTGGGGGTGATAACAATGTCTGGGATAGTGAGAGAAAGAGGAGAAGAGTCCTTTATAGTACTCTCGGCATCAGAAATGGATGCACAATCCTCGTCATCAGAAGTAGAACCAAGCGAGCTTGTGTTAGTGGAACTGTCATCACATGAAGAAATGAAGGAGACAACTAAATCAGCAGAAGCAACAATGGCGGTAGTATGTGAAGGGTCTCCATATAAGGACTGAAGAATTCTCCAGACACGATGAGGTGGATCTGAGTCTACCATGTGAAACCAGAGAGAATGAGAGACATGCATCATCATGTGACTAAAGACATGGTCACAAGTGTCAAGGAAGTTGTCTAGATGATGACGATCAGTGGGTGCAGGAACTGGCCCAAGTAAGAAGGCTGAAAGACCCTCATAGGCGAAGTAACGTTCCATGGAAGCATGTTAGGCTGAATAGGTCTCTCTCCTGGTGAGAAGTGGCAGAGGATGTAAGGTGATCCTACGATGCTCACATCTGGAAAGAGCACTCTCCATGATGAAAAAATGTAAGATACAAGGTGTAAGACGTCAGACTCGGCTGATAATGCGTTTACGTGTGTAGGCCCAAGAGTACAAGCAAGCCCCCCAGAATGCGGCACTTTATAAAAGTAGTGCATTTAGAAAATTGTAAATTCCATCATGTAGTGTGTGAAAAATCATGCAACTTTGACCAAGGAAGCGCTAAAAATGAGCAGCGAGTCAAAAGTTATGGCATTAAAACGATTCCCGCAACTGATGGAAAAATGCACTAGATACTGTAAACACATTAAAAAAGTACACAAGATGGGTGCAAAGGGTATCGTGTGACTACTCGTTGTAAATGGCATCAAATCTTCGTCATGCGTAGGAAGGCAATAATACAAGCAAAAATGAGAGCCTAAATTTATTTAGAATGCCATGAATGAAATGTTTTTTTTAATAATCACTCTAAAACATCAGAAAAGAAGGTGATGAGAGGGGGGGCACGTTGGAAGAGTGGGCAGCAGCTTTTTGGAGCGTTTGAAGGTTGAGTCCACGTGTTGAGAGCTGAGTGTGTTGGAGATGCACCTAGGTCAGGAGCTGAAATGAGGGGTCAAATGCCATGTGTGGCTGGCTGCACAAACAGGTGAAGACCCAAAACGCCCCAAAAAACACCTAAAAACGCCAATAAACATTGAGAAAAGTCTGTAATACATGCCAATGCTACATAAAAACGTCCAAAGCGCAGGAAAAATAGCCACTATGTTTGAACACAGGTGTTGAAGCTGAGGAGGTATGCTAGAAGGTACACTGAAGGAGTGTAGGAAACAACGAGCCTCACCACTAAACAACAAGCCTGATTAGCGGCCACACTAGCTGTTTGACCAGGATGAGTGGCAGAGTGGAATGAACTAGGGCATGAGCCACGAGCCAAAGGTGGATGAGCAAAAGAACATAGATGTTTGAGCCATAGTAAATGCAAGAGGCATGAACCAATACCATGGATCGGTGTAGAGTGCTGAGCAATTAAGTGATTGAATGCAAATATGCCCACACAGAGGACAAACCCGAGCTGTAGCATGAGTAGAGGATCTCAAAACACCAGTGTAAATCATCCACTTTCAAAGGAGCCAATGTTCCAAACAAACCACAAGCCCACAAGATCAAGCAAAGGCCAAAAAACATGTACAGGCACCCAATCAGTGAGTCAAAGCATGCACAAAGCAGCTTACAGACCAATGCAGAGGTTGGACCAACACGTAGCACAAGCAAGCTGTAGCCCATGGGCAGGGAATACGTGCTCATAAAAAACACCTCCAAATGCGCATGTAAACATGAAGAATCGAGTGATCAAAGAAACTAAACTTGAACACCTGAAGAGCACAAACACCCAAAAAATACACCCACAGAATCTCAAAATATGCAAGTAGAGCACATGCAAAAGTGAGAGCTTGCACAAGCAACTACATGGTGGAGCAATGATGGTGAGAAACATGATTCCGGTCCCCACGCTCTGATACCATAAAGGAGTGTAGGATGAAGACTTGGAAGGAATTCACGAGCATCGAATAGTTACACTTCACCAAAGTGTAGGAGTTGTGAGATTAAAGCAAGTAAGATTTGTAAAGCAATGTGCATGTATATGAGAGCTCAAGATTTGAAAAGTGGAGTGGAATGGAAGCCTTAGCTTAGCTTGTATTGGCTTTTCATAGATCAAAAGAGATGGTGTACATATAGGGGAGTGAATGTGTAACTCCCATGTAAGAGAAGATTCCTCTATAATGGAGAAGAGGAGTTACTTTCCCAAATGGGAATGTAACTCCTATGACACACTTACACACATGATAGATTCTGTAAGAGAATCTATCATAACTAGGATGACACCTAGATCCATGTCCACCTAAGTGAGATGACTCACCTGGTGAGGTGGAATAACACTAAATAAGTGAATAAGTATACCACCTACACCAACATAAGGTCGGTGAGATATGTCTATCACAAGCCCGTGTGAAGAGTTTGATGAGTTCTATTTGGGGTAGTTAGAAGGTGAGTTGATTGATCAAGCTACGCCAACTGGTGACAAAATCTGTGATAGATTTGTCCTCATACTGACGCGTGGAGTATAGGTCGGTCATGGTAACCTTCTTGATGATATTAATAGAGAAATGATCCAAGAATGCTTGGGCTACCTGATTAAATGAAAATATAGAGTGTTTAGGAAATAAACTATACCAGTCTAATGCAGGTCTAGTTAGAGACATGGGAAAGGTTCACAATAACAAAGCGTCATCGTGAGCAATCAGATAACACCCATGTTTGAATGATCGCAAATGCTACTGTGGGTCTTCTTTACTATTGAAACAATTGAATTTAGACATTTACCAATGCATGGGGTATGGGTGGATGGGCTTGTTGCAAATATTTTCATAGGTGAGAGCGTTGCGGGAGCCGGAGACCGATGCCTCCAATGTCTGCATCTTGTCCATAATTAATTTGATTAGGTCATTGGTAGGTTACGATGGATGGGTGCCTCCTGTTGTGTGCAAGGGTTGGTTTTGGGCATATAACGGGGGTGGCACTCCAGTATATAGTGCTTCCAGGTAGGTTGATTGAGAAGAAGGTAGTGAAACAGGGGGTACATACCTAGAGTGAATAATAGATGAAATGGGAGGCTACTTATAATATGTATATGCATGTGGAAGGGTCGTGGTGACCCTAGTGGTAATGGGGGCTAATGATTATGGAATGAAAAGTACCATGTTTTGAAAATGGGTAGGGGTCATCGACACCAGAGGTGGTAGTGTAGCTACGAGTATGTGCGAGACATTAGGGGTGGATGAGGTTGCGTTTTGGGTAGTTATCGAAGGTATGGTGGATGTGGCAGCTTCCACGGAGGTGGTAGATGCGATAGTCATAGTGGGTATAGGACCTAGCTATGAAACGACTAGGGGTAAAGCAGATGTAGGCAGAACAGAGCCAGATGGGGCTGATGTAGGAGTGGGAGCAAGAGTCAGGGGGATAGATATGGGCACGCCGTATATCAACTGAGATGAGGCATCTCAAGTGGATGAGTGGGAAAGGTAAAACTGTAAAGTTGTAGGGTTTTGGTCAAGGAGTCATGTGAACTCCTCATCTCCTGTAGTGATAGTGATAGGTTGGATGGGATCCATGGCTGGTGATAAAATGGAAGGTGGTGAAGGAATAGGTGGGAGTTCTTGACAATTGATAAGAAATACGGGTGTGCTTGCTTGTCTTTGGGTCATCACCATGTGAACCAGTACTAATCAGGTAGGGCTACTTCTCTGTAATTGACACAGAAAAACAACAGGAATAGGTGAATCTAGTGGTAAAAAAGTGTGTGAGGTACCAAATGTTGGTGGGAAATTGAAATAGGATAACCTATGCCAGTTAGGGAAAACTGACCCCAGTCAGGGGTAACTGCTTCTGGTCACTGTAGAAAATGGACAGTGAGTGAAAAACCATGTATAAAGTCAAATCTAAAAAATATACCAAATTTGATGAGTTTTACAATGTCAATGGGGATGATGTCAGTGACAGGGACTATGAGAAGTGGAAGAAGATGAATGAAAATGTCCTTTTGGGTATGTTAACAAAAGGACCTGGAACCGACAACGGATAGGTATAACTGACGACAGTCAGAGGGTAACCAACGATGGTCACTAGACCGACACCGGTCACTGTGAAATTGAAATAGTGATGAAAGAATAGTGGTTGTGAATTAAAATTTGATGTGGAAACAGACCCAAAATTCTGAGAATGATGAGAATATGGTTCAGGCACACTCAAGTGAAGCTGGAATACACTAGATGTGATGAAGAGTGTGCAAATATGAACAAGAAAAATGAAGAACATGATCTCTCACCTCAAAACGCAAGCCAAGCAGAAACACTAAGAAAAATGTGATCCTAGGAGTTCCTTTTCTATTATGTTTATTTAACTTATGCTATTTAAGGACTAACACTTGAACTATGAAATTTTTTTTTTTTTGTGAGGATGGCTTCCTATGAAGAAGGAGATCTAAAAGGTGAGGTTTCAGGTATGTTATGGTGGGGGCAGGCCTCTCTCTGAAGTATGACTCAACAAAGCAGCGAGCTGGGTGCCCACTTTGTCGTGATCGTGTGATCACCTACAACTTCTTCTAGGTAAGATGTTGTTAAATAACGTGTGTATTTTCAATTTTTTTGAGGTTTGGTAAGACTTAGAAAGAGAGAAAGAGAAAGAAAGTGCTTTCTATGGTTTGTTTAGAGAAAGGAAGTGCTTTCTATGGTTTGTTTGTCAACCATCAGCTGGACATGACTTCCAGTGTATAGGTTTCCCGCAATTAATGTGACCTAATGCGATAAATTAGAATGCAATGCACTTATTTTTAAGCCCAACTCGATGTGTGAATTTGGATGACACAAAATATGAAGAGGAAGAGAGATTATCTTTCACTACAATACAGAAAACACGAAGAAATGGTTCTTTTTAATTACACCGAAAGAAAAATTTCCTTTAGAGCAAATAGAAAGAAAAGGTGGGTTACCAAGGAAGAAAATTAATGTGTATGCTTTTCGGAAGGGAAATAAACACAAAAATTTTCCTAGGAATGAATAAAATGCAAGGAACCCCGGATGGGTCCCACCGTGTGTGCCAAAATGTTTCACCTGATTCTTAGACGTTTCTTTGAAGCATTGATGAAATAGATAGGGTAACGGGTGTAGGAGGAATACCTATTCAAATGTAGGTTGATGGGTTGTTATGCACGTATGACTTCTGAATCCACAGTTGATCATGAGAGCTTCCTTTTGGCTAGGAGGAACTACCTATAATGAAAAGCAAGACCACCAAAAAGAGTTAAACAATATGTGCAGTGAACTGCCTAGCATGTGCTAGATCTGGGAAGTGTGATACTTCCTAGACAACTGTTAGTCCACTATTTTATACAATTTAATGCAAGAAATGAAGTAAATCATATTGCAATTCGAAATGATTTAGGTATCTCTATTAAAATACAATAAGAAATATCTAATCTAATAGGCTAGGTTAGAGTAGGATCTGAAGGTCAAATAACTGGTTTTGGATCTCTGCAGGTCTAACAGAGGTCTTAGGCAGATCACAGGTGAATGAGGGTGATGTTGAATTAGATGGATAGGTCACTATTTTGGGTTGTATGGGCAAATACAGAAACTGATGCCGGTTAAGGGTGACCAATAGTGGTTGGGTGTAACTGGTGCTAGTTACTGTGGAAGACTGGGAATGCCATAGAATGGGTTTCGGGTCTCCTTTATGATTACATAAAGTATTTTGGTTGGTCAAAATGAGGTATTAGGTAGTTTGGGAGGGATTTAGCGAAGTTTTAATGGGTATATGAAGGAGTGAGTGTTAGAGGAGGTCAATGGATGGCTAGGTAAACAATAGGTGATAATACAATAACAAAATGAAATGAACCAGAGAAGTATAACATTTTACTTACTTGGATTCTGGTCATGGGTGCTTGTGAGTGAGGGATGGAAGTGGTGGTAAGAGGTTGAAGACTATAGGTGATCACCAATTATAGAAGAGCTTCTGCATGGGCTGCATGGGCATTCCTTTTGCTTGGTTAGATCAAATCATTACTGGGGTGAGTGCTGGATGGCTCTGTAGAAGAAAATGTTGGATCTCGTTCCTCGCATGCGTGTTCTCACTGAAATTAACTCTTAGAAGATGCGATATCTCTCTGGAATGCGTTAATGTTTTCCAACTTTTTCCAATCTTTGCCAACCTTTAAAATAAGGTTGTTTTAAGGGTTAAAAGGGTAACTGACGGCGGTTCTGGCTTAACCAGTGACGGTTAGGGCTAATCGGCATAGGTCAAGGCATGATTTCCTAGGTTTACTAAACCAGGGAGATCCTCTTGATTTTCTCGGATCTCATGTCATTAACCCACAAATTAAACTGGAAGCTTTTTGTAAGCATGCATGAATGTGGTTAGAGAGAATGTAGGCATTGATTTTTAGGGTTTTGGTAAGTCTTAGTTAGTTATGGTAACTTACTAAGAATAGGTCTTAGGGTGAGTTATCTTGATGAGGTGTCTAGGTGAAGTGTATGTGTGGATATTATTTAAATTAAGATATTTAAATAATAAATATTGTGAGGATAATGAATTAATGTAATTAGAGTAATTAAATTAATATTGGTGAGGTGAAGGGGGCCATGACTAGGTGAATGTGATGAAGGGTGTTTATTCGTCGAGGGACCAAAGGGGAGTGTGACCTAATTTTAGTGAATACAAACCCATCTACTTCTAAAGCATCCAATGCTTCTTTTTCCTATCCAGCTAGTGATTCATTCATTCTCGCTACCCACATACCAAATACCGATCCCTTAGAATATGTTTTTCAATGCCCCACTCTAGGGGAGTACCACCTTTATAACATCGATACATTCCTTACTCCTCAATACTATGGAAACCTTCACCAACATCTCCACTATGATCACCATGTAGGTGAAGTTTTCTACTATAGTCCTCCCTACCTTCACACCAACTTAATGTATGGGGGACTTAATGCTTCTACCTACTCACCCAATCCACAATCCCAAACTTTACCATTTTCCTCCAACCTTCAATATCTCACTAACCACCACTTCACCCATACCTTCCTCCATCCTTGTGCTTGGAAGAGCTTTGGGTTTCTATGAACAAGGCCACCGTACTATTATTCCTTACACCACTCGTAAGCAAAAGACTGCAGTGGTATTGGATTTTCCAAAACAAATTCCAAGAAGGCCCGATTTGAAAGCATTGAGGATGATAAAAATTCTTGAGCCCATTAACCTACCTCACCACATACACCTACGAAGTCTATGGATCTAGAATCCATTCCTCCTAACTTTTGTTTTTTGTGAACACTGTTTTCCTAGGACCTGTGACTTATCAATGCAATGGCGAGGCTCCCTCTTTTCTTCCATTCCTATATCCTAACATGATCAATGATGATACACCTTCTATTAACGTCATTAAATGTCAAGACGATGAGTCTATTATCACCTACCTTGGTGTAGAGGATTCTTATATTCATCAGTCGTTACCTTCTAAGACGTAAACCATGTTGAATGAATTGAACATTGAAATCAACATTCAAACTTAGGATGACCTGCACATTCTAAAAATAGGCCAATATTTAGATTTTACGGAATAGGTATATTTCACTTATTTCCTCTGGGATCATAACGATGCTTTTGATTGGTCCTATGCTGATATGCCTAGTATTGACCCAAACATTGTGGTGCATACTATCATAACCATTCCTGATGCCAAACCCATGAAACAAAACCTATGAAAAATGCATCCTCTCATTTCCCTTATTATCAAAGAATAAATCTACCACCTCCTTTTGGTTTCCTTCATTCTACCCATTGATTATCCCCAATGGATCTCTAACATTGTTCATGTCACAAAAGTGATAGGGGACTCTACATTTGGATGGATTTTTGTGACCTTAACTTGGCTTACCAAAAAGATGACTTTCCTCTACCTAGTATTGACCAACTAGTTGATCTCACCGCTTACCATGAGATGCTATCACTCATGGACTATTTCTGGGGTTATAACCAAATATTACTTGCCTCGGAGGATCAACACAAAACCACCTTCATGACTTCTTGGGGGAACTTTTACTATCATGTCCTACCCTTTGGCCTTAAAAATGTTGGTGCTACATATCAGTGGGATATGACTTATATATTTTACGACATCATGCATAACATATTGGAATATTACATTGAAGATATTATTTCCAAATTAAAACATCAGACAGAACACCTTGCATTCCTTAAGGTTGTCTTTGACCATCTCATCAAATACTAAATTCGCCTTTAACCTAAGAAGTGCATCTTCATTGTTCTCTTAGGCAAGCTCCTTTTTTTTATTGTTTCTTTATGTGGAATTAAAGTTGATCCCACTAAAATCAAGGCTATTCTTGAGATTCCTCCACCTACTAACATTTTTCAACTTCATAGTTTGCAAGGCAAGTTGTAATCTATTCGTCTCTTTATTTCTCATATTTCTGACCACTGCCATTTATTTCATCATCTTCTCAAAAAGGATGTATCCTTTAAATGGGATAATGAATTCCAAAAATCCTTTGACACCTTAAAACAATAACTCCTCCAACCACCTGTGCTCATTCCACCTAAGGATGACCAACCATTTACTTTGACATGTTTTCCACTAATCATTCCCTGGGTGCCATGCTCACTCACCGCAATGAGCAACATAGGAAGAAAATGGTTTATTATATAATGCATACACTTTTAGACTATGAGACTAGATATATTCACACTGAAATTTTTTCCTATCCTTAGTCTTGATCACCACTAAACTTCTTCATTACCTACTCAACCAAAAAACCTTCGTTGTCACCAATATTGACCCCTTACATTACATGTACGCTAAGCCTTACCAACATCAACGTGCGGAAAGTTGGCTCATGCTCCTTGCATACCTAGATCTTAAATTCATCCATCAAAATTCTATCAAAGGACAAACCATTGCTGACTAACTTACAAATGAACCTGTCTCTGTAAACCAATCTTCTAACTTTGAATTCCTTGATGAATCCATTGTTACCCTCTCACTGGATGATACTGTTTACCAGACGACCTTATTATTTGATGGTTCCAAATGTCAGTGTGGGGGAGGTGCATGAATTATCCTCTTTCTTGTTGTTGGTGAGCCTATGCCATTATTTTTCAAACTAGATTTTGATTGTACTACTAATATCATTGAATATGAAGCACTAATGTTAGGTCTTCAAACTGCTATAGCCTTAGATGTTAAATCAATTAATATCTTTGGAAACTCTTAACTAGTTGAGAACCAAGTTAATGGTACATAATAGTGTCACAATGAGATACTTCAAAAGTATAAGCATCATATTGACATACTTTTTACTACCTTTAACCCTTATGAACTTCAAACCACCCTGCATTCCACTAATAAATTTGTATACACCATGGCCTATCTCACTTCTCAAATACTCGCTTCACCCTTCAACTTGAAAATATTTGTCACAGTACAAAAGTTGTAATCACCTTCATATCTATTCTGAGACATTAAATTTGTAGGAAACATTGAAACTGATCCACGTGACCTTTGGTATAAGTATTTTGCTAACTACATTTCCCTTTCAATTCTGCCTCCATATCTTACTCGCAATGGACAATGAGCCTTCCTCAAAATTTTCTCTCCTTATGTCATCATGGGTGGTATTATCTATAAATTTGTCTTTGATGGTATCCTCTTACGATGCCTTAGAAGTTCTGAAATACCATACACCATCACGGAAGTTCATGACGGGATTTGCAGAGGTCATTTTAGTGGCTTCATTGTCGCTAAGCTTATCTTGCGCCTTGGATATTACTAGCCAACCTTAAACCAAGACTATTGTGACTATGTGAAACATTATGTGAAATTTCTACAACATGCTAATCTTCATCACACCCCTAGTCATGCCTTACAGGTTGCACGAGACCTTTGGCCTTTCTCTCAGTGGGGTTTGGATCTTATTAGAAATATTAACCCTCATTCTTCCTAATGTCATCAATGGATTATTACCAATACCAAATATTACACTAAATGGGTGGAATATGTACCTCTCATTTCTATAAAATCTAAGAAAATATATGAATTCATCAACCATCACGTCATTTTTTTCTTTGGTGTTCCTCATTGCCTCATTACTAATATCGTAAAACAATAAAAAAACCCTACAAAAACTCTATGACACCTTCGAGATTCAACTAAATTTTTCTTCACCTTATTATCCTCAAACAAATGGTCAAGCTGAATCGACTAACAAAACCCTAAAAAAAAATATTATGAAAGTGGTTGATAAAACCAGTAAGGATTGACACACGCACATCCTTTTTTCCTTATGGGCTTATCACACTAGTATTCACACCTCAACTACTGCCACATCTTTATCTTTGGTCTATGGAATAGAGGTTTTCTTGCCTCTCGAAGTCAAAATTCCATCTCTTCATATCTCAATCAAAGATATGCTCAATGATGATGATTTTTGCCAAGACCGTTTGACACAACTTGAGTTATTAGATGAACCCCATCTAAATGCTCTCAATCACCTTCAAATCTACCAAAAACGTATTAAATGTGCCTATGATAAACAAGTCCAAGAATGAATCTTCAAGGTCAGTGATATTTTCTTGAAGGAAAATCAACATGTAACAAATGTTGAGAAAAGTAAATGGGGAAAGTTTTCTCCTAATTGACTTGGACCATATATCATTACTCATGCCTATGGATCAGGTGCTTATCATTTATCTTCAATAGAAGGTAAACTCGAACTTGAGCCCCTCAATGCCTTGCATATTTGACCATTTTATTATTGAATCAAGTACTACATCACCTTTTATATATTACAAACTCATCCCTTGAGTACCTCTCCCTTTCATTTACCTCTTTTGAGGCCCAGTGACTAAACAAGAATTGTGTGATTATCCATCACCTTTCAACCTTATCTTAAATATGTGTACCACAATGATAATCATGGCATGGTTCTCATGGATAATTTTTGTTCTTGTCAGCATGGAATCCCATGGTTGTTTGTCACTAAAAACGCCTCTTACATAATTACCATTTTGCGTGCTATAAGTTTTCCTTTATAAAGGAAGCCTATACTCCTTTATAGTCTTGTTCATGACCTAAAATTCCAAAGACGTTCAAAATTAATATATGGGATTTTCAAATTCAACTCCTTGAGTCAAAATTATAGCAAATAGATGACTCCTGTAAAAAGTAAATCTATCTTTCTATCTTGCTGCTATAAATAGACTACTCCCTCGAAGGAAAACTATACAAAGCTAGCCATATTGTACGTAGTCTACTCAAAAGTAAGACTATTTCTATAAAATAAAAATAAAATATTCTGAAGATTCTCGCATTGACCAACTTCAAGAAGACCTCAAGGAGTCATTCTATTTACCCCCTATATATTTCCTGCATCGATTAGTATATCAAGAAAAAGCAAAAAGAAAATACCAAAAATCAAGAGAGGTACAAATTTTTCATCATGGACTTACTTATTTTGGTTTTGGGTATTTGGAAAAAGAGGCATGCTGTCTCACAACAAGGTTACGCTAAACAACCCATTTCAACTCATATTACTTTCTTTTTTATCTTCTACCTACTCAAGGGATGTGCCACAAATATGAAATTTCATGATCATGTAACTTCCTTCACCCTTAGAATAATTAATCATGCACTTCCTTTAGGGGTTTAAGTTCATCAAGCCATCCTCAGTATTCTCATTATGGTCCTTGCCACTTTTGGAGAATTCCACATCTTTTACCATTCATTTTTTTCTTACTTATTGATTCTACTATGTAGGACTAGACCTTTGACACCTACATTTTGGGATTACTTATCCTTCAACCATGCCTATTCAACCTAAACTGAACCATGCCTAAAAAAACCTACACTCAACCATGCCTCAATGACCTTGACTCAATCATGCCTAAAAACTACCAACCCATTCATCTACCCCATCATATTTTTTCCTAGCTTATGGGAGAACTACATCGACCTGAGGCCCCTTTTCACTAGGGTTATGTAAGCAGCACTTCGAGGGTATGGGGCCCTTAGAGGCTAGCCTAGCCATTTTTACCCCTAACAAATTTCCCCCCTTTACATTCACATTCAATCACAGTTGGTTTCCATTTATACAATACCTTGGAAATTAATATATCACAAAAACATACATTATATCATAATACCTACCATTTTATAACCTAAACCATATCACACCTACATCATTTAACATTTCCATGATATCAATTACTTGGAAATTTAAACATAACATACATCCAACAAATCATTTCATTAAAACCAGTAACTTGGAAATTTTATGACTCAAATCATGTCTTTAAATAACTTGATCATGAATATACCTAACCCAACCATGCCTACACCTAACTCCATCATACCTATACCTAACTCAACCATGCCTACATGACATAGACTCAACCATGCATGAATCACCTAGTTTCCATAATAATAAAAAATAATGGAAATAAAAACCAATACATCATGAGTCCAATAATCATCATCAACTATATAAAAGGGAATGTCTGTGTATTAATACATATGTACACATGGATAAATCATCAAAGTGTCTCAAAAAATTTCATATAAAATCTCGCAATATTTAGCACACAGACCAATATATATATATATATATATATATATATATATATATATATATATATATATATATATATATATATATATATATATATATATATATCATAATACAACCACATAAATATCTCATTCCCATCTAAGGCCCTCCTCTCCACTCTCACCAGTCTCTTCCTCTCTCCATGTCAACTGCCCTACCAAAATCTCTCCACCCTCTACTAGTTCCTGTCCTCCCACCATCTCCTCCTCCTTACCCTCAGCTGGGCCTGATCTGTGAGAGCTGGTAACCTCACCCTGACCTTGTCTTTGGGGCCAATGACCCCATGTGCTACCTAAGCTGTGAGTCCTAGATCTAGTCCTCTCACTAGCTTATTTTTGGGCCATGTGATCAACGTATGATGGAACATCAATACCTACCATGTTAAGATGATCCTAGTAGTAATGAGCCTCATTCAAGGTATCCTTGAACCTATCCATAAATACTTTCTGGGGTGGCACCATCATCCTAATTGAAACCTATTAACTTTGACCCAACAATAGAGGCCCTTTTCTTCCTTCCTGTACTATAGGACCCTGTACCGATGCCTATGTTGGTACGTATGTAGCTACCTTGGCCTATAGGGATAAAACCTATGCCTAAGTGGTTACTAGCTGATCCTGTAAACTAGTGACATGTGCCTGTAGTGCCACTACTTGGGTTCCATCCCCTACAGGAGCATGTGTAGGAGCCTATGCCTGAGTAGCTTCCAGCTGACCCTGTAACATAGTAACTTGCCCTATCAAAGTGGCTACCTACACCTATGATTCTATCAACTGAACACCCAAAGAATTCACTTGTCCTTATAAGGCATCCATCTGAATCATTACCGTGGCTAAATTCGGCTAACCTGGTCATGGCGGTGTTACCTGTAACTCTTCTTCCCACCATTACCTATATGCCACAGTGGTCCTTGCATCATTTAGCCTTATATCAACTGGCACCTCCTCCTATCATGCTAGGTCTGTAGGATGAGGTGGAGACAAAGGTCTATCCACATCATCTCTATGGTATAGGGGGAATGGTGGCAGCACATCCTACTCTAGTCCAAACTAGTGTCAGAATTTGTCCACCGGAATCATCTCATGCTCGTTGATACATCTTCCCTATATCCACCTCAATAGTTATAGCCCATATAACTCCTAGGACATCCCTCTAAATGCAGGAAAAACAACATAGGGCTGCCATACTATGTCTATGACATATAAACCCTCCAGTTTTCGTATGTAATAATCCACATCGAGCATTACCTCCTTCACTCATGAATGACCACCTAATTCCACCCATATCCTATATCCATACCTCTGACCATCATTATGCCAATCTACTATTGGAAGTCCCCATGGGTGCACAATCACTATGTGCTTATATACCCAGCAGTGTAGTAGGAATGTACAACAGATGTTGTACCATTGCATCCTCTAATATGCTAAAATATCCCTGTATAACTGTGCTAGATATGTAAGTGCCCATACAAAAAATCTAATCATCAATCATATATCATATAAATCCCATCAATCCATCTGGAAAATTGGCCACCCTTTGATTCGAGGAGTGCATAACATCCCACTGCTACCATCATCAGTATTGCTAACCGAGTCTCCTATGGGTACGCCACATATAGAGCCCCATATACAAGACTAGAACTATGCTTAGTTAGGTCACTCTCCATCTCCCAAAATAATGTAATCATCACCTCAAAAGCCTCATCTATTGACACTAAATAAATGGGATCCCCAACAATCGGTAACCACATAATCTGGTATATATCCTATAGCGTGATCATCATCTCACTAGTGGGTAGGTGGAACATGTTGGTCGCTGCATCCCATCTATCGATAAGAGTGACCATGAGACTATGATCTAGTCGGATCCACCTATACCGCCTGATCCCAACCAATCAGACCTCTTGCATATGAGTCCATTCATCCTATATGAGGATGTGTCATTGTATTCTCCAATCATTTAACTAATAGATTATTCTACTAATGTCATTATAAAACAAAGGTTATGTCCTAGGTTGTATTGAATGAAGCCCAATACAATCAGTTATGGTGTTGGGTTTTTGTTTGGGGGGGTTTCTGCTAGACCTTTCTTTGTTTTCTTCTAATCCAAAGAAACATAATGGTAAGCTATGGAAATAAAATTATTGTGATAGAAAGAAGTTCTGAAAGTGATATTCTTAACTAAAATGAAAATACACACATAAAATTAAAGTAGCAGAACTTAAATTGCATACTCAAAATTGAAATTACAATAAAAGTAGAAACACACATTAAATAACATTTGCATAAAAAGAAACACACACTCTGAATGGAAATTTTGATAAAGTAAATAAACAAACTGAAATGGAAAGTGCATAAAACACATTGAATGGAAATTGTAGTATAGGAAATGATAAAATTATGAATTATCAGAAAACCACATTCATGCGTAAACATAAACAGCCTTCAATTGCCTTGGTCGAGTGCACCCTTGATCTTCCTTGGGAAAGAGGTAATATTAACAACATGAGATAATCATAATGATATCCACTTATATTGATTCAAATAAGTTCCATGACATATTCAGTGGATCTGGAAAGTAAATACTAATTGCTATGAACTATATTGAAAAATATCAATATCATCCAACCACTAAATTGTTCCACAAGGAGATGTCTTTATATAGAAACATTCAATTACATATCATGAAAAAATGGTAGGAACTAATTTCTTCCACTAACTACATTTGATTAAGGTTCATAAAAACCTACAGAAATGCTATAAAAAATACCCATGTTTATAGGTCATTAATGGAAAAAGTCCTCCATGAATGCATACCAACTCCATACTTGGGATCCTTGAATGCACTCCAATACCAGTACAAAAATTTAATTATTATTCTATGCATGTTACCACATTTCACTCACAAAGGAAATTAGTAGGAAGTTATATGGTTAAAAAGTTTCATGAACAAGAGCAAGGAAAATGCATTAAACTCACTAATATATAACCATATAAAGCATCCTCATGCATTAGTAAATCATGTTTAAATGACAAATTATAAATCATATAAATGATAGAAATAATTCAATAATGTACTCATCATCTCCCCTGCACTTTACCTATTGCATGTCCCAATGCAACTCATCTTTGTTCTATACTTTGGCCAAGCTGCTGAGCCATGTCATACTCCTCAAATTAATCATCATATTGTTTTCTAGTTCCCTTCCATCCCTGAGTGTTTTAAATGATTTCTACCCAAGATGTGAAACTCTCATCTTACTAGGCAGCGTTATTTTTCAAGGTTGTAGTTAGACTCAGGAGAAGAGGTGGCCTCACCTGCAGTCCTACCCATTTGTCACTATATTTCTTGTCATTATTTTCTTATAATTTCTGAATTATTGTGATGAGTGCATCACCTCGTGTTATACTCCAAATAAAATTTTGAGGGGAGATAACCTCTCTCCTTTTAAATGGTAAACTCAAAGTATCCCACCTTCCGCCAAAATCCTGCCTTACTGCTCCAAAATGCCACTGACTATATGTTTAAAAGTCATGTACACATTTTAGTAGGATTTTAAAATTAGTTTCTCCAATACCAACCTGATAGTAAATAGATATGAAATTCTTTCTCATGGCCACATTATTGTGATGGGTAGGCCTAATGTAGAACCCAATGGCATGAGCTGTTTGATTGAAAATGCCCATTTTATCTCCCCAAATAATTTGATTCCTAAGTAGTGAATAGAAGGCCTTTAATTCAAAATATCCCACAAACAGGTTAATAAAGAAGTCAGGAACATTGGTAACTAGCTTTTTGTGGAGGTAGAATTCACATAGCTAATTCTATATGTCAGGGGGACTGTCTTGATAAATTGATAGAAAGGTGTTACCATTAGAAGATTAATAAGGATAATGATTACACAATCTCAGTAACTGCCAAGAGTAAAAAAATTCTTGAATAAACATACTATAGGTAGAAGAAGGTTTCCTATAGGCCGAAATCTTACAAGACTAAGAAATAGAGTCCAAAAGAGATTATAACTTCCTTTTCTCGTTTATGAAAGCCTCAAACTCTTCCTTTATTTTTTTCCCTTTTTAACTCTTTCTTCTGAAGAGATAATTGATTGAAATCATCCAAAACTCTAAGGCCTATATATTTTTGTCTCTTTAGATGGATAATTTATACCTATAAAGCTTTAATTTCTCTAACTTTTTCTACCATTCTCTATGTGAATGCAATTTGCAAAGATACATTTGTTTCCTACATACCTTTCAATTTTTCTTTGAGGAAGGAAATTTATTCCAAATAACACTTTGGTACATCATCTTCATATAACCCATGGTCGTTAGTCTCAATCACCATTGGTTTTGGAGTTGGGGTATGTGTTTCAGGTGCCGAGGGTATTGCGAAGCTGCTAAGTTGGTTTCCAAAGATGTAGGCAAATATGAGCTCTGTGAGGTAGGGATAACTGTGGTTGATGCCACATCCTGAGATTTTTCAATAGGGGTAGTTGAGGTACTATCCCCGTCATTCTCTTCCCAAATGGGAGCATAATCATCATCAAAAACTTCCGGATGGGAATTTCTAGGTTTTCACAAAGTACAGTACTGCATTGGCCTTAATGAAATAGAAGAACAAAGTGGAAAGGTGCTTTTACCCTTAGAATTGTGATGTGTAGAAGATGGGATCCCCTAATTACCAGGTTCCCCCACATTCTCCTATAAAGGGTGAGAGGATGAATCGAGCTTAGGTTGAATAATGGAAGATGTCAAATTTTTGAGTTTCTTAGGTTTAGAACCCTCCCCCATACTTATCTATTTGATCCTTCTCTTTGGTTTGTAGAAAACTTAATGTGAACAGAGTAATTGAATAATCCTTGGGTGTATTAGCGCTACCTTATGACTTCCACTCTTATATTTTCTTCCTACTTTGATGACTACATTGGCTAAATATTCAAGTAAATTTACCCTGAGTGTAGGTTTTACAAAACCATTATAACAACCTCGATAACTTTTATGTTCCTCTTTTGCATTGCAAGCATTGACATGTGATTTTCAAGACAAATGTATGATTCATGGTAGTTGAAAAATAATGCTTGCCATGGGTAAATCATTCTAATCTTTGATTGTATGGCTGATATGCTGTTGCTTACAATAATCTATCTTACTTTCGATGAGTAAGCTGCAATTTAGTTTTAAGGGTTGCAAATTTATCTTTTGTAATTAGACTCATCCCTTGGATCGATTCCATTGATCCAAGGAATGTTTTAAATATTCTTATCTAAATTGAATGAAAAAATGACATTAATTGATTAAGAGACTTAACGAACTAAATTTGTGTTGTTGCAATTCTTTATCATCTTGAAGACAGTGCCAACAATCAGTTTTGTGTTGTGCCCGAATCTTCTTGACTGACCTGTGCAGGGCCCTTAATAGAATTAAGGAAACATGATTTAGGATTCTTGAGAAAAAGGAAATTATAATAAGCCCTTTATCTATACAGTCTATCCTAATAAGATTTGAGGCTCAAGTAAAATTTCCTAACTCCTTCTAATCCACTTTACATGGGATGAAATTCTAACCTAAGTTGTAAATTCTAAGTTAGTGTGGAGGGAAATAACCTAAGGGATGCTAAGTTATTTTTAACATATTGTATTTGGTTAAACTAAGACCTAACCTAAGGTGACAATCTATTGATAGAGGTTATATCATAAGGTTATATTTTTTAAATTAACCTAAGATCTAACCTAAGCTAAATTATATCTATCCTAAACTATTGGGTATGAAAGGGAACCTGGGGGGGGGGGTTAATTGGCAAATGGGAGCTAAACAGTGATTCCTAGGCTATTAATGTGATTTGGTTTTAAATGCATGAAAGTACTGCCAGTTTGACAGGGGTTAGTGAAAGTTTAAGAGGAACCTATATGGAGGAATCACTAAGTTTGGAAATGCATTTGGAAGTGCAATTAGGTATCGTCAACTATGAATGGCGATGGCAAAGAAAGATAAGTGGGAAATTTGGAATTAATGTCATTAATATGCCTTGTGTTTGGTGAGCAAGCCATCTTGGAAGGCATGCTGGTGGATTTGTTGGGGGTTGTTTTTCTTTGCATGCTTCATGATTTTTGCTTTGCATGGAGCTATTTGGTTTTTCAAACCAACAGTTTGATCTATACTTAGTGGATGTTTTTGAATTCTTTGATCTATTTTTGGTTCGAGGAATGTATAAGAGGCACTCTGGAAAAAGATTATTATTGTTTGATCTTGCTTGGATAAGAAGAGGTGTTGGAAACTTGGCTGAAAGTATTCTTTGAATCAATAGAGGAACTATCAGGCATGATAGGCTCTACCCATTAATATTTCTTGCTTTTCTCTAATCACTTCATTAAAACAACTTTTCTCTTTATGAGTAAATAGTTTTATGTTTGCTCTGGTCATTTACTTGCTTGATAGAAGAAATAAGTGATTTGTGGATTCATATTCCTTGCATGAGAAGGTTATACTTGTATGTATGTTATCTCTGAATTATTTAAATGTGGTAAAACATTTGGAGTTTTGAGACCCTTCTGTTTGGTTTTAGTTCTAATTTTTGGGTTGTATACTCGAAAAGGGATTTGGGTGTATAAGCTTTGTTGGAAATTTTTATAGGAATTCTCTTCTGAGAATAGAAAGTGTATTGTTAAGTTCTTTACACTTTCTGAGATGGTTTTGTTGCATTAGGTTACTCTATTTTATGTTTTGTAAAGGAATGCACTTAATGGATTTTAAACAGGAGTTGCGGAATAATATGGTGATAAATTGTTCCAATTTTTGGGTATCTTGCATTACTCCTTTTTTGTTTCAATAGTTTATTTGATCATCAGAAACGACGTGAGTTGTGTTGAGAAAGGAGCATTTTAATCTTATTTCAATCTGTATTTATCTTTTTGTTCAGTTCAGATTGGAACTCATGTTTTATGGATAAAAGAGAAGTGTGGATTGAGTTTTTACTTTGGCTTGTTTAAAAAACAAAGGAGGGGGATGAATACCCTTTTCTTATTTGAGTTTTCTCTTCCATGAACTTTGCTTTTATTAAGAGTTGTATAGTCATATTGTTTGGTCTTAAGAGACAATATGAGCTTGTTTGACTGTAGCTCGGTTTGAGTCTGTGTTCAAGTTGATATGAATACGAGCTTGTTTGATTGTAGATCAGTTTGAGTCTTTGTGCTCAAATTGATATGGATACGAGCTTTGTTGACTGTAGCTTTGTGTTAAGTCTTGTTTTCTTACTGAACAGGAATAGAACTGTTTGGTACACTGAACTTGGCTTTGGGTTCTTTCACTTTCGCTCTTTCTTTTCCGATGTTGAAAGTTTAGATTGTTTTTGGTGGAACTTAGTTGATCATGTTCTTTGGACACCAAATTTATTTTTTCGACTTGGAAACTATCTTGTTAGTCTGATTGAGTTTCTTGGAATCATTTTTCTATCCATTCGGATAGTATTGTTAAATTACTTTCTAAACTGGAAATCGACTTTTTCTATGTCTACATGTCATGAGGGAATTACCTTCTCAGGTCTATTTGGTTTATTCGAGTTATTCTCAGATGCTTTCGATGATAGACTTACTTCTTTTTAAGTTTGTCTTTCTGGTTTTACTATGAAACCTAATCAAATCTATTTGAGCCTGCTTGGTTTCGTAATTGAGGTATTGTTCTTATTGCATTTTTGACTCTAGGTGGTTTTCAGTTAAGTATGACTTGTTGAAAGTAGATGGATATTTCTCTACTTTGACTATTGCATATGGGCAGTGGCATGCATCTTTTGAAAATTTTAATTTTTATTACTCTCTTTGTACTTAACAAATAGTATGATCCTTTCTCAATTGGATAAGGGTAAAAGATAACCCTGTATGAGTCGTATCTTGCATAATGGAATGTATGATTTTGATCATTTACTAATATTTGAATCATTATTGGAAACTCATAATGGTTAAAAGTGATTTTATAATTTTTTGTTCCTCTTCCTTCTTGGATTAGATTGGAATTCTTGTTAAGGAATGATTATCTCTTTATTTAATGATGAATCTATTTCTTTCTTTCATTTGTATAAATAATATATGTATGAATTCCATTCACTCTGAACCTGACTGCTATTTCATAATGAACGTTGAATTCTGGAATAGTTGTATTGAATCTTATTTTAAATAATTTAAGTTGTTTAAATTGAGGATGTTGATCTTTCCCTTCTGAGGATTAAAAGGTAGTGGAAATTATATACTTTCAATTTGTTCTCCTTTATCTTTTTATGAACCTATATAGGTTTGATTAAATCCAATACTTTACTGATTGTAAGTAATTATGTAGTATTTGATATTGTTACGTTTATACTTGATGTATACCTATGGACATTTGGGAATGTCTCAAATTGGTAAATGAAACATTGATGACTTGGTATACATTCTTGAATTGTTAAGAGGTTTAGTCTAGAACCTAGGTTATTTTACTTAACCCAGAATTAGGCTTCCCTTTTTATGAATTGTGAATCTTTTGGTTATTTAAGATGTAGGATGATTCATCTAAAAAAGATTACATTGTTGTAATTAACTTGGATTTACATATTTTCTGGTACTTTGAAGGAATATTAAGGAAGTCTTTTATTTCAAAGGGAACTCTTAATGGTAGAAAGATCAATTCTGTATTTTAAATTCTCTAAGAATTATGGGGTAGTTAAATGCAAAGGTTGTTAATTAATGTAAATAAGTATCGGCTGGGACAATACTTATAGAATATACTGCAGTAGTTGTTGCTTATATAATGAACTCTCTTAAAGTGATTGCAGATTTATATTTGTTCTTATTTTTGGGATGTTAATACTTAGGATTATTTTTGTATGATTGCATTAATTGCTTCATTAAAGCAGAGTTGTTTTAATGAAACAATTAGTGGAATGCACTTTGTTTTAATGCTTAGTGTTTATCATGCTCAGTTCATTGAACTGACCCATGCTAGCAATTTTTGCAGATGGACATCGTAAGTGATAAAAGAAGGAAAAACTTATATGATGTATTGGTTGATATAAATCTGATTCTTTGTAAAGAATTCTGATTCATTCTTGAGTTGTATTGAAAAAAAGAAATAGTTGTATTATTTTTGGAATGAAGGTTATTTGTTATACATAGTATGCCTAAAATGTATAGTCTTGTAAATGAATAAGTATTTTTATGATGAATTAAAAGTTGGAGATTTACTTGCATTGGTTGTGTAAATCTACCTTGTACTTTTATGAGAAAGATAGAAGTTCTATCTTGTTGATATTATTCATATGATTATATGCTTATCTAGATATCCTTTGATAATATGGACAAAGGGAATTAGTTCAATTCTCCCTTCATAATTATGTAGCCTGTTAAGTTGCATAAGATGATGTTTATTATCTAAACAATTTAATTTAGTAATGAAATGTGTAATGAATACGCAGTAAAAATTATAGAAATTGTGGAGGATAAGAAGGGTATGACAACTCCTAACACTTAATCATGAAGAGGAAGACTCTTCCTTGCTCAAATGAATGTAATGTAAAGACTCGATGATATGATCATTAATCATTAGACTTCATTTCGTACGAAGTCTACTATAGTTGAACCTATTTAGTAGCTACACCTTCTTGAATGGTTAAGTTACATTGTAATGGAACTTATTATATTGCTCATCCTAGTGTTTGGTTAACTACTTGTTAAACTAGTAAATGAACATTAAAAGCAATAATAAGCTAAGAAATTTCTTTAATGATTAATTGAATCAAATATAGCAAAGAACTTATGAAGGGTTAGATTAGGGTCAAGCAAGGTTGTTGTAATCTGTTATATAATCCAAATTAATAATGTATTAATAACCTCCTTGGGGAATGTACATCTTGATGAGGTAGTTTCTATAGGATGTTAGTACATGCCAACTACAGGACTGTACCTTTGAGAAGACTAGGGTTTTCTTGAGGATACATCGTTGCAGTTGACATGTGGCAACACCCTTTTGCTTTGATCATCTAGATCTACACGCAAATAAGGACTTGAACTTAGTTCCTCTCTAGGTCAAGTTAGTGGCATGTTTAGGATAGGTAGTATCTTTCAATGGCTCAAGGATACCTTGGCACACCCGGTTGACTTAGGTCAACCAAGTATACCCATATACCTTAAGTCATTGTGAGCGTCTTCCTATATTAATTATGTCTATAACTAGGACTAGGGATAAACCTTGGACAAGTGGATTGACGGTAGTCAGCAAAGACCATTCATGATAATAAAGGAGTGAGGTGAAGGATGTATTCCAAAATGATGAGTATGCCATCTAGGAGTAGTGACATACATATTATGTTGTAAATCAATTGGCCAAAGTATCACAAGCTGTTAGTTTGTATTATCTTATGTCACCAATTTTAAAGCAACATGATATCAGATGAATATTGGTAACAAATATTCAAATATGTTTTTTTAACAGATCACTCTAGTACCTAGTTTAGGGTAGGAAAACCAAGTATACAAAGTATATGATAAGTATTTAATACTTAAAGTTAACATAAATAGATCGGTAGATCACTGAATTATGAAATGAATAGATCAGTGGATCACCGAGTCATTTACAACTGCATATGATTATCTATTAGAGATTGATTGGCATGGAATGTTTTTTTCTAAATAATGCTTTATTAGCACAATAAACATTGTGTAAAAACAAATTCCTTGTTTCTAAAGTCTTAAAATAGGAACGTTACATCTTGGTATCAGAGCTGAAGGTTGTAGCTCTTGGACCTATTATGTCCATAATCTAATGAAACTTAAATTTTCTTGTAACAGAAAAATGGTTAGAACAAGAGGAAATAATGCAAATAACCCTCCATCTGAGAAAGGAGCAACAACTACCCAGAAACTTGATGAGATCCTTACTACCCTGTTGGACACAAGAGATCATTTGTTTGTACTTGAACAATAAGTAATGATCAATGAGGAGGAAGATGATGCTGATAAAAATAATTAGCCACCTCCAGGGGACAACGCCAATGTGGGTGTTGATAATAACAATGTGAACATACCTGTTCAGCCTGAGAATAAAAAGGCTAGGCTGACAGTTGAACTCACTAATGATATAAAAAGGATAAGTCCACCTATTATCCCGTAAAATTGGCAAGGGAAATTTTACAGATAACCATACCGAAATTTTTGTTCCAATCCCTCGTTAGGGATCCCTTGCGTTTGGAATGTTGCAAAATCCCTTCCCGGGAAATCTGGTTTTCCGAACTTAGTCATTTTTGGTCTTTTTGGTCGGGCGCATAGAATGACTATGCAACATCAAATTTTGATGCACCCCCTTTAAAGCCTTTGGCACATCCTTTCTTATGTCAGCAATCATTTTGATGTGCCTCTCTATGTTGAGGCTTCCCTGTGTGCACCGAGGCGCATGCGCCTTCCTGCCAACATATCTTTTGTTGCGTCGCTTTTTGGTGAGCTAAAGGCACACATAATCTTATGTCGACACCCCTTTCTATGCGCCAAAGGTGCGCATAACTCCATGTTTGCATGGATTTTGGTGCGCCAAGGGCACATGTTTCCATATGTCGACACTGCTTTCCCTACGCCACTTAAAAGGTTGGTGGCGCATTTATTGCCTCCTTGCCTATATATAAGCACGACTGCGCTATCATTATCACCTGAACAATCACGTGATTTTTCTCTGAGCTTGTCAGCACACCAGCCCCATCACTTTCAAATTGATTTGTAGACCCCTCTCATGCATTTCATCGTTATATATCCTAGTAAAAGGTCCTCACTCCTTTTATGTGTTTTTTGCTTTGGTTTTTATCTGCTGGCTGGCTGGTTGGGTTTGATTTAAACTGTGAAATCATGTTTTTATCCCCCTACTACTGTCTTTTCTTTCCTTCACCATGTCCTTCCCCCCTCTTTCTAGATCTGCTGGGAAGGGGACTCTGTCCTAAAGTAATGACTCAAAAAATCTTGGTTTAAGCCTCTTCATCACCCAAATGACTCCTTACAAAGAAGCTTAAACCATATGCAAACACCTTAGTGAAGAAGTCATGGCTTGGAAGGAGACTGTAATATTTTTCTCCTTTGGCGCATCTTTCACCCCTGCAACATGATCAACAGTCACACCCTTGGCACACCCACCGTGCCTGTTACAAAAAGAGCAGATGCGCCCTCATGGCACACTTCCCTCACATGTTGCAAATGCTTCCCATGCACCCCTTGGCACATCAAACTTGGATGCAACATAAAGAATTCCTGCGCCCTTTGGCACACCCAGCATCCATGCAACAAACCTTTCATATGCGCAAAGTGCTAAGCTATACATAGGCGCAGGCGTGTTCCTCATCGCAGCGACATCATGTTGTGCAAACCCTCCATGCGCTGCGCCAAGTCCCTTAAGCACACAAAAATCATACGTTACACAAACCTTATATGCGCCTTTGGCACACCGAAGTTTCGTGCAACATGAAAAATACATGCGCCACAGGCGCATCCTGTTCCCATGTAACATAAAGATTTCATGCACCCTTCACAATGCATCTACCTGGCGCAAGCGCACTTGTCCTTACAGCAACACAAAATGCACCCTGCAGTGTCTATGCGCCATGCACCCTTTGGCACTGATTTAACCCTTACAACACTCTTTTCCTGTGCGCCTTACCTATTTAGCTCTGCAAACTGCAATATCCATGCGCCATGCGCCCTGAGGCCTTTAAATTGCTAACTCTTGCTTCTGTCAGCATTTCAATGGAAAATCAAGCACCTGACACGGCTTTCTCCGATTGGGTTTCTCGTCTTATTCTTGTAGATCAGCAATTAAGCTCAGAAGGACATATGTCAACATCAAGCAAGAGACATACCAAATCCAAAGGCAAGGCCAAGCTTACAGAGGAAGAAATGAAATATAAGTATCAAAGGGTCAGAATGCCCGACTCCCAGGCCGAGTGTGACCTGGACATCAGAGATTCAGAGTTGGGGCATATTGATATGGAGGAATTCTAGGTCAGGACTCAGAAAGTTACAAGAAGTCCATGGATGGAAAAGCTGATAGGTAGTGCCCTGCACTTCGCTGGAGGAATCCCAGTTAGCGCCGTTAATAATGAATTCATGATGATGGTTGCGCGGTGTTACAACAAAGACACAAGATGTGTCATGAATGAGAAGGGCGAGGTCGTAATCAGCCTCACTGCCCACCACTTTGAAATAATACTCGGCATTCCTCATCACCGGCACTTTGTGGCCATCAGCCAAGAAGACTGCATTAAGGCATGGGACGACAATGAAGATCAGTGCATGCAGCTAATGAACGAGGTCTATCTCAAGAACAAAAAGGTGGTGACCCGTTGGCCACAAATCATTCACTGTAGTGATTTTTTAGAGGAGCTCAGCGACACTATCATGTTCCTGAGAAGAGTCTTTGGGCTTCTTGATGCCCACTTTTTCCACAAATGGATGCTGACGTACCTTGAGATGATGAACAAGAATGTGCCTGATCAACGCTTTTACTGGGCAGAAATTATAAGCAGCACAATCTCCGAGCAGCTACAACAATTTAATACAACTGGGAGATTCTACATGAATTCCTATGTTGTTTACGCTACAACTTCAGAAAGGGACTATCTAGCCCTCATGCAGAGTGGGGTTTGGCCCCAGGTCAAAATCTATGAGTACTATCCAGAATTGAAGCTGGAAAATAGCATCCCTCAATTTACAAAGATCAATGATGCATTTTTCTACTTCATCATCTACCTGTTGAGGCCAAATATGACTTACGGTCACACGACCAAGAGTATAGTGACAACCACTGAGAAATGGGGGGCCCTGTTCACCCAATTCCCCACATTCACATATCTAAGGGCGGCTAACTTCTTGGGAGAGCCAACTAGATTGCCAAGGTATGCTAGACCAAAGTTAATTCTGCTGGAGCTGTCAAGGCAGCTTGTCACCTACCATGAAAAGTGCCTCAAGAGAAAGAAGGGTGGAACTCCTTTCCCCCTCACAGTGGGTAGATATACAAGTCTGACTCACCACAAGGAAAAAGACATGTTTGCAGAGCTGGAGCTGCTCAATCTAAAACATGACTTCCCAGCCAGGCCCACCTTCGACCCAAGAAATTGTCTTCCTAGGGCCAAGCTCGATCCAATCCATATCCCTCAGATCGAGGATATTTGCATTGACCTATATCATGAGGTGGAGCTCAGAAGGAAGGACCATTCTCAGTTGGCATTGGCAGAAATCATCTAATATGGGGTAGCCCTCGTCCCCAAAGGCTACCAAACTACTGAAGAGGAAGTAGATCAAGTATATCTTAACACAGGTGGGGACGATTAGCCATTTGTGGTAGTTGATAGGACTAAAGCTCCTCAGAAAATTGAGGAAAGCGTCAAGGAAACTTTGTGCATAACAGAGAATTAGTGCCAAATGAACGGGCTCATCTACCTCGGAGTCGATTTCACAACCTCTCCGTTGGGTAACATAGCTCCTAGATCAAAACATAAGCCTAAAGGCAAGGGTAAAAGTAAAGAGGGTGAATCCAGTACCACTCAAGAGGAAGCTCCTGAGAGTCCTCCTTCCACTGCATCAGAACAAGTTGTAACTCTGGCTCCTCCAGAGAAAGAAGCAAAAGAAGATGTTCCAATAGGCCCATCCACTTAGGATGTTGGCACTGCTACAGCACTTGAGGTCCCTTCTGTCCCTTCTTCTTCTCCTCCTTCCCCTCCTCGAGTGACTCAAGCGACCATTCCTTTGGTCATGTCCTCTCCCCCTTCTTCTACTGTTCCTCCCGCTTCTTCATCCATCTTCTCTTCTCTCGCAGATCTGTCCCCCTCCATTTATTCCCTCATCTCTGAGCTCCCTTCCCTTCCTATGTCTTCCTCTCCTACAATATCTCTTCCTCCCGTGAGCACTTCTTCAGCCTCCCTCTCGATGCCGCCTACAAGCGTTTCCACGTTTTTCCCCTTTGCTACTGCAGCTGCCCCCTTCTCTGTTTCCAACACTTCTCCCATAAGTCTAGCCTAGATCTCCCAGCACTTAACTCAACAGGAAAGGAAAGTTCCCATCACTCCGATGGACTTTTCTATTATCCTGTCAAAAGGGGCAAAGAAGCAGAAGCCTGTCACACGCTTCTCTCAGAGTGCTTCAGGAGAGAGGGTAATGGAGATCACGTACCCTAATCCCCTCAAGGATAAAAAGGATATGTCTCCCACAGATTACACAATGACTCAGGTCACAATGGGTACATCTTCTGAGAGCCTTCAGGGAGAGGCCCTATCTATAGTCGACGCCCTCTGCAAGAAGCTTCAAGAAGCTAAAGAATAGAAAAGGCTATTAAAAGAGAAAAACAAACATCTACTCCAAGCCTTACAGAAGATGGGCAGTGCACCTCCCACAACTGCCGCCGAGACTCCTGGGCCTCTGAGCTAGGATAAAATTAATGAATATGCAAAGATCGGCGAGCAGGGAATGGATGTTTCCACTTGGAGGAGCTAGATCCTCAAGGACAGTGAAAAAGTAATCACCAAGTTCTCTAATTTGTATCTGAACATCAACAAGGCAAACAAAGAGCTCCAAGCGTTAGCGGAACCCATATCAGAAGAGCTGGACCATGCTAGGCTACAACATGAGACCTTTCAACAAATGTTCGACTGTTCAGTCAAAGATCTGGTCAAGTTCGGTGTCTTCGGTCATCCCAGAGCCCTCAATAAAGTCATTTCCACCCTTGACTACCGGATGGATCAACTAGAGTTTTTCCTTGAAAAGATTGATAAGGTGAAGGAGGAAGCCCTGGACTCGATGCACCAAATGGAACAAATCGTTCTTAACATGTCTCCAGGGTTACTTAATCCTTCCTTTTCCTTAAGGAAAGTTGATGAAACCATCCAGATCTTCAAGGATATCGTTTCACGAGGGCTAGGGCTAGAGGTCGCGTTTGACGCAGAATCTATCAATAACCTGCTAGCCTGTCGGGATTTTATCAGGTTCCTCATAGAAGCGGAGAAAGAATATTCCAAACTCCCAGAGAAGCTCATAGATGAGCAGGAGACTTGCGAGGTGATCAATGAGTGACATAAGGATCCTTCCCAGGATCAACTAGAGCCCATGATCAGCAAGTTCATGGAATATCGCACTCAATTCCACATCTTGTCACCTGAGCAGCAGCAGAAGCAGGCTACCCCCTTTCGGTCGCAGGACGACGATGAGGAATAGTGGCTTCTTCTTCTTCTTCTTCTTCTTCTTCTTCTCTCTCTTCTCTTCTTCGAATTTCTTTTAAATATCTGGAATATGTTGGCACAAATGACGACATCATCCATGTTGCACCACGGGATGATGTCATCCATCAAGTTGTCAAAAGTCAACATGACTTTTAGATATTTTGTAAATAGGTGGTTGGCTCCTTTTTGCCTTCTTTTTTCTCCTTCTTCTATAAATACCCCAATACTTGTTGTATTGTGGATGAGTGAATATCTTTTAGACGAAAAATAGAAGTAAGGAGAAAATACTTTGAGCTTTTTGTAACAGAAAGAATTATTAATACAATATTTAGACTTTGTGTTGAATACATCTGTTATTTGCATTGGATCTTTCTTACGTTAGATCTGTGTGTTTGTTCTATTGAATTTACTTCTATTTTATTTTCATTTATTCATCAGTATTGCTTTGCTCGTTTATGTAAGTAGGTTTGGCTCTGTTTACTACCAATCCCAAAACATAAACCCTCTGACCTTTCTGCTTTGGAATTCATTTCTTTTCTCCCTTCGGACCTGCTCTTACTTCATCCTCTCTTTCATTCCTTTATTTTCACAGTCAGAAACACCCTACTGGGATGAGATCCCAAACCCCCGAAGGTAGAATATTGTGAGACTTGCATAGATTCCTGCTAGTAGAATAGCAATAAACCAATTTCTCTTTGCTGACTCAAAGAGGGGCTATGCCCTGTACATTGTTGGCTCGTTTATCCATAGATCTGCCCAAGCGACAGATTTTTGGACCAACACCACCTAAGTTTGATGAAACCACATTAAGAGATGGAGCTGAGAACTAGCTCAGCAAAATGGAGAAATACTTTGCAATAAGAAATTTCTCAAAAGAAACAAAGGCAATATGGGGAGCATATCAACTTTCTCATGAGGCATCTTCATGGTGGGACAGCCGTAAGGTTGAGTTGAATATTGATGAAAATAATATCACATGGGATCAATTTAAAGGTTATTTTAGGCAACGTTGGCAACTACAACTTTATTATGATCATAAATTGATTGAATTCCAAAACTTAGGTCAAGGAAAGCTAACTGTAACTGAGTACTGGGAATGGTTTACAAAACTCCTTAATTATGTACCTCAGTACCAAACTGTTGAGAAGTTTAGGATATGGAAATTCATCATGATATTGAATCTTGTTATAGGAGGAGAGGTGGATGTTAACAACCCAACCATGATGGAAAGGGTTGTTGAAAAGGCCATAAGGCAGGAACAAAAATTAAAGAAAATTTCTGCTCACAAAGAGGATGTAAGGAAGAAAAATCCCAACTCCTCTTCATCATCTCTTGCACCTAAGAAAGGACCATGAAAGAAATTCAGAATGAAAAGTAATTTTTCATCTGATACTAATAAGAAAGTAGCAACAAACGATTTTTCTGGTAATGCACAGAACAACTTTGTTAAGAACAATAATAATAGATAGAAGTCCTATAAGGGTCATAATGATAACTCTAAGGCTAGAAATAAACCTGAGCCTAGGAAGGGACCTATAGGAGGCTGTTATAACTCTGGAAAATATCATTTAGCAAATCAATGCCCTTTGAAAAAGGATGATCGTAATCAGCAGCACAAGATACACGCTGTAGTAGCTGAAAAGCAAGGTGAGAAATAGGCCACACCCATAGAAGTTTTAGGTAAGTTATTTGGTTTACCTATAACTATTATTTTTGATATCGGAGCTATCGAATGTTTTATTTCTAGTAAATTAGCATCAAAAATAAAAATAAAAGATGGAAATATGGATAAAACATGGACTGTGTAGTATGGAAACAATATTATTCATATAGTTAGTATGTGTCTTTTTGGAGCAATCCTTGATTTACCTAACTTTTCCATTGAATTTGATCTTTATGTTGCACCTTTGGGGTCTTATAATGTAATCATAGGTGTTAATTGGTTAGCAGAACATAAGGCTAAAGTGGATTGTTTTGAAAAACACATTAGTTGTTTAGATGACCTGTAGAAAATAACAGAGATTCAGGGTGTGAAATGTGAGATTTCAGTTAGAAAACTATAAGCTATGCAACTTAAAAAGGCCAAAAAAAAGGTTGTACCTTATATGCAATGAAAATTTCTGAAACAACTGAAGAGAACAATGATATTATGGAACGATATCCGATATTATGAGACTTCAGTGATGTATTTCCAAAAGAATTGCTAATTCTTCCACCCAAAAAGGATTTTGATTTCACGATTGAGATCAATCCTGGAACCTAACCTATTTCTAAAGCACCATATCGAATGACTACTATAGAATTAGTAGAGCTTAAAGCTCAATTGCAAGAAATTTTTTCTAAAGGTTTGATTAGACCAAGTGTTTCACCCTAGGGAGCACCTATAATTTTTGTGAAAAAGAAGGATGGAACGCTTAGATTGTGCATTGATTACAGAATGTTAAACAAAGAAAAAATCAAGAATAGATATCCACTCCCTTTAACTGATGATCTATTTGATCATATATGTGGAGCATCGATATATGCTAAGATATACATTTGATCTGGATATCATAAATTATAGATTAAGGATGAGGAAATTCATTAAACAACTTTCAAAACAAGGTATGGACATTATGAGTTCATGGTTTTACCTTTTGGATTAACAAATGCACCTGCAATATCTATGAATTTAATGAAAAATATCTTTCAAGAATACTTGGACAAATTTATGCTCATATTCTTGGATGACATTCTCATATATTCTAAAAGTATTGAGGAACGCCATGAGCATTTGAAGATAGTTTTCGAAATATTAAGAAAGAGATGACTATATGGAAATCTATTTGAATGTTCTTTCTATGACACAGAAGTACACTATTTGGGACATGTAATAAGTAAAAATGGAATTGTTGTAGATCCTTCTAAAATTGTAGCTATAACTGAGTGGCCTGAACCAAAGAATGTGCATGAATTTAGAAGCTTTATGGGACTTTCTAGCTATTATAGAAAATTTGTAAAAGATTTCTCTAAGGTGGTTGCACCAATAACTTCTTTATAGAAGAAGGATAAAAAGTTTGTTTGGAATGAGAAATGTGAAATTGCATTCAAAACCTTGAAGGAACAGTTAACTTCAACACCTATTCTAGCAGTACCAGATCCTAATAGAAATTTTATGGAGGTAACTGATGCATTTGGTGAAGGTCTAGGAGGTATTTTGTTACAAAATGATCATGTCATAGCTTACGAAAGTAGAAAACTAAAGTTACATGAGTTAAATTATGCTCCACATGAATTAGAGCTTTCTGCCATTGTTCATGCACTACAAGTTTGTAGGCATTACTTTCTTGGTAAACCTTTTGAATTGAAAACTGATCATCTTGGGCTGAAGTTTATTTTCACTCAGCCAAATCTAAATGCATGATAATGAAGGTGGTTAGATTTTTTGTCTCAATATGATTTTGAAATTAGTTATAGAAAGGGTACAGAAAATAGAGTGACTGACACTCTAATTCGTAGGAAGCACATTTCTACTCTTATAACATTGAGAACTCAATTCAAGGATGAAGTAAAACGTGTTATGAAATCTGACTCTTACTTTCATCAAGTAAAAGAAGCACTTGCTACCGTTTCGAATGATTTGAGGTATAAAGGTTTTCACTTTGATAATGAAGGAATCTTATGATTTGAAAACAGAGTATATGTACCTTTCCTAAATGATTTAAGGAAGAAATTATTAGCAGAGTTTTACAATTCACCTTTTTCTAGACACCCTGGAATTAAAAAAATGCTTACTGATATAAAACAACAATATTTCTAGAAGGGAATGAAAAAGGATGTTATAGATTTAATGACACATTTCCTTGAATGTCAACGTGTTAAGGTGGAACATATGCACCCAACTGGGTTTTTGTATCCTCACAGCATGCCACAGTACAAATGGCAAGTGATAAGCATCAGGGATAGAGAGGTAATTGGACCTGAAATCCTTACTGAAATGGAACAACAAGTTAAATTGATTCATGAATTCTTGAAAGAAGAAGCAGATAGGTAAAACATTTATGCTGATCTAAAGCGTATTGATAGGAAATTTAAACTTGGTGAGAAAGTATTTCTTTGGGTTAAACTGAAAAAGGGCTCTATAACTTTTGGCAAGGCTGCCAAGTTATTACCATGTTATGTGGGACCTTTTGAGATAGTTGAAGTAATCAACCCCGTAGCTTACCGTTTAACTTTACCTCCTGATTTGTCACGAATGCACGATATTTTCCATATTTCTTTGCTTAAGAAATACATTTCAGATTTATCACATGTGTTAAATTGGAATTACTTACAGGTCCAAGACCCAAGAATAATTATGGTTAAACCCATATGAGTGCTTGAAACTCACTGGTTGCATTTGAGAAATCATGAGATAAGTCAATGCAAGGTGCAATCGGACTAGTTTAATGAAGAAAGTGCAACCTGGGAAAATCTAGACGATATGAAAACTACTTTTCCATATCTATATGAACAGAATTGATTATGTTGACTGATAAAAAAATGTGATTTTATCTTTATATTACAATAAGTATGCCAGTTCTGGCAGATATTTATTTGATTTGAATAAACAACTATGTAATGCTGATTTCTGGAACTTAAAAATTATGATATGTTTTTGAAATATGTTAAGATAGTGAATATAATTGATTATCCTAAATGCAATGATTAAAGTGAGGAAATCATCGAGATGATGATTCTTTTTAGGAGGGAAGCATGTAACACCCTTGATAACTGTTATGTTCCTCTTTTTAATTGTAAGTATTGACACGTGATTTTCAAGAAAAATGTATGATTCATGGTTGTTGAAAATTCATGCTTTCAGTGGGTAAATCATTCTGATCTTTGATTGTAGGGTTGATATACTATTGCTTACAATAATCTATCTTACTTCTGATGAGTAAGCTATAATCTAGTTTTAAGGGTTGCAAATTTATCTTTTGCAATTAGACTCATCCCTTGGATCAATTCCATTGATCCAAGGAATGTTTTAAATCTTCTTATCTAAAATGAATGAAAAATTGGAATTCATTGATTAAGAGACTTAACAGACTAAATTTGTGTTGCTGCAATTCTTTAACATCTTGAAGATAGTTCCAGCATTCAGTTGTGTTCTGCCCAACTCTTCTTGATTGACCTGTGCAGGGTGCTTAATGGCGTTAAGGAAACCTACTTCAGGATTCTTGAGAAAAAGGAAATAATAATGAGCCCTTTATCTATATAGTCTATCCTAATAAGATTTGAGGCTCGAGTAAAATTTCCTAACTCCTTCTAAGCCACTTTACGTGGGATGACATTCTAACCTAAGTTGTAAATGCTAAGTTAGTGTGGAGGGAAATAACCTAAGGGATGCTAAGTTATTTTTACCATATTGTATTTGGTTAAACTAAGACCTAACCTAAGGTGACAATCTATTGATAGAGGTTATATCCTAAGGTTATATTTTTTAAATTAACCTAAGATCTAACCTAAGCTAAATTCTATCTATCCTAAACTATTGGGTATGAAAGGGAACCTAACGCAGGGGGGTCGGTTGGCAAGTGAGAGATAAATGGAAATTCCTAAGCTATTAATGTGATTTGGTTTTAAATGCATGAAAGTACTGCCAATTTGTAAGGGGTTAGTGAAATTTTAAGAGGAACCTACATGAAGGCATTGTAGACACCTATAATTACACCCAAGCAATTTAAATACTTAAATTGCACTAATTATCCTCTTTCTCACAAATCGATGACATATTGTCAAAAGCACTCATTTTGCCTCATATCATCAATAATTAATTACACTAAGCTAATTAATTAAGTCACCTATCCAAAAAATACCCTAATTAACGACCTTCCGTTAATAAAACACCTCTTCTATCTAGATTAATTAATTATTCTTCCCCTTCATTTAACTAGTAAATCAATATTTAATTGATTTAATCCCTTTCTAATAGCCTAAATCGTACTAATATTCATCTAATTGGATTCTATAAGCTCACATCTACCTATTAGTTAATCAAATTTGATTAATTAAAGCACCCCCCAACTCCCATGACTTGCTAAGCATACATTAAACCCTTCTAAAGTAAGGTTGCCTTTAATAAAGCAACCTTATCCATTCCTAGTTATGTTTTACCTTTATCCCACATTCATGAGAATTTGTTGAATCCTTTATCCTTTAGGCTATATAAAGAGCCCTCCTCCTACCTTTATACCTACACCTAAACTTTATAAGAGAGTGAATGCAAAGCATATAGCAAAGACTAAGAGCTTGCCTTTTACCCTTTTGAGAGTTCATTATCTTGAAGAGTTAAGCCTATTTCTTTAGTGCTTAGGTCATATGGGAGGTGTCAAAGGGGTCTTGTAGCCCAACTTTGATAGGCCCTCATTCCTAGGTTACTTGGCATAGTAAGGACAAATATTTTGATAGCCATGGAGATTACTTAGGTCCATTCATTTATTTATTGTTAGAGAATATAGGAGTTTAGATATTTAGCATTGTTAGTTTCAAAGTTTGTATTTATGAATGCTAGCATCTAACCCTTGTTTAATTCTTATATTGATGGTGTTTAGTTTGTTGTTCAATTCTTGGTAAGTTAAGGCTATTTAGGTGTTAGTATTTACTCATATGAGCATTATTTTAAAAACAACATATGCACACATTTGGCACGCCTGGTGGGACTTACTCCATTGTCTTTTGCACTTAATTTCAATTTTTTGTAGTTAAGTTTCATTTTTGGTTACTAACCCTCTTTTACACATGTTGATCTAACTTGTTTGGTTGAGTTTTCATGTGTTGAGTCTTCCTTGTAGGTATGAAGGAGGTGAAGTGCTGTCAAAATTGGAATTGATGGGAAAATTTCAAGATTTCTCCATGTTTTCATTTTTAGAGCTTACTTTTTCAAGATTCTACATGCTAGTTTTGTCAATTTCTTGAAAATTTTAAATTCTTGAGCATGTAGGTTAGTGGTTGATAGTGTTGAGTCTTCTATTTACATATTAATGTGGTGGTTTGCTATCAAAATTTAATCTTGGTGAGAAAATTTCAATATTTCATCATGTTTTCATTTTTAGAGCTTACTTTTTCATCATTCTACATGTTAGTTTTGTCAATTTCTTGAAAATCTTAAATTCTTGAGCATGTATGTTAATGTTTGATAGCATTGAGTCTTCTATTCATATATTAATGTGATGGGTTGTTGTCAAAATTGAATCTTGGTTGAAAAAATTTGCCCATTTTACAGATTAAGGGACGTTTTTTTTGACATTTTTTGAGTGCATGTCAAGTGCATACCCGTGAGCATAAGAGCATATACGTAACCCATCTTCCGAAGGCCATAACGTTTTCTCCCAAACTTGAAATGACTCCATTTTTTTTGCGTTGGAAAGATATTGAATTTAACTATGTAATGAAAATATAAATTTGGGATTTATACTTACAAAAATTTCAGGTTTTTCTGTTATTTTAAAACTGGGCATTTTCTAACATGTCTAATGTTTTGATGAATGTTGTATTTCCATAATTACTCGATTTAGACCAAAGCATGTGTATGCTCTTCTCTTGCACCTTTTGGTGATCTTGAGAATCAAATACAACTTTGATCTCTATCTTGTTAACATTGGGATTAAACTTGGAAATTTGATTATTCATTTTGCGTAAGGGAATGAACCTTTTACAAAGTATTTTTCAATGGTCCTTTGATTTAAAGTTTTCCATTTCTATATAGTTAGGATAAATTTTGTGTATGATCTTCTCTTGCACCTTAGGGTGATCTTGAGAATTAGAAGAAACTTTAGTATTTATTTTATAACATTTGGTCAATTGCAAACTTCATCTTTCACTTTTGGTTTAAGGGAATGAACATTTATCAAGAATTTTGCATGGTCATTGATTGAAAAGATTTTCTTTACTTTTTAGTTGAATTATTTGTTGTGTATGCTCTTCTCTTGCATCCTTGAATGATCTTGAGAATCAAAAGCAACTCTTAATCCTCTTTTAAATAATGTGATTTTCTTGGAGAACTACTAACGCTTGAGTGCATGACCTAAAAATACTTGTCAAAGAAAGGAGGAATCGAAACAAAAGCTAGAAAACTACCAATACAGTTGTTATACAGGTTGCCAAATAGTATTCGAGCAAACCACATATAATTAAGAAAATAAAAAGAACAACATATTCAAAACACTATATTATAGGTTTTGGAAAAGGGTACGTCCCTCTCCACTCAACTGGAACATAACCCCTTTGGCATAACGCCTTAGCCAAATATGGATGGGAATACAAACGAGGCCACCTCTACTTCTCACCCCCATGTCTCCTTGGCAGAAAAAAGAACCTCAAGAACCTATTGAATTTGAAAAGTGGGAGAGGAAAATAAAAAAAGGAGTTGGGTACAGTACATCTGAGCTTAAGCATTGGAAAATCTAGTTTCAGCCCTTTGATTTGAGAAATCAAATGGAATGCAGAACATATGATTGTACTTTTGAAGAATGAGTTTGTAAAGGGACTTACAAACAAGTAATTTTGGGGGAAATGATGAGGCCAGTATATGTCTGATTAATGTATAATATATGATCTCATCATACTCTCCTTGTGATTAAGTTTGATTGCATTGTGTGACTTTTATTTGATATGATATGAGTTAGGATGTAACTTTCTGTCTTTTGATTGATTGTGATCCTAATGTTAAAAACTCTAAAATTCCTAACATAGTGTTTATTTAAATTCATTTTTGTAATAAAGCAGATGTAATTGATCGAGGAAATGAAGCAGGTGGCGTTCAGTATGTTTTTGATAGTGTCTGATCCTACATAGCTTAGTCCCAAAACTTCCAAGCTAGTTCTGGAACTCCATCACACAATCATCATTTAGTTCCAAAAAATTTGGACTTAGTTCTGGAACTCCAGAATTTAGTTCTGGAATTTTCAGACTTAGTTCCGGAACTCCTGTGATAGCTCCAGAACTCTCACAGGTTTTGTTTCTTAACAATTTCCTATGGTTCTGGAACTTTTCCAAAGTTCCGAAACTGATGGGAGTTATCTATTTTAAACCACATCCAAAAATTTTACATCTACAATCATGAAGGACGAGAAGATTTTTGAATGCATATCCAAGAAGATTTATCCTACAACTATCTGATCAACTACCATCTAACTTAGCATCTATTCTGGGCAAGATTTGATTTCATCAGAATCATTGAGAAAGCTGGGATTGTATAACGTATATAAAAGCAGACCTGCATTAGATAGAAATAAAAAAATGAGAGATATAGAATAGAGAAGAGAAATAGATTAAGTATTTGTTATCCAAAATTCACCCCTCAAGGTAATTTTCATAACATGCAACAAATTATTCAGTCCTAAGCAAGTAGATTGATTCGAAGCCCAAAATTATGTTTTTCGGGGTCCCCTCTACCTTTTTTCTAACTCTCCCATCCAAGAAGAAATCCCAAGGAGTTAGAGAAAATGGAAAAAATGCAAAAAATAAGGTTGCAGGACTATTTTAAAGCATTTCGGGTCTGAAGGGTTTGGGTCAAACTGAGGTTCATCGTACCAAGCTTGGGGTTAAAAAAGTAAGAAAATCAGCTAAGTTAGACATTTTTGTCCCAGGTGTTCCAAGGGACAGTTGGGACATCGGGACGTGAGGGACGCAAAAAGCCGAATCGACCAAAAGCAATAAAAATCGTCTAAGTCTTTGTTTCGCACGGTTTGAGACAACCGGGACAAAAGTACGTGAGGGACGCGAATCGGCTAATTTACCGACAGATAGTCCATTTCGGGTGGTTCAGAAATATTTGTCCCAGGTAGTCTAGGACAGTTGGGACAAAAGTACGCGAGGGACGCGTGGGATGCAAAAAGGTGAAAAGGCCGCAAACAGGAACAAGGAAGCCCAAATTGGCCGAAGCAGGAGATTTTCATCTGGGATAGTTTGGACAAAGGTACGTGAGGGACGCGTGGGACGCGAAAATGTGAAAAGGATGCAATCAGGAACAAGGAAGCCCAAATCTGCCGAAGCAGGAGATTTTCATCCTAGGAAGTGGCGGGGAAAGGAGAAGGAATTAGAAAATTTTCCAAGTTTCCGTCAAGTTTTCAAAGGTAAAAGTTTTGGCCCGCTGCCCCCGCCATCGAATGGAATCTTGACACATGTCATCCAAGTGGTGGAGTGTGGAGGGGAAATGGGAAATTTTCCCAAAGTGAAAAATGCCAAATTTTTGAAGGGCAAAGTGCGCCCCTCAGGCCTGAGCCAATAAAATAGTGCCACGTGTCCAAGTGGTAAAGATTTTAAGGAAGGGCCCGAAAGAAATTTTCAAAGGATGAGCCCGCAGATGAATCAGAGCTTGAGACGTGTCATCCAAGTGGCGCAGTGTGGGGAAAATTTGAAAAAAATTCCAAAATGCAAAAAAGAGGTAAAATTCAAAAAAAAATTCCTGCCGATCCGTTCTGGGCCTGTTTTTGCCCTAAATCTTCAAATGGCCATAACTTTCGATCGAGAGCTCAAATTTTCACGTTATTTATATCAATGGAAATATGGTGAAATTATCTACATGATTCTAGGGTCAATCTTGTGTTTTGGTTCAGTTTGGAGAGATAAAATCAAGAAACATCTCTAGCATGTGGTAATGGCCAGAAGTGACGTTTCAACAACCAGTTTTAATGCAAAATGGGTCGTATTCTTCTTTAGCATGGCCAAAATGTCAGGGAATGGGTCTATAAGGATGCCCATGCTGTTTTAATGCATCTTCATTCAATGAGGAATGGCTCCCACTTTTTTTACACGTTTTCTCTCTCCTGGGCTCGACCCATGCACTGTAAAAGCTAGATTTGGCTTATTTTTTCAAAGGTTGTTCATCTTTTCTACTCTACTCTCCTTTCTTTTCTTCCCCAGGGTCAAAAATGGAGTTTAAACCTCCTCCCTTGCTCTATAATGGCATTTTTTACCTTTTACCATTAAACTGATGTTCTGTGCAAACTTCTGGAGCAACAAAAAACGTGTTTTGTGATGCATCTGTCCATCCTTGCTCATTTTTTACTTGTTTTCTTCTTTCCTCTCTTCATTGCAGGTATTTGTGCATGTTTAAATGTTCATTACAAGGTTGGAGCTATGTTCATAGCAGTTTTCATAGATGTTCAACATTTTCCTTCTCTGGTGTATCACCGTTTTAGTGTAGGCTTTTGTTTTTTTTCTCTTTTCTCTCTCTCCCTGTCTCCTTGGAGGTTAGATTAGGATTAGATTAGCTTGCCTACACTGGAACAACTTGTGGCAGGTAGTTTAGGAGGAGGAACCAGCCTTCTCTGGAGATTCCTTTCTCATTTTTGCAAGTCCCACACTTGGAGAAAGGATTCAATGTTGTGCAATCACACTGAATGCTAGTATGATCAACCTAGAAATCTTATCAACATCTAGGGGGTGCTACTGATTTGCACTAACAGTATTCAGATCCAATACATTTTGTAATACTGAATGTTTTCATCAATAAAATAGCCATTCTTATTTGAGAGAATTCTGAGTTGTTAAAATCCTGATTCAAGGAGGAGCAAGGGCCCACTCCCCCAAGGACCAGGATATTCATTTATTTGGTATTTATATTTCTTTAGCAAATAGCTTAGATCTGTTAATTTTGTATTGCCTTAGTTCTTTCAGTTAAATTCTATTGCATACTTGTTCCTATAGGTGTGTAGATAAATCTTTATATTTCTTGCAATTGTTTTCAAGTATTTTAATCTGAGTGTTTACCTTCAAAAGAAAGTGTGTTTATTTTCCAAAAGCAAGTGTGTTTCCTTTTTGCACGATGTGTTTCCTTTCAGCAAGATTTCAATGTGTTTTATTTTTGGCAAGTTTTCATAGTTTGATTTGAATAAGGTTTTACGAAGAAATCCTTAAGACATTAAAGAGATCCCCCAGAAAATATAAACATAGTTACAGTCAACTACTAGATTAGTTAAAGTACTGTTGTTGCATATAGCTTTGGACACACCCCTGGTTTGATATGAAATCAACAGGAAGTTGATTAAATGAAGGGAATGAAGAAACCCATCATATGGATCTGTGTAAGTTCATTTAGACAGATCTCTTTCCTCAACTCTGTTAAAGACTTTTTGATTTGAGGTTCCAAAACTCTACAACATTGGGTCCAAAAAGATAATGTACAATAATTCATTCGTTCAGCTGAACTTAAATATTTTTTATTTCAGTTATCAACTAACTCAATATATCTTACACTTTTTATCCTCTATACCTGGTCCAATAAAAAAATGTTGTCAACGTGGTCATCCAAGCTTATGGATCTAAATTGCTTTTAACAAATATTAACTCATAAATGAGTACTGACAACACATTTTTGTCCTCAAACAAGAGATCTTCAAGTTTATAAATGTTTGAGAAAACCAGTTTGGTGAAAACCTCTCAAAGTGTTAAGTAACAAAGTTACCTTATTAGATGTAGAATTTGACATCCACAACATTTTTATTCTGTTGTTAAACCTCCTCAATGGATTCATAGAATCAGTACTGATCCTAATATTACCAAGGTCATGCGCAAATTCCACTTGGTTTGCATGAGGGTTTCAAATAAGTAGTGTATTGTTTGTAAAATATTTTACTTTAATATTTAGAAGTATGTAAATGAATTACTTATGTTATATAACAAATTACATTCTCTTGGAAGCTCTAAACAGTCCTTCGACTTACAAGTCACTATATCTTTTTTTCCTAACATAATATAAAGCATACAAGTTAAGACTGAGAATCTAAGGGCTTAAAGACGCCATGCAAAGTTACATAGGAACTGTCACAAGAGAGGGATTTCATAATACATCCCTTAATCCTGAACCTGCACATTTCTATAGCAGGGTTCATATTAGTGAAGTATGAATTCCCTTATCTGGGTTCAACTATAAATACTGGAATCGACCACAAAACCCCATGAAAGTTCACAGTAATTCATAAAATAGAATTTCCACATAGCCACAACACATCATGATAGGTGAATTGAAGGGAATCATGTCGTGATAGCTAACATAAAATAAATCTTGTCTCCAGAGGTACAAGATATTACTAGAAGCTAAATATAACCTCATACTATCTATGCTTTTAGATGAGTCGACCCAGAACAAGCCATCACCAAACCCTTTGAGTATTTTAAGCGATAGCTTGTTGAGCTCCCAGGTTCAAACCCAAGATCATCCTTTCAATGTGATGATACCCCAAAACTTTGAGTACTTGAGTAACAAAACTCAAAGGCCAAATATACCAAAATAAATATATTTATTACAACCACTGTTAAAAGTCAAAAGATAGATTATAATATTTTTAGTTCCTTGGAATAGAAATATTAATTATGTAAATCAAATATTTGACATAATACAGAACAATCACTTAGATCAATGCTATCTAAATAGACATAGGCTGAAAATTGAGCAATTTTATTCCATATTACCATAAAGAGTTAGGATTCACAATTGTTGACCAGTTTTTCATTGAGTACAAAAAATCCATATTTTCTTTCTTTTAGTATTGAAGAATACTAATCTCATGGATCTCTTCAAAATTTTCTCTATCTCTTGCTAGGGATACATGTTCCTTTCCTTTGTTAACTACCCTTGCAGCATGCTTCATCATTCGACACTTGTCCATCTTCTTTAAAGGACATTGGTTGGCATAATTCCCATTGCCACATGTGAAACATCCACCAGCAGGTCCTGATTGACCACTTTTAACTTTGCCATTTGCAACAGTATTATGCTTTTTCCTATAGGTTATCACTGCAAGTTTTTGGGTAAATTTATTTTTGACAGAACACATTTTCTTGCTATTCTTTTTCCACCAAATTTTATTAGCATTCTGATATGAAGAAGAATTATCATTTTTATGAGTGGGTGTGTCTAGTAGATTTTGTTTTAGCCCACTAGCTTTTCCAAATATCATCTTATGGAAAGAAGATCCATGTTTATCCAATTCTTCCCCCAATTTTGGGTTTAGTTCATCTTTGAATTGGTAAGTCCAAACCTTGCCATCAATTATCAGTTCATTATTTAAATAACTCTCCTATTGTTTATTAGCAACAGACCTAAGTTGTCCTTTGTTAAACTTATCACTTTCACCCATCACTAGCTTCTCCAAGGCATCTATCTGGTTCCGAGTATATTGAAGGATTGTAGGAACTTTTTTTAACTTTAGCACCGATGAAACCGCACTAAAATCAAACCCGGTTCTTTCTTCTCGGCGCATCCTTCCCATTTCCATTTTTATTTTTAAAACAAAAAAAAAATTAATTAGCGTAAGGACCCAATAAGTCCAAGAGTTACAACCTTCAGCTTTGATACCAAAATGTAACATCCATTTTTTGTCACTTCATCTCTAGATTTTTTTATTTTTTATAATAAATAACTTTATGCAACTGATTTAAATACCCATATATTTAAATCTACATAAACCTTAAAGCAATCCATTTCTGATAACTATCATGAACCATGTGCAGTTGTATGAGAGAATGCTGAACTTACTCATTCTCCCTCAATTCTCTATACGAGCCATACATAAAATGTATCCCTTTGGTTCCCCTTTAACAGGATATGATATATAAGTGAAAACCCCTATGTGTGTACCTAGATTCAACCTATGAAAACCACAGGCATCTCACAGCTTAGATAATGGTGAAATCTCGACAATGTAATAAGCAGCGTACACCAATTTACACAATTTTTTTGATTCATATATGCCATGCTCGATTCTATGACGGCACACTCACCATTGGAATCTTTTCAGCTCACCTTATTCACTTGTTCAGTTATATGGATTCACAAATGTTAATGTTGTAAATAGCTACAAGCCTTGAATGAGGTACAATCCAGTTTAACCTACATGAAGATGTACATCTATGTCATCTTGTGATGCCTATGGGAAAGAAAGTGTTCTCGTAACAATTCACCTTGTTACTTTCTCGCATCTCTTCTCGTAGTCATCATAGGTTGATATAGGGGTGCATACCCAGGAGGTCCAATCTGTCTTGTAACTCTATCAAGGTTTTTACTTAGGACAACACCATACTACAATCCAGTCTATTGATGAGACAACTCATTATAGATGCTAAACGTTAGTATCCTATGGGTGACAATCATCGCCATAGGGATACAAATGTGTAGTATATGCAGTGAGTTCACCCACCTATAATCCTATATTGGTGCATGGTGTTTAATGTTTTCAAGGTAATCATTATAGAACAACCTAGGATTTACAACACCTTCTCCATGAATAGTTTGTACCTAAGGTACAGATTGAGTTGATCCCAAGACCCCCAATCTGTATAACATTTTAATTACCTTTCAATATCTCATACCCATGTTAACTATTGATGAGAACAATACTATCAATGTCTATGACCATTATTACAGTTTCAAAAACTATCTCGGCTTTAACATTTAGGCTCATGATCCTTATTTCATATTCTAGGGATATGTACTTATATGAAGCTAAGCATTTAAGTATGATTCATTCCTTGAATTAAGTTCCATAGGCTATCAATGCCAACCATCCTTTCAGTTTCAGCACATCACTTTTCTTAATTACAGCTCAGTAAAGAACGTTCATTTATTTTACTATATCCAACAAGTAAGATATAACTGGGGTATCCGATATGGTAGATTTGATGAACCACTTTCCCATTTATCTTTCCCTATCATATCCTTTTAAAAATATCACTCTCTAATTATCTTTAGAGATAATTACAGTATTGACTAGGGATGAGATTCAAATGCTATGTTATTTTTAACTTAGTAAGCATGTTCCCATCTTACTTCCATTGTATCTGAAATGCTTATGTGTTCATAATGATGCATCATGGGATAACCCCCTAATTGAAAACATTTCATCTCCTTGAGAAAAATATTTCATAAAACAATTTATCACAATTCTACAATTCCTGAAAAGTGAAACCATAATCAATATATAGTCATGTTAGACTACCATAATCCCATCCTCTTGCTGCTTATGTTTATCATCATAGTATATGAATTAGAGTTTATTTCACTTAGAAATCAATATTAAATTATTATATATTTGATAAGAGTTAGAATAACCTAATTTTATAAAACAACCACAACATAGAAGTACCTAATTATCATTACCTTTCCATGGTTTCATGATAATCCAACTGCTTTCTTAGCAGCGGCCATTAAGATTAGACAATCTTACTTCAAGATATCTTTTACTGGTTGAGTACATTCTATACAAAACCTTTTGGGAACTTAACACAACTTTACAAGTAGGTTGATATATTGCACTTTATAATGAGGCAGTTATCCATTAACAACCTTAATTATTTCCAAGTATGCTTAACGTATAATTACTTAGAACAAGATATTTTTAGGCAACATTCCTCCAATAGTCCCTTATATGATCCTTAGAATCTCACACATAAGATGTGTAAAGCACTTACTACATGCTTGATACTAATGATTAATATAATAGTATTGTAGATGCTGATTTCCTAACTTGATATATTTACAACTCAAAACACATCCTTTTCCAATTACTCTCTTATAATACAATATAGTACAATTGGTAATCTTCCTTTGATTCCTTCTAAAAGATAAGTACAACTCATGTCTATAAGCATGACCAATATCTTTCATTTAAATGAGTAAAACAATTATATTCAGTAGCAAAGCCTTTCCCGTTTCCAAGAATAAGTATTTCATTTAATAACATTCAGGTCAGTCATATCTTCAAACTTTCCTCGATTAAAATAATATACAAGACTAAATACTTCACCCTTCCTTCTCTACGTTTATCTATAAAATTGTTAGCACGATTCAGTTCACAAGAATTGAGCATGATAAGCACCAACTCACCATAATGACATAATCTACTTAATTATTTCATAGAAATAACCCATATAATTTTTATGAATCAATATTGCAAAGCTTAAGTAGATAAACAATTCTTTCAATAACATGGAAGAAGCAAGAAAATTGATGAACCCTGGAAGAAATCAATTTCAGACTTACTTTTCCATACAACTACTTCAGTCACTCAGAAACAGTCATACAATTCATAAGATACATGAGAATTATAAGTATTCAAGACTGCCATACAAGAGTATCAAGATTTCACTCATGCAATCCCATACTTGCATGCTTGAAATTGTTTTACTCAACAATTAAGTAACCATATAAAAATCAAGAACACATTTAAGAAATCTCCCAAATCTTCACAACATATCTAAAGAGGATTTCATATACCCATAAGGACTACTAAGGTTCAGAAAATAATACCAAAACATCAAGAGTACTTGGCTAACAAAATATGATATTAGAGCGTTTAACCTCGAGGATAAGAGGGTGAGAACATTTGTGGCATCCTTTCCTACAACAATCAGGTATAACTTGAATAACATGCTACTTATTTAATACTTACCTCAACTTAAGCACTAATTAAACATTCTAAGACTAGAAAAGAGTACACAATTCCCTTCTTCAGATATATTTCAACATATCAAGACCTAGTAAACACTAAAAGTATTTAAAATTCTGGAAGAGAGTAAGTACCATGTGTTGACGAGATAAGATAATTGTTACTTAACCCAAAAGTTCATCTGAACTTTTAATATCCCATGAGTTTTCTCAACACCAATTACAACTTCTAGCAAACCAATTTTTCCCGGTAAGTCAAGAATTCACATGATCCTGAATATAAGAATGATCTCCTAACCCATTCTACTAAACAAGGTCAGATCATACTGAGCTAAATTCATGACACAACTAGGAAAGGTCAATAAGGAACTTTAAAAATGTCAAGGAAACCCCGTATTTAATAAATGAAACCAAGTATAGTTTGCTATAAGAGAAAGAGTCACTTCCGGGTTTGTTAAGATACCACATGATACAAATCAGAAACATTACACCCGATGACGATCTATCACATATTACAGACTCGATTAAATAAAGAATCTAGTTATCATATATTATAAGAGTAGGAGTATATAGCTTAACCATTTGGTCCCATAATGGGTTACTGTACATAATGGATGCCTCCAGCTTCTTAATAGAACACATAGTATTACAATGTGATCAACAACTTGAACCGTGTTGATTACTACATAGGGGTAATACCACCAAACTTTACAACCCTGAAGCCAAGAGACTTCCTATTTTGGGATAACTTTAATCCCTAGCCCTACTTAATAACTCAATATGGAACATTTAGAACATAAACCCGACATGCCTAGATAAGAGCGTAAGGGTCAAGAAATCAAACTCTACTATCATTACCAGCTCATACGTTGAGATGCGGTGTGCTCAATAAAAGGAACTGTTTAACACCTTTTCAACCGTAAAATCTAGTGTATAAAATTCTAGAAGATCAGCTCACTTTTTAGGATGGTTTCCTAATGGTCAACAATGAAATGCATCTCTTACAAGAGGAAGTATATTCTTAGTCAAAGTCGACATCACTTTTGAACTCAGTAAATAATTGTAAGAAGAACCAAGCTTTAGTAATAATAGTGAATAAATTATCCTGGTAAGTATCATAGAGGCTAAGATGGATAATAAATGACGAGATTTTAACAATTTGGACTTAACCATCACAGTAATCAAATCTCAATATAACCTTTCCGCAACCTACTTTAAACTCCGAAGGAGTTGGAATAGTTCCAGAGTTATTAAGAAGCAACAAGGAGATCAACAAGAAATAATAGAATGAAGTTTTTGGATCTTATACAATATTAAGTTGCAAACAAGATACAACAGTTAACTGTTGGGAGAATCAGTGATCCAGTTGAGGTATAAAAGTGGCTCTAGAGTAGACCATAAATGTCATTCTAAACTACCTATTCAAGGGCCGAAGAGGCAGACTTTGTAATCATCATAACTATCCTTATTATCTACAACTCGATGATAATATTAAATTTAGTTGTTTTTCTTCAGTACACATATTTATTTTCAATAAAAAAAGGTCGATTATAAGTATCAACGATGCCTCCTACAATACTAACATGACTCCATAGGCATAGATTTACTTAAAGAATCAAACCCAGTTGCACAAATCCAAAAAACACTAGGTCAAGGAAGACATCTATAACAAAAACTCACACAGAACAATTTCCAGAATACCACAATATCTTGCTATATTTATTCATATCCTTGAAGAGATGGGTAAAAAATTAAACAAATTTTTCTACAGTATGGGTAGATATCAATTCACAGCTGCAATAAGATTTCAACAATGCTCGCGTATCAGATCAAACCCAATAATAATTATAGCAGCAGTCCTCAAACATCTCAAGAGTGTATTCTTTTCTTAATGATAATAAAACTTATCAGATTCTATACTTAATTAATCACTTTTAACAACATACATCATGAATCCATAACAATTCATACTCTACAGATCAAGTATTAAATGATTCTACATCTCTGAAATTGTAACACAAAATTTCATACAAGGCAAGGTTACTTTTGTGAAATTACTAAATAGAGAAAGAAATTATGAAAATTTTAGAGCGTATCATGCTTGTTACGTCGATGTTTTCTTTCCTTCCAAACATTTCATGATTACTCAGGAAAATCCCCAAACCTTTGAAAAGAATTCCTTCATTCAACAGATCACAAAGTTTCTATGATCTTTTAATGAGTCTGGGAACTTGTTGTTCCATCTACTCAACTGATGTTTTCTTCATGAAAACTTGCATCAACACACAGCTAAACTTCCTCCTTGCATGTCGAGCTACTACGAGTTTCTATCCATGAAATGAATCGATACCAAAAACTGCCCCTTTGTTCCAATCCCTCCATGCACTTCCCAAGGAAGGTGGGCAATAAAAGACATTAAATGTAGAGTTAATGGAGCTTGCTGCCAATTTACAAACCAACTATTATTAGCTCTCATTTAAATTTAGAAAATTCATACTTCATGCCATGCAAGGTGATTTAGATAACTAAAATACTTCATCTCAAAATTATTTGGTGGAGATAGTTCAAGACTGTGAATATAGCTATTAGGTGGTGGGTGCTACCTCATCAATCATTTGAATTTGAGAAACATTATATCATTCTTAAATGACCAACAAATATTTTATACAAATAGAAATTTGGATGTCCTTTCTTAGCATAACTTAATGCTTAATAGTATTTTCATATGCATATGCATCCTTTCAAATAGATAAAGTAATTCCCAAGTCAATATTCTCAACGATAGGATCATATGTTATGCTTAGAACTATACCACTAGGATTAGATTGTCCTATTTTTACATTAGCTATATAAATCTTCAATAGTAGTTACTTAACTTATTCATGATATTGTGATTACATGTTCACATCAAGTTTCCATTTAATTTTTGATATGTAAGGGTGCCAACAACATAGGATAAAACTATTTTTCCTATCATTACTTTGACAACAATAATAAAAGCACGGGGTGTTACATGGGAAGTGTGATAGTTTCTAGACGGTTGTCAATCCACTGTTTAAAGTAAAACAATGTGAGAAATAAAGGAAATCCTACTATAGTTAAAATGATTTAGGTATCTCATTCGTCTACAAAAAGAAAATTCATCCAAAATGGGCTAAGCTATGATTGAATCTAAAGGTCAGGTCACTATCAAGGTACTGATTATGGTTAGGGTGAGATTTTGGGTGGTTTTGGGTATTTGGTGGAAGTTTAGGAGCTTTGTTCTTAGTTTCTGGTAAAAGACTTAGAGACCGATGTCAGTGTAGTATGACCGATATCAGTTTAGGTTAACCAGTGATGGTTGTGGGTAACTAGCATCGGTATGGTCGGGGTATAGGAAACTCAATAAAAATTGGCTAGGTGATAGATATGAGATTAGATGAAGATGGAAGGGAAATGGCAAGATTCGTATGGATCCTGGATATGCATAGGAATGATTAAGATTTGGGTATGGGTAGTGTAAGGGTGTGGATAAAAATATGGTCAAGTTTGCATGGAGGTAGATGATGAGGGAATGGAAATGAGGGAAAAATCTAATAACAGATGTAAAAGGATATACAAAATGATCAATAGATGAGTGCTGGTTAACAAAAATTACTGTTTGTACGAGCTTGATGCCTAGTTGGTAATGGTGGATGATCAAACGGAATGAACTTGATGTAGTGACAGCACTTCCCTGGATGCTCCCGTGAAGGAAGATGGTTGTGTGATTGCTTCAAGTACTGGCCATGGATGCTATGATGTGTATACTAATGCTAGTTCTGCTTGCATGTAGCTCTGGTTTCGTCACTTGATCTCAAAAGATGTGATTATCTCCCAGAAATGTGCTAACCTTGAAATAAGGTTGTTTTGGGGGTTAAATGGTAACGAACGGTGGTTCCGGCTTAACCGGTGGTGGTTAAGGGTAATTGGTGTCGGTTAGGGTGGGATTTCCTAGGTTTACTAAAGTAGGTAGATCCCCTTGATTTTCTGGGATCTCATTTTGTTTACCCCACGAATTAACATGGAAGATTCCTTCTAACGGGTGGGAATTTGGTTAGAAGGAATATAGCATTGATTTTTAGGGTTTGGGTAGGTCTTAGTTAGTTATGGAAACTTACTAAGAATAGGTCTTAGGGTGAGGTGGCTTGATGAGGTTGATATGTGTGCATTATCCCAATTAGGATATTTAAATAATAAATATGGTGAGGATAATGAATTAATTTAATTAAATTAATATTATAATGGGGTGAAGGGGGCCATGGATAGGTGGATGTGTTCAAGGTATTTATTTGATGAGGGACCAAGGGGAGTTTGACCTAATTTTAGTGTCTATAGTAGGTACGCAAGGTTTGGGTATCGCATCTGGGAGTGGCTTGAGAAACACAACTGGTAGTAAGACAATATCACAGACCATCGACACATATTTTAGTGGGATTTTTGTAACCCTTAGTGCGACCACCTTGGGCCCTCTTTCGACTACAGGGGTGGATCTGGTGGGTCAAGAGGAACATGACTAGGTGGATCCAGTGGATCTGGTGGAGGAAATACCAGAGGGAACTAAGGCTCTAGATCGGAAGGAAAATGGCCTCAACCACTTCCCCAAGTGTTTTTTGAGATGTTTTTTCACTTACAAAACTATGGGGGTATTGAATATTCTACAGAGCATGTTCACAAGTGTGAGTTACTATGGCATGCAAAGGGGATCACTACCCCAGAGCGAAAGGCAAGCCAATTTGTAAAAACGTTATAAGGGTGCACACATAGTTGGTATAGGAAGTATGACACCCATCAGATGGTGGTATACTACACCACATTGAATAACACCTTCCTAGAAGAGTTCCATATCCCATATTTTAAGCAAAAGAGAATCAACACTATGAAGGAGATCTAACAGGGAATGACAGAGAATGTACGAGAGTATGACACACATTTTAATACTCTCTTGTCAAAGCTATCCTATGACATTCATCCTTCTCAACATGCTCAATTGTTTGTCAGAGGATTGATAACACTATTTAGAAGGGCTCTATTACAAAAGACTTTCATAGACCCGTGTGAGGCATTGGAAGTTTCCCTATGCACTGAAGCTATTGGGAGTGTTGATACTAGTGTTTGTACTTTTCTGGAGGCTCAAATTGTTGCAATGACCAAATATTTGGAGAAAATATCTTCAAACTCAGTGCATGAGGTTTGTAGTGGTATTTGATGTACATACTATGAAGTAGAAGGACATGCAAAGGATAGTTTCCCTCAAAAGTTGGTATACACCATGGTGGTAGACTATGAGATTTACCATGGGGATCATGATGCAAGTAGATGACCTCTACTACAATGCACAATCCACAAGAATTTTTATTACTATTGGAAGATATGTACCTCTATGACCCCATGATATAAAGGATTACAGACTGATTTATCATATCCATAATGCTATTGATGTGGGTATGCACCAAACTAGCCTTGCAAGCAGTTCTAAGGATGATGATCGGCATTATGAAGGGTGTGCATATGGAGGAGTACATGGAAGAGGTTTTCGCAGAGGATTTCTTGATCACAGTAACCACAGAGGATGAAGAAGTGAGTTCCCATTAGGAACCTATTATAATTTTGGATCTACCAAGCATTACAAACGTGAGTGTCCTAATATGTTATAGTCCTCATGGTGTAGAAAGAAGAAAAAGTAAGAAGAATGTCTAGAGATTTTATGATCATATGAACCAGCAGCATCTAAAATAAAAGGGTGCTGAGATGGTGAGCATCAAGAAGTTTGATTCATAGTGGATGCTAAGAGTGGCATGTGAGTTAGGGCTAGAACCTATACTGGTGACGACACGATCAGAGGCTGCACATGCCAGGGAAATGCCAAGACAAAGTACACTAGTTTCAAGAGAGGAAGTAGTACATGGAAATTATCTAGACCCTTCTCATCAGAAGGAGGTGTAATAAGAAACTATGGACGTGATTTAAAGTTTACAAGGAGAGATCCAATGTCTAAAGGATAATTCAAAGCAGTTGGAGCAAAGGAAGAATGCCTAGGTTCCAAAGGATGACCTAGATGAGGTAAAGGAAGTATGTATGATGTTAAGGAAAGAGAATATTATTCCCTTGTAAGGAGAATTAATGAGAGAGAAGGTACAATGTGCCAGAGCAGAGAGAAAAAGGAAGGTTTTACATGCAAACCTTCCTCCTCATAGCCTCGACTATGATAAGGAGATTACTTTTAATGTAGTTGTTAATGGTATCCTCATCTACATGGGAGCAGAGGTTAATGTTCTTACCTTAGATGTCTAGCATCAGATGGGATGGCCCACATTGTAGCCATCTTTGACTATGTTGTATATGGCAAACAAGACTAAGGAAATTCCCATTAGAGTCCTAAAGGATGCAGTTATCACCATTTAAGGGACAAAATTCATTGGAGACTATGAAGTCTTGGTGCTCGCCGAGGTAGATAGCTTTACAGCATTTCTTGGGCACCCATGGTGTTACAAGAACAATGCCGGCCTATGGTTTAACAAAGGCTATATCATCTTTGAGAACAAGGAAGAAAGAGTGATCATCCCTTTGACAGATGGGAATTCAGTGCCCTATACCAAGCCCTTAGGAGAAGAATTCCTTGATAAAATCTTTGTGCGCTCCATCAGAGATCCTGAGATAATTCACCCCATGGAGGGAGTTATCCAAGTTGAAGATGATCAGTCCTTGAGTTATACCACTAGTGTGGCATGTGAAAATTGGGTGCATGGGACTTATGAGTTGATAGGAAGACAATTAAGATAATCTGTAACAAGAGTGACAAAGGCATGCTCATTCAAGAACCTAAGAGGAAAGAAGTTTCTAGGTTACTTTAGAGGGGTATACCCTAAAATTTTCATGCAGGAAATGGAAGCTCAATGGAAAAATCGGGACGAGAGAAAAGGAATGCTCGATTACAACCTACTTAGAACTGCATCATGCTGGTGGGATACACATTGGGAGAACCTCCTAGAGTGGTGGGAGGTAAGAATCATATTTTTTGTAAGGTTCTCTAGAAGCAACGCACCCACGGTCATACAATACTACCATGGTAAAGAGACTGCTTCATTTCATATCCAAGTATGTGAGAAGGCCTGTATAGGAAACACAAAAGTGTTTCCACCTTTGCTATGGGTGCATAAGTGTTTCACCGCTTTCTTTATGTTTTAGAATGTGATGAAACAAATAAGGGTAGGGGCAAAGGAGGAATACATGTTGTGTTGGTTTGGAGGTTAATGCATGTGTGTTGACTTCTCAATCCAATGCTGACTGTGAGAGCTTCCTTTTCACTGAGAGGAACTACCTAAAATAGAAACCAAGACCACCAAAGAAGAGTTAAACAACATATGATGGTGGACTTCCTAGCGTATGCTAGATCTGGGAAGTATGATACTCCCTAGAAGGTTGTCAATCCACTGTTTTATAAAACAGATATGAAACAATTGAAATACGTACATAAATGAATTTAGTGCTAGTATTATAATTTGGGTACCTTAGATCACTATTAGCGTCAATCTAATTAAATACTAAAAACTATGTATGTTAAGGTCTTCAGGTCAGGTTACAGGTTGTTCAGGTGGTTTGCAGGTCACAGACAGGGTTTTAATAGGGTTGGATGAGGTGTTTGGGTTATCTTTGGTAGGTGGGTGGTTACTAGTTTACATAGTATTGGAAAATACAGAGACCGTCGTCGGTTGAGGTATGACCGATCATGCTTAGGACGAACCGACGATGGTTATGGGTAATTGGCGTTGGTAGAGGTGGGCTGATAAGATTTCCTAAGATTTTCTAATGGGGTTTGAGATGAGGTTAGATAGAGATAATAGAGGATATAACAAGGTATGTCAGGATCTTGGAGACACTCATAAATATATAGAGGTCAGGTATTAATGGTTTTATGGTATGGGTGAAGGAATGATTGGGTTTGTAGGAAAATAAATGGTAGAAGAATGAAGGTGCAAGTGGAAACTAATAACAACAATAGAAGAACCTAATAGACTAAAGTGGAAATAGATGATGCAGGTAAAAGGTATACTTACTGGTGTTACATGTCCAATAGCTATGTGGTGATGATGATCAGTTGGTGGGATGGAGCTTGGTGAAATAATGATGCTTCCCAGAATGTCACCATGAATGTGATGCTTCTGGATCTGACGTGGTGCTGGCTATGGATGTTTGTAGGTGTGAAAAGGCTCTGGTTCTGCTTGCATGCAGTTATCTTCTTGTCTCCTTGATATTAGAATCTACGAACCCCAAAAATAAGGTTGCTAAAGTGAATAAATGGTAACTGATAATGGTTCCTGGTTGACTGACGTCGGTTTTGGGATGACCGACATAAGTTAAGGTGGGATTCCCTAGGTTTACTAAAAATGGTAGATCTCACATCATTTGGGTTAGGTTCGTTCCTTTTTCTACTGATCACAATGGGCGTTACATTTTTATGAGTGGGAAGATGGTTAGAGGAATAATAGGCCTTGATTTTTTAGGTTTGGACCAAGTCTTACTCATTTATGGTAACATGCTATGAATAAGTCTATGGTGAGGTGTCTAGGTGAGGTGTTTATTTATTTAATTAAAGTAATTAAATTAATAATGGGTTGAGGATGGGTATTAATTTAATTGTAAGTAATTAAATTAATATTAATGTGGGGTATAAAGGTCATGGTTAGGTGAATGTGTGTAAGTTGGTTATTCAAAAAGGGACCAAGGGGAGTGTGACCCATTTTTGATGTCTACATTTTGCCCCTGTTTGTCGTGTGGCTTGTATTGGTAAGTGATGCTAACAAAAATAGGAAATGATTGTGTTGAGTGTACGTGAAGGTGGTGTTGTCCCAAGTGTGGGTGAAGGTAACCCCCCTCAAACTAGGAACCAATGAGGTGAGAGACAGAAGCGGTGAGTGGTTTGATAAAATGAGTAGGTGGGAAAATGAAGATCATTGGGCACATTGGGTAAAGGTTAAAGGCCAAGTCAGGAAAATGGGCCAGGGGAAAAGGTAGTGGTAGTTGAATGCATGCACATGTTGGAAACTATGGCACGGTACTAGGTTGAGAAGCCTATAAACTTTACGTCGGCTAAGGTCAATAGGTCTATCTTAACAGGGTTAAAGTGAGTCTGGTATCCAAGGTATAGGATATGGCAAAAACACAATAGAGGTCAGGTGCAAGAATGTTAAGGTATGTTCTGGTACACCAAAGTTTAGGTCAAGAAAAATAACATGACAATAGGTAATGTAAGGTCAGTAGGCCAAACAACACAGGTAACCACGTTGCAAGGTACACCGAGCAAAAAGGGTCAAAGTTCACTAAAAGTGGTTCAGGTCAAGGTAGATAGGTAACAACATGGATAAGGCCAAGGTATAGGTAAAATAACAACTCCTAAGACACATCAAAGGCAATGCAGGGGTAGGTGGGGTTTTTAGGTTTGGTTCACTGGGTGTCTGTGATGATAAAAAGGTGTGTTGACACAAATGGGGGTAGGAAAAAGGTAGTTTAACAAGGCCAAATAGTTAGCAGAGTGGATTGATGTTGGTTAGAGGGTGACTGACATTGATTAGCAAGGGCATAAAGAGGACTAACGTTGGTCAGGTCGGGGTGGGTTTATAAAACAAAAATTTCCATATTTTTCAGAATCATTGTTGTATTGTACCATTGGAGAAAATGATAGATTTGTGTGACTTTTCAACACTTGACGAAAGGAAAGGACAAGGCATTATACTTAGTTTAGGTGGAGAGATTTGATTAGTGAGAGGAGCTAGGTAGATAAGTCCATGGGATCAGGGGGATTTATTTGATTGGTGGAGAGATTTAAGGTAGATTTCAACATGGCGGAGGTGGAAGAGGGGTCAGGTGGACCATCGGCGTAGCAGCCAGACATGCCTCCATAGAGACGGCACCACGATGAGGTAAGATTAGATCCCGTTCCATGTTGATTAGGTGATTTGGTTTGTAGAAATCAGGTTTGGGTAGAAGTGGGTTTGGTGGGGAAATTAAATTTGAATTTGGGAAGAAAAATGGGTGAAATAGGAATGTATGAGGGTGTTATTATGTGAATGAAGGTGGGGGAGGGGTTGAGGGGGATGTGGGTAGGAATGGGTGGGTAGTTAGGGGGAAATGGGGGATTTTGAGAGGAATAGGGCAGGGGTTTCATGGATTTTCTCTGTGAAAGTGATTGAGGTCGGTCAAGGGTTGGCCGACATCAGCGGGAGTTAGCCGACATCATTCGGGGATGGGGTGACCGATGCTGGTTTTGGGAGACCGGTGCCAGCTAAGGAGAACTGATGTCAATCATCATTGAGAGTAAAATTTGCTAGGAGATGAGTAAGGGTGGTTGGGTGAGATAAAAAGGTAATGTTGAATGAAAATAGGTGGGGTAATAGTTATAGGTGGGGGGTCAAGGGTGAATGCATGTATGGTCAAGGTTTTTAATAATGTGATGGTTTATTGGATGTAGGTGAGGGACCAGTTACAAATGTGTGATAGGGTATCTCCCCTATTAGTAGCAGTGTGTAGGAGTGCTATAGTGGAGGAGTGGCAGCATGTGACTGAGGTAGGCTGAATCGGGGTTAGACGCTACTGACATGTAGTTCAGGAGCCAAGTTTGATGGTCGTCCTCATTGATAGATGGGATTCAACGACCAAAACATTCCACTTACCGACAGGTGAGATGACCATCACCTTGGAGGATGTGTATATGATCCTATGACTACCGATAGTAGGGATGCAGTTGTATTTGATTTCTTCAGAGGCATTTAAGGAGCTGATACTGAAAGTATTTGGTGAGGGGCTGACAGAGTTGAGATTCCATAGCACCAACATGAGTTATGGAGATATGTACCGAGCCCATCCAGAGGAGATGAGGTTAGTAGTGTTGATAATGGAGGTAGTGTGTTGTTTTACACTGCCAGATGTAGAGGGTGGGAGATTCCTACGATCATTAATGGGGGTTCTACACGATATGATGGAGGCTAGGACCTGGTTTTCCTAGGAACTAGAATTTTTGGTGCAGTTTTATAGAGATTTGTGGGCCTATGGGTGATTGCGGCGGTTCAACCTATGTTGCACCTTCTTACTACATTGTTAGGATTATAAGCACATCATGTGTGTGCATCCAGTAGGCATGCCCTGACTTGATGTGTTCGAGCTGGGTTTTATGCAGGTGGGTTACAGGTGATGGGTACTTGTGATTGGAGAGTGCGAGCTACAAGGGCTACACATGATGTAGCCTATTATAGGTGTTTACTGGAGGGGTTGTCTAGTGTGGACATAATTTGAAGGCCTTATGTTGGCTTCCCTTCATACATGCAGATGGCCATAGAGCAGGATGGATTACAGCTGGTGGGATGGATAGAGGGACATCATGCTAGCAAGCACGAGATGATCCCCATTGACAGGGTTAGGAGATAGTTAGGACTGCTATAGAATATACCACCACCATTTCCACAATATAGGAGGGACAATGTGGAGAGGCCTATGCCTCTACTACAGCTGACAGTACCTACAGGGTAGGAGGAATAGGTGGTATACCAGTGGATTGATGATGCCAGAGTGATTGACAGGTACAGATAGTGGTGGGAAACACAACTGCGAGTAGTACCACCAAGGCCAGGGTAGCCAGACCTAGTGACCATCACTGTTCAGAGAGATGCCCTAAAGGGGAAGGTGGAGACTCTAGTCACATAGTTGGGGATAGTGTAGGGAAAGCTAATAGGGTCAGAGGAACATGTTTCCACATTACAGGAACATGTTATAGGGATGTAGGTCTAGTTGTCCACTACATAAACACAGATTGTGGCCCTACAGGCCCAGGTATAAGCACAGGCACCCGTAGAGGCTCAGGGATAGGTACCCACATAGGCCCAGGGATAGGGTCCCATTTTACAAAAAAGGGTGGGATAGGGTCCCTCAGTATAGGAAAAAGCATAGGGACAGGGTCCCTCAGTATAGGAAAAAGCATAGGGACAGGGTCCCTCAGTACATGCACAAGCATAGGGACAAGGTCCCTCATTACAGGTACTAGCAGGACAGGGTCCTGAGAGATAGGTACAAGGGTCAAGACCGAAAGTGCCTCCACAAACCATACCAATGGCTAGGTTTAGGGAATCCCTGGGTGAGGCACAATACTATTAGGACCACTTGATGGCTGTAGGGATATATGTCCCATCTTATACTGAGTATAGAGTATAGCAAGCTTTGGGTGAGTGGACCAAGTCAGGTACATTCACATTGTAGAGAGTACATGGGGCTGATGAGCGTCAGGATAGGGTCAGGGTGAGGTTACTAGTGTATGGAGGCTAGCTCTAAGTGAGGGGCCATCAGAGGTTAGATTGAGGCCTATGATGGGTGGTGAGATGCTAGCGAGATACCGCATAGTAGCAGAGGAGGAGGAGACATGTGAGACATACATGGAGGATATAAGATAGGGAGATGCCTAATTTTTGCATGTACATATACATACATACATACACGAAATATATATATATATATATATATATATATATATATTTCGTGTATTTTGAGATATACCAGCCTATGTGCCAAAGAGAGCGAGAATGTATATGAGAATTTTTTGAGATTTTTGATCATATACTGGCCTGCGTGCCAAAGATGGTGGGGATGTACATGAGTGTTGTTGAGATACTTATATTTCTTTGTATGCATGTACACATGTATGTATGCATAGAATTTCCGATCTATAGATGATGGTATTTATAGCATTGATGGTGTATTTTATTTTAATTTCTTTTATTATGTGAGTTTGTGATGGAAACTAGGTGGATTAGGCATGATGGAGTCAAGTCAATTTAGGAATGATGGAGTCAGGTCGGTGCAGGTGTGATTGAGTTAAGTCAATTTAGGCATTGTGGAGTTTGGTCGATTTACGCATGATTGAGTTTGGTGGTTTAGGCATGTTGGAGTCAGGTTGGTTTAGGCATAATTGAGTTAGGCTGGTTCAGGTATGGTGGTGTCAGGTTGGTTTAGGCATGATGGATTATGGTCAGTGTAGGCATGATTGAGTTTTGTTGATTTAGGCATGGTGGAGTCAAGTTGGATAAAAAATGGATGTGTGTGGTGGATTTAATTCTGATTTAATGTCTAAGTTGTTGGTAGTATGGGAGAGAAATGGTGATGTATAAATGTTATGGCTTGAATTCCTAAATATTTGCTATATGTGGAAACATGAAATGATAAATTGGTGATTTGATGATGTGGTCAAAATGTGTATTAATTGATTCTTGTTGGGTTTAATTTCCAGCTATTAATACAAAATGGAAACTAAGGTAGAATACAAATAGGAAAGTGGAAAAGGGGAATTGGTTAGGGTAAAGAGTGGCCAAGCTAACCTCTAAGGACCTCATGCCCTTGAAGTACTACCTACATAGCCTCATTGAAAAGGAACCTCAGGCCGATGTAGTTCTCCCATAAGCTAAGGAAGATTATGATGAAGTGGAGGAATGGGTTAGTAGGTGTTAGGAAGGGTTGAATTAAGGTCATAGGCATGTTTGAGTTGTTTTAAATATAGGTGTCAATGATCTGGTCCTATATAGGATAATCAATAGGTACTGAGGAATGTGAATGGTAAGAGGTAGAAAAAGAGTTTATTAATTGAGAATATCCTTAATGAGTCGACCATACCCTAGATGGGATAATGATTGTAAGACCCTAAAGGCCTTGCATAATGGAATATTCTAAGGGTGAAGAAATTCACATAATCATAAAATATCACGGTTGTGGCAAGTCCCTTGAGTAAAGAGGAAATTGGGATTAAAAAGGCAATGAGGTGAGAATGGGTGGTTTAGCATAACCTAGGATAAAAAATAGGCAAGTCCATGACAAAAATTTCATCATTTTCTTGATATTTTTTATATTTTAATATACTGATCAATGCAGGAAATCTATATAGGATGAGTATAGTATCTCCTTGAGGTATTTACAAAGTTGATCGATGTGGGAAGCTTCTAGATATTTTTATCATATTTTTGAAATGATTTTATATAGTTGTCCTTCAAGGGATCACTCTATTTATGGAACTAGAAATAGAGTGAAGAGATGTCCCTTTTGAGGGAGTCATCTTTTACTAGAACTTTGATTCAAGGAGTTGTATCCTTTTTTTTTGGACATTTAAGTCATGGACAAGACTATAGAGGAAGATTAGGTTTTTGTTTAGAAGACAAGACCATAACACACAAAGGTTAAATTTGAAAGAGATGGTTTCGAGTGATGAACGACTATGTGATTCCATCTTGAAGAAGATGAAAAGTATCCATAAGAATCATGCTATGAGTAGAGCCATGGTACTCATATTCAAGACAAGGTTGAAAGGTTACGGGTAATCACATGATTCTTTTTTAGTTGTGGATGCTCAAAATGGGTAATATGAAAGGTGGGAAACACTCAAGGGATGAGTGATCAATTGACATAAAGTGATATAGAACTTGATGTCAACAATAACATGGTCAAAGATGCAAGGCATTGAGAGAGATCAGGTTCAATGGTTTACCTTCGAGTGAAGATAAATGATAAGCACCTGATCCATAGACGTGGGTAATGATATAGGGTCCAAGCCCAGCAATTAGGAGAAAATTTTACCCCACTTACTTTTCTCCTCTTTGGTTACATGTTGATTTTCCTTCAGGATGAGGTCACCAACCCTAAAAGGTTCGTTCATGAACACATTTGTCATATGAACGTTTGATACATTTTTGGTAGATTTGGAGATGGTCAAGAGCATTAAGATGATGTTCATCTAATAACTCAAGTTGTGCCTAACATGATCTTAGTGAAATATTTTCATTCATAATTGAGCATTTCTTGTAGTGATATGCAAAGAGATGGAATCTGGACTTTGACAGGTAAGATATGTCCTAGCAGTACCGTAGACTAGAGAAAAAGGTGTGGTAGAATTCGAAGTGTGAATGCTAGTGGTGATACATCCCACAAGGTGAAAGGAATGTGCGTATGTTAATCCTTCCCAATATCATCGACTACCCTTATAAGGATTTTTTTCAAGGTTTTATTGGTTGATTCAACTTAACCATTGGTTTGCGAGTAATAAGGTGATGAGAAACTGAGCTAGATGCCAAAAGTGTCACATAGTTTGTGTAGGGTTTTGTTTATGAATTACTTTCCAATATCAATGATGAGGCAGTGAGGAACACCAAAGCAAAAAATGATGTGATGGTTTATGAATTAACATATTTTCTTGGCTTTTTTACAAATGAGGGGAATGGCCTCTACCCATTTAGTGTAATATTCAGTGGTAGTTATGATCCATTGGTGGCATTGTGAAGAATGGGGAATGATCTCATTGATAAGATCTAAACCCCATTGAGAGAAAGGCCAAAGGTCTCGTGTGAACTTGTAAGGCATGACTAGGGATGTGATGAAGATTAGAATGTTGTTGGAATTTCACACAACGTTTGACATAATCATAATAATCACAGTTTAAGGTTTTCCAATAATAGCTAAGGAAAAGAATGAATTTTGCAATAGCTAAAAAACTAAAGTGACCTCCAAAAATTCCATCGTGGACTTCCTTAATGGTGTAGGGAATTTTAGAACTAGTAAGGCATCGTAAGAGAATACTATTGAAGCCACACTTATAAATAAGATCACCCATGATGACATAATGAGAGACACTTTTAAGAAAGGCACGTTGTCCATTACGAGTGAGATCAGTGGTTAGAATGGAAAGGGAAAGATAGTCTGCATAATGCTTATACCAAAGGTCATGTGGGTTAGGTGTAACGGTTCCGATGGAGTAGACCTTAAGAGGTAAATAAGATGTTGATTTTAGCCTTTATATTGTGACAAAGATTTTAGAGTCAGTGGGTGAAGCAAGTATCTGAGAAGCCAAATAGGCCATGGTATCTACAAATTTATTGGTAGATCGTGGGGTGGTTTGAAGTGCGTAATGGTCAAAGGTGCAAAATTATGTCTACGTGATGCTTATACTTTTGATGTATCTCATTACAAAACTAGTATATACCATTGAATTGGTTTATAACCAGCTGAGAATCAACAAAGATATTGATTGACTTAACATCTATAACATAAGTAGCCTGGAGACCCAATACAAGTGCTTCATATTCAGAAATATTTTTGGTACAATAATAATTGAGTTTTGAAGACAAACACATAGGTTCACCATCAAGAGGAATGAGGATAACATTAGCCCCACCCGCACATTGACACTTAGAGCCATCAAAGAAGAGTGTTATTTGGTAAGTGGGTTTTTCTAAGGAGAGGGTAGCTATAGACGCATATGAGAAATCAAAGTTAGATGGTTGATTCCTAGAAATAGGTGCATCAGCCAGTTGTTCAGCAATAGCTTGGCCCTTGATGGAGTTTTGATGAATGAATTCAAGGTCAAGGTTGGCAAGAATCATAAGCCACCGTGTGGCACATTAATGTTGATAGGGTTTGGCATACATATAGTGTAAGGGGTAAATATTAGTAATGATGAAGGATTTGTGATTGAGTAGGTAATGGTGGAGTTTTGTGGTGATGAAATCTAAGTCTAAGAAGAGTTTTTCGGTGTGATTGTATCTAGTTTGGTAGTCCAAATGGGTATAAATTATTTAATAAACCACTTTCTCTCAGTGTTGGTCATCACGATGAGAAAGCATGACACCTAAAGAATGGTCAGTGGCGGAAATATATAGAAAAAAGGGTTGGTCATCTTTAGGAGGAATGAGAACTGGTGGTTGAAGAAGGTAGTTTTTTAAGGCTTCAAAGGCTTTATGGCATTTATCATCCCATTTGAATGAGACGTCTTTCTTGAGAAGATGATGAAATGGTTGATAGTGGTCAGAGAGCTGCGAGATAAATTGATGAATGGACTGTAACTTACCTTGTAGGCTTTGCAGTTTATAGATATTAGTAGGTGGAGGCATTTTTAGAATAGACTTGACTTTAGTAGGATCGAATTCTATTCCACACAAAGAAATGATGAAACCTAGGAGTTTTCCAGAAAGTACTGCAAAGACACACTTCTTTGGTCGAAGGAAAACACAATACTTAATGAGGCAATCAAAGATGACCTTAAGAATGGTCAAGTGTTCAGTTCGGTGTTTGGATTTGGCAAGAATATCATCTACGCAATCTTCCAATATGCGATACATGATGTCAGGGAAAATGTAATTCATGGCTCGTTGGTATGTAACGCTGAAATTTTAAGGCTAAAAGGCATGACCCGATAGTAGAAAGTCCCCCAAGGAGTGAGGAAGGAAGTCTTGTGTTGATATTCTGGAGCTAGTAATATTTTATTGTAACTCAAGAAACCATCCATGAGTGATAGCATTTCATGGCCAATGGTGAGATCAACTATTTTGGTCAATGCCTGGTAGGGTAAAATCATCTTTGGGACAGACTAGGTTAAGGTCATCGAAGTCTGTGCAAATGCAAAGTCCCCTTGTCACCTTTGTGACAGGAATAATGTTATAAATCCATTAGGCATAGTCAATGGGTAGGATGAAGGAATCTAAGAGACGGCATTGAAGCTCTTATTTGACTAGAAGAGCAATGTGAGGATGCATTTTATGTAGTTTTTATTTGATGGGTTTGACATCAGGAATGGTTACAATATTGTGTACCACAATTTTTGGGTCGATACTAGGCATATCGGCATAGGACTAGGAAAAAGTGTTGTTATGGTCTCGAAGGAAAGAGGTAAAAGCTTCTTATTCAGTAGCATCTAAAGATTGGCCTATCTTTAGAATGTGCGGGTCATCCTGAGTGTGAATATTGATCTCAAAGGTCAATTCATTCAACATGGTTTACATCTTATAAGGTAATGACCAGTGAATATAAGAATCTTCCATACCTAGTTAGGCAAGGATGGACTCATCATCCTAACATTGAGTGACATTAATAGATGGTGTATCATCGTTGATCATGTCATGATATAGGAATGAGAGAGAAGAGGGATCCTTGTCATCATATTGATAGGTCAGGGGTCCCAGAGAAATAGTGTTTATGGAAAAAAAAGTTAGGAGGAATAGATTTGGGATCTATGGACTCCATAGGGGAAGATGGCGACGTGGGTGAATGAGGTGGGGAAGGTTTATCTTCTTGAATGAGGTTGATGTGAGGCTTTTTGGGAGGTAATGCGTCAAAGCCAATATTGCTATGGTAATTGTGTTTGCAAGTGGTACATGAGATGACAGTATGGCTTCCCTATTCGTAAAAGCCAAATCCAAATCCTTTCCACACGCACCAGTGGAGGAAAGTGTGAGGGAAGTGGTGGTTAGTGAGGGAGGGTAGGTTGGATTAAAATGGTTGTGTTTGGGATGGAGGTTTTGTTTTATAAGTGGTGATGTTAAGTCCCCCATGCATTAAATTATTGTGAAGGTGGGGAGGACCATAAGGAAAAACCTTACCTACGTGGTAGTCATAACCATGGTGTTGACGGAGGTTTCCATACTCTTGCATGGAGTGAGGAACGTGTCAATGTTGTATAAGCGGTACTCTCATAGAGTGAGGCATTACAAAACACCCTCTAAGTGATCAGTGGTCAATATGTGGGTAGCAGGGATAGACCAATCGCTAGTTGATTGGGAATCAAGTGAGTTAGTGGTAGACGCTGTGGTGGCGATAGGGATAGCAGGGTTAGATGTGTGAGAGGTGGTGGCAGTCTCGACAGAGGGGCTTATGGATGAAGGTGAAGTAGGGATAGTGACAGATTGCTTGACTGGGAAAAATACATCAATTGGATAGTAAAACATGTTATAGGTCTTGAAAGGAGATGGGTCAGCTAGGATGGTGTAGTTATGTCCCTCGTGTTCAAATTTTAGGTAGTGGTGTAAAGTTAAAGGGACACAACATATGGCATGGATCTAAGGTTGGCTAAGCAACAATTTATACTCAAACTCTCCTTATAGGATGTAGAATAGTTCCGGGACCATGCGGGGACCTACGCGGACATGGAGAATGATGGTACCCAGGGTAGAGGTCATAAAATCATTAAAGCAGCGGAGCATGACTGGGTTACCATGCATGCTATTAGCAGGTATGCGCATTTGGTTGTATGCATGGGAAGAGATGATGTTAATACTACCACCACCATCGATCATAATGAATTGTATGCATATATTATTGATGTGGACAAAGATGAAAAGATGGGATCAAGGTCCTCTGATTGGAAGGGAACAATCTCTTCATCTGAAAAGCTGAGGGAGACTACTTGGTGAGTAGGTGAAGGTGTAGAGGAAGGAGACAACTTAGTGAGAGAGGCCATGTGATGAGGGGTAATGAGGGAGGCTACGGGCATGGGGTCATTTGGTAAAACCTTAATAGATTGAAGGATCTCCATGAGGGCTTAGCAATGTGACTCAGAGGTTTGGATGAGGTCATATAAAGACATTTTGAGGGAGGATTGGTAAAAATAATTTAGCATTGTGTGTTCTGTGATCCCATTAGAAATAGGATACACGAGACCTCGAATGGTGACTTTGGGTGTGGGTTTAGATGGTATGTGGGGTATAGGGTTGGTTGATGGGCTAGCCACCTTTTCTTTGCCCTTGTCTTTCTGAGCACGGGTGGTAACATGAACCATGTTACTATGAGGGGAGGTGGATGAAGAGGGTGTGTCATGAAAGGTATAACAACATGAGGGGAAAAATCCTACTGGGGGATAAGATCCTTGTGAAATGAGTAGGGTGCATTGGCATTTGGGTGGTGGTTTGGCCAACTCTCTTATACAGACCATGTTGATCTCAAATTTTGGGGGTGGATAAAAGGGTTGTGGGGGTGGAGATATTGGTCACTAAGTGGGTAATGGATGAATGGGGGGATTGGCAAAGGTGGAGTGGGGTCCTCATCCAGAAGATTGTCATCGTTGAAATCATGTTCAAGAGGAAAAAGTTGGATAAGAACGATCTTCAAGGCCTTACAATTTTAAACATCATGTCCTGGCACATTATGATAGGCACAAATCTTGGTCTCATCAAACCCTTTTGGTTTGGATTTGAGAGGAGAATAAGGTCGAAGCGCTGGTAATTTGATGATAGAAGTATCTAAGAGATTGGTTAAAATCTTAGCATAGGACCCTGCTAATGGGTCACAATGAGAGGTGAGTGTGGATTTGGGTACAAGTGTTGTTGATTGTGGAGGAAGAGGATTTATAGGATGAGGAATTGGTTGGTCCACTAGTTTGGTATGTGGAGTAGTCTTAGGTCTTTCTGGCATCTATTTGGATAAAGGAGGGGTAGAAGAGTTGGTGATGGAAAGTTTGATTGGTTTGACTACTCTATTGGAGGGTAGAGGATTCTTATCTTTAGGTTGCATATTCTTGGGTAAAGGTGATATGTGAGTACGGGATGTAGAGGGAAAAGTAAATGGTGGAAGAGGAGGGTTACCCATGGGGGCAACTAAATTGTGGTAGTGGTGGTTGGTAGAGGTTAGGTAGAAGGTGTGAGTTGGAGAGATGAGAGTGTCATGGGTAGTGAAGAATTTATGGAAAGTAGTGGTGGTATGGGTGGTAAGAAGGTCATGGGTGACAACGGGGTTTGTGTGAATTATTTGGGAATGTTAGAGGGCCATGATGAGGAGGTGAGCTACTGTGTTCTTTCTTTACTGGTGAAATTAAGTTGTTTGGTCAGGGTAGAGGGGTGAGGTCCTAGGATTGACATAAGGAGTAAAGGTGATAATGATGTGGTAGACGAGGTTAGTGTATGAGGTCTAGAAGGTGGGGGCTTCCTTTTAGGGGTAGGAATAAGCTTAGTGTTGGTCTAGGAAGATACAACTAAGTCTAATCTGATAGGTGGGTGAGTAAGGTTTGATGTCGGCATGACCCCTTAAGTAGTGATGGTTTTAGGAAAGGGAGATGATATAGGTGTGGGTAGGTGTTTAGGTGTAAGTGTGTGTTGGGTTTTGGGTGATGACATAGAAGATGTTCCAACAGCCATGGTTGTGTTTGGTTTAGTTTTTTGAAACACTTTTATATAGATTGTGGAGGTGTCAGTGAGTGACAGCTGCATTTGGTTTGAAGCAGGAATTAGAAGGAGTCCCCAAAGTAAGGCTCTATCAACATATTCCAGGTGATTGTCCAAGTGTGAAAATTTTACTACTGTAGGCGGGGTCTATGTGGATCGAGTATAAATCCCCGTAAATCTCATTTTAGAAATAAGGAAATGGCTAGCTTCAGACTCTGTAGGTAAGAGAGCTGAAAGCTGATGAGCAGGATCTTGGGGGTTTGATGGAGAATGGTCATCTAAGGGTAATGGTGTTTTTATAGGATCCTTTATAGGTAGAGGAGATAATGGCCTAGATGAGGTGGACTCTCCATGTGGTGGTGTACAGAGTAGACACGTGTCCCCTTTGAGTGGTAAAGGTGCTACTGATGACTGCTCGGTAATTTGAGGGGTTAAAAGTAGAGTGCTAATTATGGGATCTTTCAAGGGTGAAGGAGAAAAAGAACAAGGTTCCTCTTTGGGTGGAGGAGTAGATGAAATAGGATCCTATGTAGGTAGGGGAGTTTGGTATAATATTTTATCTATAGAAGGAACATGGGGAAATTGGGAAGCAATTGGTATGTCATCGAAAATAACGTGGACCTCTAGGACATTGCTATCATTGGTTTAAGTATCACCAATTTGGTTGGATGATAGAGCATGATTAGGGAATGGATTTTTGAAGATATGTAGGTTTTGGTTAGTAGGTGCATTGGGGTTATCCAAGACTAGATCTCTGTTATCTAACATTTCTAGGAAAATATTCTTAAAAGTGATGCAGTTACCATTGCTATGACCTTTGACATGATGATAGTTGTAAAATTCATGTTCCTTATACCACGCGGGCATGGGGTGATCAGTGTAAAAAATAGTGTGTGGTTTTATAGGTGGAAGGGTAATGACACCATCCTTAATAATATTTTCCAAAATAGAAGAATAAGGTTCTCTTATTGGAGTGTACTTTTGTTGTTCTCGTCCTAACTGGAAAGCTTGGATGGGAGAGAGATTAGAAGAAGGTTTTTCTTGGTTTGATGGGTGAGAGGGTCCAACTTTGAGAACTACGATGTTGGAAGATCCTTTAGGCTTTGAATAGTTATTCTGGGGTTTCAAAGATGAAGAAGCATCATTTGATTTTAAAACAATGTTCTTGTTACGTAGCTGAATCTTCTTTTCTTCGATAGTATGAATCTCCAATTTTCATGCCATGGTGAATGCCTCATCAAAGGTGTGAAAGGTATGTACTTCTAGGTTTGGAAAAATGTGTCTAGCGTAAGCCCAGGTAAACAAATCTATGAGCTCAGTTTGAGTTAATTGAAATGTGAGTTGGTTAATTAGGCTATGTCAATGAGTGACAAAGTTAGTGATAAACACATCGTCATACTATCATGTGGAGTAAAGATCAGTCATGGTGACTTTCTTGACAACGTTGATTAAGAAGTGTTCTAAGAAGGCTTGGGCTACTTGATTAAATGAGTAGATGGAATGTCTGGGTAGCCCATTGTACCATTTTAATGTAGATCTTGTGAGGTACATCAGGAAGGTTCATAGGAGCAAAGCATCATCATAGGAAATTAGGTAGCATCCATGCTTGAAAGACCAAAAATGTTGTTGCGGGTCTTCTTTACTATTGAAGTGGTTGAATTTTAGCATTTCCCAATGTACAAGGTATGGGTGAATAGGAATGGACAGATGAATGGGATCATTACAAATTTCATCATATGTGAGATAATTGCATTAGCTAGAAACTGATGCTTCTAGTGTCTGCATCCTTTCCATCATTAATTTGATGAGGTCATTAGTGGGTTGTGATGGAAGGGAACCTCCTCTGGTGTAAGAGGGCTAGTATTGAATATGTGATGTGGGTGGCATTCCATTGTATAGCAGATGCTGAATAGGAAGGTTGAGAATAGGGGACCGACATAGAGGGTATATATCCAAAATGAATGATCAGACGAGATAGGGGGTTATTGATAATATGTATATGTAGGTGAGGTAGTCACAATGACTTGAGTAGCAATTGGGGGCAGAGACTACAGGATGGAGAGGACAAGATTCTGGAATGCGAGTAAGGGTCACTGACACCACGGGCGGTTGATTGTATGCATTGGGTATCTATGAGATAATGGGTGTGGATGGGGTTATGGTCTGGGTGGTTAGATGAAGGAATAACAGATACTACAGGTGTGACAGTGATACTGTAGTTGTAGTGGTAATAACGTGCGTATGGGGCCTAGCTACGAAACCACTAGGGGTAAAGAAGGTGAAGGTAATGCTAAAATAGTAGGGGTTGATGTAGAAGTGCGGATAAGGGTAGGAGAGATGGATACAAGCATGCCATATATAAACTAGCTTGAGGAGTCCCAAGTGGAAGAGTGGGAAAGGTAGAATTGTAAGGCTATGGGATTTTGATCGAGGAGTTGTGTGAACTCCTCATCACCTACAACAATGGTGGTAGGTAGGGTTAGATCCATGGGTGACAGGATAAAGAGTGGTGAAGGACTAGGTGGGAGTGGTTGACAACTAGCGTAGAATATAAGATCATTAGCTTGGTTGCGAGTCAACACCATGTGAATGAATGTATATCAGGTGATGTTGTAGCCTGCAGATGACACAGAAAGTAGTAGCAACAAGAATATAGGTTTTTATAGGTATATTTGAGTAATGTATCATTTGATAATCAGCACAGGGTAAGTAATGCCGGTTATGGATGACCAATGACGGTTTAGGTGTAACTGAGGCCAGTTACTGTGAGAAAAGAACAGTTTAACCAAAAGGGGTAAAAACTAATGAATGTCAGATAGGTAAGCTGTATGATGATTGTTTATGAGAATACAGAGAGTATAGAGACTCAAAAAAACTCAAAATAGTGAAGAATATGAGAATAGGTGTCCCTTGGGTAAGTTAACCAAAAGGACAGGGAACTAACGGTGGTTAGGTAGAACCAATGACAGTGAGGTGTAAACCAATGCCGACAGATAAAACGATGTTGGTTACTATGAAAATTTGAAGAATGTAGGAAAATAGATTGTTGTGAATGGAGATTAGAGGAATGATCAACCTAGAATCTTGGAGATGATATAATGAGGTCCTGACAGACTCAAAAGAAGTCAGAATACTCCAACTATGATTGTGGAGTGTGTAAGGAAAAATAATGGAAAATGGATAAGTGTATCCTCAAACCTCAAAACACACGTCAATCAAACACTAAAAAACAATGTACCCAACAAGTGATTTTAATCTGTTGACCTCATTCTGTTTAGAGGATTGAATCATGAATTTAGAGTAGAGTTTTTGGTGAGGAAGGTTTCCTACAACGAAGGATACCTAAAAGGAGAGGTTTCAGGTTATGTTATGGCAAGGATGGGCCATCCTATGAGGTAATGACTAGATAGAAGTAACCAGCTGGGTGCCCACTGTCAATCCATTGATTGTGTGATCATTGAAAGCTTCCTCCGGGTGAGATTTTGTTCAAAAAGATATGTATTTTTTCAATTTTGTGCAGTTTGGTAGAAGAAGAAGAAAGAGAGTGCTTTTCTATGATTCTTTGTGTCAAGCATCAGCTAGGCATAACTTCCAGCATATAGGTTACCCTCATTTTAATGTGAGCTAAATGCAGCATACAAGGATGAAACGCAACTGATTTTAAACCCAAATCAACAAATAACATGTGATGAAGCAAATGATGAACAGGTAGGAACGTGCTCTTTCAGTACTTATATAAATACAAGAAAGAAGAAATGGTTCATTTTAAGAACTGAAAAATAGATGTTGTTTTAGAAAATTAGAAGAAGATGTTATTACAAGGGAAAGATATTTAGTGTGAATGCGTTTAGAAAATTAAAAAATAGACAATCTTTACCTAGGAATGAAGAAAAATGCAAGAAAAATAGACAATCTTTACATACAGGAATCTTGTGCTAGTATTTTGATTTGGGTACCTCAAATCACTATCAGTTTCAATCTAATTAAATACTAAAAAATATGTAGCTCAAGATATTCAAGTCAGGTTACAGGTTGTTCAGGTGCTCTGCAAGTCATAGACAGGGTCTAAGCAGGGTTAGATGAGGTGTTTATGTTGTTTTTGATAGGTGGGTGGTTGTTGGTTTACACAGTATTGGAAAACATAGAGATCGACATCGGTCGAGGTATGACCGATCATAGTTAGGTCAAACAAACGATGGTTATGGGTAATCAGCATTGGTAGATGTGGGCTGATGAGATTCCCTAAGATTTTTTAATGGGGTTTGAGTTGAGGTTAGATAGAGATAATAAAGGATATAATAAGGTATGTGGGGATCTTGGGAACACTCAGAAAATATATAGAAGTCAGGTATTGGTAGTTTTATGGTGTGGGTGAGGGAATGATTGGGTTTATAGGAAAGTAAATGGTAGAAGAATGAGGGTGCAAGTGGAAACTAATAACAAAAATATAAGAACCTAAAAAACTAAATTGGAAATAGATGATGTAGGTAAAAAGATATATTTATTGGTGTTACATATCCACTAGCTATGTGGTGATGATGATTGGTTGGTGGGATGGAGATTAGTGCAACAATGATGCTTCCCAGAATGCCACCATGAGTGCATTGCTTCTAGATTTGTCCTGGTGTTGGATATGGATGTCTGTAGGTGTAGAAAGGATTTGGTTCTACTTGCATGCAGTTCTCTTCCTGTCTCCTTGATCTCTGAATGTGCCAACCCAAAAACAAGGTTGCTAAGGTTAATAAATGGTAACTGACAATAGATCCTGGTTAACCAACGTCGGTTAAGGTGAGATTCCCTAGGTTTACTAAAAATGGTAGATCTTGCATCATTTGGATCAGGTTTATTCCTTTATCCATGGATCACAATGGATTTTATGTTTTTATGAGTGGGAAGGTGGTTAGAGGAATAATAAACCTTGATTTTTAGGTTTGGACCAAGTCTTACTCATTTATTGAAACATGTTATGAATAGGTCTATGGTGAGGTGTCTATTTATTTAATTAAAGTAATTAAATTAATAATGGCGTGAGGATGGGTATTAATTTAATTGTAAATAATTAAATTAATATTAATGTGGGGTATAAAGGTCATGGTTAGATGAATGTGTGTAAGTTGGTTTTTCGAAAGGGGACCAAGGGGAGTGTTACCCATTTTTGGTGTCTACATTTTGCCCCTTTTTGTCACGTGGCTTGTATTGGTTAGGGATGCTGAAAAAATAGTAAATGGTTGTGTCGAGGGTACGTGAAGGTGGTGTTTCCCCAAGTGTGGGTAAAGGTAACCCCCCTCAAACTAGGAACAAATGAGGTGAGATACAGAAGCAATGAGTGGTTTGATAAAATGAGTAGGTTGGAAAATGAAGATCATTAGACACATTGGGTAAAGGTAAAAGTCCAAGTCAGGGAAATGGGCTAGGGTCAAAGGTAGTGCCAGTTGAACACACGCACATGTTGGAAACTATAGCACGGTACTAGGTTGAGAAGATTTCAAACGTTATGTCGGCTAAGGTCGATAGGTCTATCCAAATAAGGTTAAAGTGAGTCTAGTATCTAAGGTATAAGATATGGTGCAGAAACACAATAGAGATTAGGTGAAGGAACATTTAGGTATGTTCTGGTACACCAAGGTCTGGTAAGGACAAACGTCTTGGTAGTAGGAAATGTAAGGTCAGTAGGCCAAACAACATGGGTAACCACATCATAAGGTATAGAAAGAACAGAGGGTCAAATTTCACGAAAAGTGGTTCAGGTCAAGGTAGATAGGTAACGACATTGGTAAGGCAAAGGTATAGGTAAAATAATAACTCCTAAGACACAAAAAAGGTAATGTAAGGGTAGTTGGGGTTTGTATGTTTGGTTTAATAGGGGTCTGTGATGATAAAAGGGTGCGTTGGCATGAATGGGGGTAGGAAAAAGGAAGTTTAGCAAGGCCAAAGAATTAGCAAGGTGGACGATGCTAGTTAGAGAGTGACTGACGTTAGTTGGCTAAGGCACAAAGAGGATAGGCATCAGTCAAGTCGGGATGTGTTTATAAAAAAAAATTCCGTATATTTCAGAATCATTGTTGTATTGTACCGTTGGACAAAATGACAGAGTTGTGTGAATTTTTCAGTGCTTTACGAGAGGAAAGGATAGGGCATTGTACTTGGATGAGGTGGAGAGATCTGATTGGTGAGAGAAGATAGGTAGAAAGGTCCATGAGAGTGGGGGGATTTATTTGATTGGTAGAGAGATTCGAGGTATATTTCAGCATGGCAGAGATGAGAGAGGGTTTAGGTGGACCACCGATGCAGTGGCCAGAGGTGCCTCCATGGAGATAGCACCAAGAGGAGGTAATATTTGTTCCCATTATGTGTTGGTTAAGTGATTTGGTTTCTAGAAATCGAGTTTTGGTATAAGTGGGTTTGGGGGGGATTAAATTTGAATTTGGGAAGAAAAATGGGTGAAATAGGAATGTATGAGGGTGCAATTAGGTTAGTGAAGGTGGGGAAGGAGTTGAGGGGGATTTGGGTAGGATTGGGTTGGTAGTTAGGGGGAAATAGGAGATTTTGAGAGGAATAGGACGAGGGTTTCATGGATTTTCACCGTGATAGTGACCGACATTAGCCAAGGGTTGCCTAACATCAATGTGAGTTAGTTGACATCAGTCATGGTTGGGGTGTCCGATGCCAGTTTTGGGAGACTAGTGCCAGCTAAGGAGATCAGATGTCAGTCATTAGTGAGAGAAAAATGGGCTAGGAGATGAGTAAGGGTGGTTGGGTGAGAGAAAAAGGTAATGTGGAATGAAAATAGGTGGGGTAATAGTTATAGGTTGGGGATCAAGGGAGAATGTGGGTATGGTCAAGGTTTTTAATAATGTCATGGTATTTTGGATACGAGTGAGGGACTAGTAATGGATGCATGATAGGGTACCTCCCTTATTAGTAGGAATATGTGGGAGTGTGTCAGTGGAGGAATGGAAACATGTGGCCGAGGTAGGTCTGATCTGGGTTAGATGCTACCGGCATGTAGTTTGGGAGCAAAGTTTGATGGTCACCCTCATCGAAATATGGGATTTTTTGACCAACACAATCTACTTGCCGATAGGTGAGATGACCATTACCTTAGAGGATGTGTGTATAGGATCTTGCGGATTTTGATAGTAGGGATGCAGGTGTATTTTATTTCTTCAGAGGAATCTGAGGAGATGATGCTGATAGTGTTTGGTGAGGGGCTGGTGGAGTTAAGGTTCCATAGCACCAACATGAGTTATGGAGATATGTAACGAGCCCATCTGGAGGAGATGAGGTTAGTAGTTTTAATGATGGAGGTAGTATGTTGTTTTTCACTACCAAATGTAGAGGGTGGGAGATTCCCATGATCATTGATGGGAATTCTACATGATTTTATGGAGGACAAGACTTTGTTTTCCTAGGAAACCCTCTTGGTGTAGCTGTATAGAGATTTGTGGGCCTATGGATGATAACGGCGATTCAGCCTATACTACACCTTCTTACTACACTGTTGGATGTATGAGCACATCGTGTGCATGCATCCAGTAGGCATGCCCTGACTTGATGCATTTGAGCCAGGTTTTATACAAGTGGTTTAAAGGTGATAAATACCTATGATTGGAGAGCACTGAGTTGTCAGTGCTACACATGATGTATCCTATTACAGGAATTTACTGGAGGGGTTGTCCAATGTGGACATCATTTGGATGCCCTATGTTGGATTTCCTTCATATAGATAGATGTCTATGGATCTAGATGGATTATAGCTGGTGAGATGGATAGAGGGACATCATGCTGGTGAGCACGAGATGTTCCCCATAGATAGGGTTAGGAGACAGTTGGGATTTCCCTAGGATATACCTCCACCATTTCCATAGTACAAGAGGGATGACGTGGAGAGGCATATGCCTCTACCGCAGTCGAAAGTGCCTACAGGGAAAGAGGAGTAGGTGGTAGACTGGTGGATTGATGATGCCAGAGTGACTGATAGGTATAAATAGTGGTGGCTTGCACAGGTACGAGTAGTACCACCAAGACTGGGGCAACCGCACTTTGTGACCATCACCATTCAGAGAGACACCCTATAGGGGTAGGTTTCGACTCTGGTCACATAGTTTGGGATAGTGCATGGATAGGTGACAGGGTCAAAGGCATAGGTTGCTGCATTACAGGAATAATTTACACGGCTATAGGGCCAGTTGGCCACTACATCGACACAGATTGTGGCCCTATAATCCCAGATATAGGTACAAGCACCCATATAGGCTCGGGGATAGGTACCCACACAGGCCCAGGGATAGGGTCCCATTTTACAGATAGGGGCGGGAAAGGATCCCTCAGTATAGGTACAGGCATAGGACATGGTTTCTTATTATAGGTACCAGTGGGATAGGTTCCCGAGAGACAGGTATAGGGGCTAAGACTGATGGTGCCTCTCCAAACCCTACCGATGGATAGGTTTAGGGATGCCGTGGGTGAGGCATGATACTATCAGGACCACTTGATGGCTATAGGGATAGACATCCCTTCTTATACTGAGTATAGAGCAAAGTAGGTTTTGAATGAGTGGCGTAGGTCCCGTACTCACAGTGTAGAGAGTACAAGGGGCCGATGATCCCTAGAATAGGGTCAAGGTGAGGATACCAATGCATAGAGGCTATCTATAGGTGAGGGGCCATCAAATGTTATACTAAGTCCTATGATGGGCAGTGAGATGCTAGCGGGATGGCACATAGTAGCAGAGGAGGAGGAGGAGATAGGTGAGACAAACATGGAGTATATCAAATGGGGAGATACCTGATTGTTACGTGTACCTCCCTATTTTTTTTGTTTATTTTGAGATATACCATCCTATGTTTTGAAGAGAGCGAGGATGTACATGAGCATTTTTTGATATTTTTGATCATATACCGACCTACGTGTCGAAGATGGTGAGGATGTACATGAGCGTTTTTTGAATTTTTTGATCATATACCATCCTGCGTAC